>CM061533.1:116491241-116533443 GCA_030545055.2 Neoaliturus tenellus | reverse complement strand
GACCATCTAATGAAATACCGAGTTTAAAAGTATTTGCTTTAGAAGGTAGAGTAGTAGTGCATTACAAAATTCAAAATGAAAAATTCGAATTGGATCAGTTTTTTAAAGAAGTAAGAACAATTGTAAGTAAAATACTCACAGAAGAATTAAAAAGACTAAACTTTATTAAATTTGGCATTTTATTAAATGCTATGTTTACTAATGTAGAAGGAGAAATGTCACCAAGAGGATTCATAACAAAAAACCAGACCATCATGGCAAGTTCAGATATTAATTCAATAGTTGAAGATTGTTTGGAAGAAATATTAACAAAAATTCAAGAACATGAAGGAAGAGGATCTGGTTGGAGTTTGGTTAGTATTGAGGGTATGGATATTAGAGTTCATAAACACGGCTACGGATTAAGGGGTAGCAGTTATATTCCACTCCCAAAGAAAATTTCACACACCAAATCATGTATAAATGTTCAAAATGAAGATATGGAATGTTTTAGATATGCAATGACGGCAAAATTTGTACCACCTCACCATGCGGATAGACCCAGTGAAGAATATGAATTACAAAGATATAGATATAATTTCCAAGGATTGACTTACCCAGTGGCTTTGAAGGACATCCCAAAGTTTGAAAAACAAAACCCTGGAACATCTGTTAATGTTTTTGGTTTGGACAGTTCGAATAAAGTGTACCCATTGCGTGTGGTGAAGAATGAACTCCCAGATCATACAGACTTATTACTACTTACAAAAGGTGATGTTTCCCACTATGTATGGATTAAAAAATTTGAAACTCTTGTTAGTAATCAATTATCTAAAAATAGAAATAAGAAGATCATTTGCAAAAGATGCTTTAATTTTTGTGAAGAAAGAAGAGAAGGAAACGAATGGTTACAAGAGCATAAAAAACTATGTAACAACAACTATGAAGCAAAAATTATCTTACCGTGTCCAAGTAAGGCAGAGTTAAAATTTGAAAAAATCTCCCATCAATACCGGATTCCCATTGTTGTCTATGCTGATTTTGAATCTACACTAGTTCCTATTGAAGATAATGATGGCGATGTAGCAAAGAAAACTGTTAAATATCAGATACATGATCCAAACAGTTTTTGTTTAATGGTTAAATCTACTCTTTCTGAAGAACATCTAAATAGATTTAATTTAACTTCAAAACCTATTGTCTATCATGGTGTTAATGCTTCTAAAATATTCCTTGATCAGTTGTATACAATAGCGGAAAGTGTTGAAAGATTGTATAGTGATATTATACCAATGATACCTTTGGATGAAGAAGAAGAGATTCAACATGAAAATGCAACTCATTGTTATTTATGTACAAATGAATTTACTGTGGAAAATCAAAAGGTTCATGATCATGACCATCTGACAGGTTATTATAGAGGTGCTGCATGTAACAGCTGTAATATCAACTACAAGATCCCTACAAGTATACCTGTAATATTACATAACCTTAGTGGTTATGATGCGCATTTTATTATTCCAGAATTAGGAAGAGATAATGGAGAAATTGATGTCATAGCTGAAACCACGGAGAAGTTTATAAGTTTTACTAAAAAAGTTGGAAATATAAAGCTTCGGTTTTTAGACTCTTACCGTTTTATGCCATCTAGTTTAATGAAGCTTTCTGAAAACCTGAGAACAGAAGATTTAATAGAAACCAAGAAGATTGTAAGTAATGACAAGGTTAATTTAGTTCTTCGCAAAGGTGTTTTCCCGTATGATTATATAGATAGCTTAGAAAGATTTAATGAAACATCCCTTCCACCAAAAGAAGAATTCAAATGTAAACTATATGACACAGATATATCCCATGAAGATTATGAACATGCGTGTAGAGTATGGAATGAATTAGGATTTAAAACACTTGGAGAATATTCGGACTTTTATGTAAAACTAGATGTAACTTTACTTTGTGATATAATGGAAGAGTTTAGAAATACATGTTTTAAGGCATATGGATTAGACCCTCTGCATTCTTGTACATCACCTGGACTAGCTTGGCAAGCAATGTTAAAGGAAACAAAATGTAAACTCCAACTTCTTACAGATATAGACATGGTGCTGATGTTGGAATCAGGTGTTCGAGGGGGACTAACTCAAAGCGTAACACGACATGTAAAGGCAAATAACAAATATTTGCCCAATTTTGATGCATCAAAACCAAGTACATATTTAGGTTATTTTGATGCAAATAACCTTTATGGATGGGCCATGTCGAATCCTCTCCCATATGGCAACTTCAAATGGGTAGACCCTGATTCTATTGGAAACATCATGAATATAGCAAAACATGGAGACACTGGTTATATTTTGGATGTAGACATTGAGTACCCTGAACATTTGCATGACCACCATTATGATTTACCTCTACTGGCCAAGACGGAAATATCACCAACCGGCAGATGGCCTAAATTAATGATGACTTTAACCAACAAATCAAGATATGTTGCTCATTATTGGGTAATACAACAAGCCCTAGAGTTAGGATTGAGAATAACAAAAATTAATAGAGCTTTACAATTTTCTCAATCCTGTTGGTTAAAGTCATACATTGACAATAACACAAAAAGAAGAACTTCAGCTACATCTAATTTTCAAAAGGACTTTTTTAAATTGATGAATAATGCAATATTTGGCAAGACACTGGAAAACAAAAGAAAGCATAAGAATGTGAAATTAGTTAGTGATCCGGTAAAACTACAAAAGCTGGTACAAAAACCTAACTTCGGATCATCCATAATAATCAACGAAAATCTTGTAGCTGTTTCCATGAACAAAATTTTAATTACAATGGATCGTCCTTTATATGTGGGGATGTCTATTCTAGATATTTCAAAGACCCACATGTATGACTTCCATTACAACAAGATGGTTAAATTTTATGGAAGAGAAAACATCGGCATTGTATACATGGATACGGACGCTTTTATTTATTGGATAAGAACTGAAGATATGTATGAAGACCTACGCTGTTTTATCTACAATAACGACTTTGATTTTTCTGATTATCCACAAGACCATCCCAACTACGACAACGGTAGAAATAAAAAGGTATTGGGAAAGTTCAAAGACGAAACAAATGGCGTGCCAATGGAAGAGGTTGTTGCTCTAATGTCTAAATTGTATTCATTTAAATTGTACAAAAATAAAAAAGAGAACATGAAATCGTGAAGAAGGCCAAAGGTATAAAAACCTCATACCTGAAGAAGAATATACAGTTTGAAGAATACAAGAGATGCTTATTTGAAAATGTTGAGGCAACAGCAACATTTAACACCATAAGAAGCTTCAACCATCGTCTCTTCAGTGTAAAGCAAACCAAATGGGCTTTGAGTTGTAAGGATGATAAGAGGTACATCCTGGAAGGTAATATAAAAACTCTACCATTTGGACATTACTCCTTATACCCTATCGACCAGTAAACCTATTCTTCGTCCTTTACCTTCTTCCTTTTTCCTTTCCGTAAAGAAGAGGGGACATGACAAGCTCAATGTCATGTTCCCTCTTTTTTACACCAATGTAATATGACCTTGACCTATAATCTTACCATATAAAAGAGGATAAACCATTTTAGAGATCAGTACTTTTACAAGCGGTGTGGAAGACACAACTGAAGATGGAAGATTTAAGGAACAAGATTGTAAATGAACTTCATAAGCCGGCAAGAAGAAAATTTCCTAGAAGAAATACAATTATAAAAGGAATGAATGATCTTTTCCAAGCCGATCTTATTGAAATGATACCACATAGTAAATTAAATAAAGGATTTAAATACATTTTAGCGATTATAGACTGTTTTACTAAAGTGGGTGATGCTTTACCGCTAAAGGACAAGACTGGTAAAAGTGTTACAAAAGCTATGGAAATAGCTATACAAAGAAATAATTTCAACATCAAACATCTACAAACTGATGATGGAAAAGAATATTTTAACAAAGACTTTGCAGCTTTAATGAAGAAGTATAAAATAAATCATTATTCTACAAATTCTGAAGTTAAAGCTTCAATAATAGAAAGATTTAACAGAACGTTAAAAGGAGCAATGTATAAAACATTTTCCAAACGAGGATCATATATTTGGTATGATATATTACCACAACTTATAAAAGAATATAACAATAAGTATCATCGAACCATTGGTATGAAGCCTAACGAAGTAAATAGTACCAATGCTAAAATGGTATTAAAACGTATTAAAAATAATACTACTCCTAAACGTGAAAAAATGCAGCCCAAAACATTTAAAGTTAATGATAAAGTTCGTATAAGTAAGTACAAAGGAGTATTTAGCAAAAGGTATCTGCCAAACTGGACTAATGAAGTATTTACAATCTATAAAGTGCAACCAACAATACCTGAAACCTACATTTTAAAGGACAACAAGGGTGAATTACTTGAAGGTGGATTCTACGGACATGAATTGCTAAAATCATCAGTTGGCGATGTATATCTTGTTGAAAAAATTTTACAAAGAAAAAAGGATAAGGTGAAAGTACGTTGGTTGGGATTTGATAAAAGTGAAGACTCTTGGATCCCTACAAAAGACTTAGTGTAGCAATTTATGAAGTCATTACATGTTTAACCTTTATACAAGATGAAGATTGTGCAACAAAAGGATCGATTTTTTATTAATAATATTGATGAATTAACAGTTGACAACGACAAGTTAAATCATGGAAAACATGGTGAATTACTGCCAAACACAATAAGATGTTTAATAACTGGACCATCAAATTGTGGAAAGACAAATGTGGTTTTTAATTTAATAACAAATCCTAAGGGATTACGTTTTAACAACATTTATATCTTTTCCAAATCTTTGCAACAACCCAAATACCAATTATTGGATAAGGTACTCGCAAGTGTGCCTGAAGTTAATTTCTACAAGTTTAATGCTAGTGAAACTATAATGGAGCCAAACGAGGCTAAACCATTTTCTATATTTATATTTGATGATGTATCTTGTGAAAATCATGACACTATTAGAAGTTATTTTGCCATGGGAAGACATTACAATATTGATAGCATTTATATTGGTCAAACTTACAGTAAAATTCCAAAACAACTAATAAGAGATAATGCAAATCTACTTATTATCTTCAAGCAAGATGAAACAAATTTAAAGCACATATATAATGATCATGTGAATGCAGACATGTCATTTGATAAATTTAAAGAAATGTGTGGTAAAGCATGGGCTGAAAAATATGGATTTCTTGTTATTATGAAAGAAGAAGCTATAAAAAATGGAAGATATCGTATAGGGTTAGATAAATTTGTATTAATCCATTGAACAATTGATGATACGTTTAGTAATAGATTGGTCTTCGCAGTGTAAACATGGTGAACCAAGAAAAACTATTAAAAGAAATAAAATCACTAAGTGACTCGATTAGACTTAAAAATCGAGCATTAAGAATGGGTTTGAATGAAAGAGAAGAATTTCTGGAGACTACATTTAAACCTATTACAGAACCTTTAAAACAGATAACAG
This sequence comes from Neoaliturus tenellus, assembly GCA_030545055.2. Classification (NCBI taxonomy): domain Eukaryota; kingdom Metazoa; phylum Arthropoda; class Insecta; order Hemiptera; family Cicadellidae; genus Neoaliturus; species Neoaliturus tenellus. The sequence continues at coordinate 116,527,929 of CM061533.1, read as the reverse complement.
AAACAATTGGTAAACCTCATTTTGAAGGAGATGTTTTACTACCTGTTTCTAAATTTGAAGTAAAGACTTTAAAAAAGGAAGAAGATGATGATTCTTACACAAGTGATAGTGAAGTTTCTCAAAAAGGAGAAGAAACAAGACAAGAAGAACCAGAAATAAAAGTTCAAAAAGAAGAAGAAGAAGAACAACATATACCTGAAGCAGAACAATCAATTCCAAATCTAACAAAATTAAGTAGTGATATATTGCAACAAGGACCTCTTGGAAGAAAGTATATCATGAAGATGTTACATGAAATAAAAGCTAACCCAAAACTATACAAGTCACATGTATATGGAGCGAGAATTGATGGAAATGAATTAAAAATAGGAGATTCAAAAGTACATTTGACTGAAGATGATGACATTGTTATTGGTGAGCATAAATATAAAGGAACAAAAGGATTATTTGAACTGATTTTTAAAAATATACCTATAAAATATACACTACAAGATTTAAATACTTTTAAAGAAATTTTGCAAAATACTAATGCTCATAAGAAGAATTACTCCAAAGATTCAATGATAAATAGAACACGCGCAACTAAATATACTGTTGTAATAAAAAGATTGTTTCCCCTAAGAAAACTACCAACATTACGGACTGCGCCCGCTTTGAAGAAACCGCTAAAGAGGAAGTCTTTATCACTTATGGACTTATCACTTATGGATGAATATGGTAAAAAGAAAAAAGGAGAATCTTCAACGTCTGGTAAAGGTTTAATGAAAAACCTATATAATACAAATGTGATTTACTATAATGATATAAACAAATTGGTTGATAGAATGAGACTATTACATGAAGCTATAGAAGCTGGTCATACAGGTTTAAATAATGAATGGGTGGCTTTAGTTGACGAACTTCGAAATCGCGGAATAGTTGTATAAATTATCACAGATATATAAGAGAGCTGTGACCATACAATGGATCAGTTCAATCATGAGCGTCGACAAGTTCGGACGGTATTCCGGGCTAGGAGTACAAGGAGGAAAAAACAGAAAAAGAAGTGGATTGCCGCAAACACCTGAAGGTGACTATGATATGAGTAACAAACGTTTAAAATTTATTAAAGACCCAGAAGAAGATACTGATGGAGCGAATTTAAAGACAGTAAAAGAAGCAACTTCAACATCATTGAAATTAGACAAAAATACTTACGATGTCAAATCACATAGAATAATTAATGTTGGTAAACCAACTGACAGTTCTGATGCAATTAATAAAGAGTATTTATCATCTGAACTTTTAAATACTTTAAAATTGCAGTGGGGTAATAATTTAAAAGATGGACAGACATTTGATGCTGGGAATCATAGAATAACCAACGTGGCAAATCCGAAAAATGATAAAGATTCAGTTAATAAAGAATATTTACATTCTATAATACCGGAAAAGACTCAACGCGGATTTTCTTTTTATAAATTTATTATAAATGACATTGGATACCCAAAGGAAGACGGTGATGCTGTAAACCTGAAATACATCAAGGACAACTGTATTTTACAAGATAATGATGAAATCGATTGTCATGGGAAAGTGTTGTCAAATGTAAAGTTCGGTTCTCAACCAAAAGATGCTGTTACTATGGAACAACTATCTAAAGAATTAAAAAGGGGGACATCAAATTTTGTAAAACATGAAGATGCCGTGCTAAAGCGAGGAGATACATTTATACATGGAAATAAAAAGTTTGATTTAATGCAAGGAAAAAATGATGAATGGGATGCGGGACATAAAACAATAACAAATGGAAGATTTGGTATAAAAGATTCGGATGTACCTTTAATGATACAAACATTAATTGCAAGTGGTGGTAGATTAGGTACATATGATGGTCGTAATAGAAGAATAAAAAATATTTATCCTGGTTATGAAGATGATGATTGTGTTACATTGAGACAAACAATAACTTGGGATAAACACTTTGGGACCAAATATGATGCAAAGATGAAGAAAATAATTAATATTTTACCAGGAGAAGATTTAAATGATGCTGCTACTATTGGACAAGTCATAACAACATCGAAAAGTGATTCGATCGCTTACACGTGTAATGATAAACGTATTATGCAGTTACATGATCCTCAACATCCGAAAGATGCTGTAACTTTAGATTGTTTAATAAGAATAGTGGGCAATTTACTTATCGATACCCACAATCATATAGCTAGTACAACGAGTCATGTGATGATTCAACCCGATGAACGAGAAGCTTGGATTAAAAATAGAATCATAAATCAGTATATAATTAATTTGAATAATTAAATATTTAAATATAAAACATTGTGCATGAGTTATCCATTTATGTAAAGCAGCTCGTGGAGTAAACACGCTGGTTATATAAGACGACATAATGAAGACCGCACCGCTCAGTCGTCGTCAAGACAGCGTTAAGAAAGGACGTGGTATAACATCAGCTGCGTTTTCCCTGCTCAGACGGATTCCTGTTGGTGCTGTTCTAAATCGAGCAATAGACGCTTTACCATACGAATTTCATCTACCCGGAGGCTATCAATATTGTGGACCCGGAACTAAGTTGGCAAAACTTTTAGCAAGAGGAGATCCTGGAATTAATAAATTAGATCAAGCTTGCAAAGAACACGATATAGCGTATTCCAAGTTTGCAGATTCAACAAATAGATCAATAGCGGATAGAGCGCTAGCGGAAAAAGCTTGGCAAAGGGTTAAATCAAGTGACGCCAGTATTGCGGAAAAAGCAGCAGCTTGGGCAGTGACAACAGCCATGAAGACGAAAGCTAAGTTTGGTGGTGGAAGACGACGCGGGAAAAAACCTAGTAAAAAAGAAGCTGCAAAAAGAGGCGGGAACATCAAAAGAAGACGTCGCACTAACCCTAAAAGGAAAGTCAAGAAAACATCCATATGGTCAATGATAAAAAACGGATCGGGTCTTTACTTAAGACCGTACCGTGTGTATTAAATGAGAAAAATAAATTGATAATTCCAAATGAAGCATTAACAAACTATCAATTGTCAAAATATGTGAAATGTTTAAGAATACCATTCTTCAGAGGAGTTTTTATGAAAGATACATTACCAAATAGAGTGTGGAAAAATGAAACTGGAATAGTAAATTTAGACTCTAATTATGGACCAGGTACTCATTGGGTATGTTATAAAAAACTTGGAGAAAATGTTTACTACTTTGATAGTTTTGGAAATTTACCGCCACCAAAAGAACTTCAACATTATTTTCGGGACTCCAAGAATATATTCTACAACTACAAAAGAGAGCAACCTAGCAATACGGAAATATGCGGACATTTATGTTTAGAGTTCCTAGCGAAGAGCGTCAGTCAGCTTTAAGATGTCATCGTATACAGTATCGCTGAGTGGAAATTCGTCAACATTGAAAAGTACACTTTTCCCAGCGTTACGTTTATCTACGGATAAACTATGGGAAGCAGCATTATTGGATTTGACTACATACAATTCAATTCCCAATGTTACAGAAGGAAAAAATAATTTACTACATTATTATGAGAGTAAAGATGAAAAAGGAAATTATTCACAATTAAAAATAATTCCATTATCTACAGGAGCATATGAAATAGTCGATATAAACCAAGTATTACAAAAGAAACTTGGAGAAGAAAATATTTCTATAAAAGGTAATAATAATACATTAAAAGCAGAAATAACTTCAAAGTATTATATAGATTTTAGCTTAGACCACTCAATCGGCAATTTGCTCGGATTTTCAAAGAAGAAAGGAATTTTAGCTCCTGGAAATGATTATACTGGCGATACAACAGTAACAATATTAAAGGTGAACAGTATTGATGTAACGTGTAATATTATACACGGATCATATAGAGATGGAGTAAATCAACATATATTACACACATTTTACCCGACAGTAGCTCCTGGTTTTAAAATAGTTGAGAAGCCACAAAACCTGATATACCTACCGTTAAACACCAGTTTCATTTCAGACATCGTACTGAACATATTGGATCAAGACGGTATTAGTGTTGACTTTAGAGGAGAAACAATAACTATACGGTTACATATCAGAGCGGCAACATAAAGTCAACATGGGATTATCATTTAAACCACAACGGAAGAGTCGGGAGCTCAGTAGCTCCTCAACATTCGACGAGTTAACACCGGACAACATACGCTTCCTACAAAAGATCGGACTAAAACTTGCCAACCATGGATATACTGGATATAGCGCAAGGACCGACATTCGACGAAACCCTATGGGAGAAGGAATATCACACTCACAACCCTTACACTTCATCAAAATTAAATAATAATGATGAAATAAGAATTCCCATTCAACAACAAGATATCTACACATTACCATGTGAAAGTTATTTATATATCGAAGGAAGAGTAACAACATTGGATGGAAAATCTGGTTCAACTGTTCCTTTTATAAATAACCCTATGGCATATCTGTTTGATGAAATTAGATATGAGATATCTGGAGTAACAATTGATTCAACAAAAAAAGTTGGTATATCAACAACTTTAAAAGGATTGACTTCAATAACACCCCATGAAAAAAATTCTTTAATCTCGGCTGGATGGGTGACTCCTGATAAAGACACTATTACTCCTAATTCAAAAGGTTACTTTGATTTTAATGTACCTTTACGATTGCTTTTGGGATTCGCAGAAGATTACAAGAGAATAATAATAAATGTAAAGCAAGAACTGGTACTGCTCAGATCTTCAACAAATAAGGATGTAATACAAGCGCCAAGTGGAACTAAAGATGCCGATTTGGAATGGCAACTTCAATTGGATAAAGTTGTATGGAGAGTACCTCATGTCAGATTGGCAGATGAACATCGAGTAATATTATTGAAAAAATTAAAATCTGACCGTGATATTGTAATACCATTTAGGAGTTGGGAATTTCATGAATACCCCATATTGCCTCAAACAGAAAGACAAACATGGACTGTTAAAACCTCTACTTATTTAGAACGGGCAAGGTACATAATAGTCGGTTTTCAGACTAAACGAAAAGATGTTATAACCGCGCACGCTGGTCAATTTGACCATTGCAAGATAAAGAATTGCAAAGTTTTTTTAAACTCTCAGTTCTTTCCATATGACAGTTTAAATGTTTCATTTGACAAGAAACGTTATTCCATTCTATATGACATGTATGCAAGATTTCAATCATCATATTATGGTAAGACGAATACACCACTTTTATCACCAGAACAATTTTATTCAAAAGCTCCAATTGTTGTAATCGATTGTTCAAAACAAAATGAATCTGTAAAATCTTCAAGTGTAGATATAAAAGTTGAAATGGAATTTGAAGATAAAATACCAGATGGAACTTCAGCATACTGTTTAATTCTACATGACAAAATAGTTACTTACACACCGCTAACAGGAATCGTGAAGAATGTACTTTAAGAAGGATTAATACAACATCTGCACAATTTGTAAGGTTTTTACAAAAAATCAACAATATCTAGGTCATCTGCGAGTATAAAAGCGAGAAAAAAGAGCTGGAAATTCATTTCATCTTTGATTGTCGTATGGGTAACATCGTCCGCAAGATGAGTTCTACTACATCAACTGCTAATGAAGAAACTACACCTTTTATGGCTGACAATAGTTTGGATATAGAAAGACAAGTTGAACAGGAAATGGATGAGTTCCTCAAGTTTAAACATAAGAAGACAGAAGAAGAGGAAGTTGAAAAAGAAACAAAGAAAAGAAAAATTGAAGATAACATTTCCACCAACATCTTAACGGAAGTATTTCTTCGAATATTTTATCCTATTTCTTCTTGTATTGTATGACAAAGACTGTATCTGCTGGAGTGATGAAATCATTGGATTACTCTCCTACTGTTATTTTAAATCATGGATCTAAAATGGTAACCTTCACTGAAACTTCTTGGGAATCTTTTATGAAACATATACATCTTTTGGAATGTTATCTGAGTAACAATACATTTGGAAGAAAAACAAAACTAGGTTTGTTGGAATCAAATATTGAAATCGATATTGTTAAACAACGTGGTCAACAACTAGTTCGATTTAGAGATTTAACTAAATATAATATAAAAATACATTTGACTAAAGAAGAGTTTTACACTTTAACTTGTGCTACTGGTCCTATAACAAGATATTTAAAACAGCTAATATTCTCAAGTGCAATTATCAAAGACTATTTAATTGATGCATTGGATAAACAACCATATGTTCCAATCCTATATGGTCCAGTAGATACTTCAATCTTCAATAGGATACCACATGAAGTAGATATGTGGAGACAGTTACACCACTATCAAACCAACTTTAATTTAGATGAAGAAAAGCAAGAAACCAAGGAAAACGAATCAAGTTTCAACAATCAACAATCGGCAACAAATTGAACAAATAAAGAATATTGTAAGTAAAAAGAAGAATATTGGGGGTATAAAAGGTTGTCAATCTGGATTAACATACCAGTTGCCTACTGAACGTCATCATGGATAAACAAGTTTCATTCTCTAAGAAGATAGAATTAATGGAAGTAAAGCAAGGTATCATAGAGTTTCAAGCATTCCGTGGTAATGATGGAAATTTTATAATTAAAGAGTTAGTGGTACTAGATATGATAACATCTGTTGTTTATCACTTTTTATTTATGCCTCCTTTACCATTCAACAGATTAACAACCAAAGCTAAAGTAACAAACAAATGGTTGATGAAACATTTTCATAATCTAAGATGGGATGAAGGTTTTATAACCTACAATATGATGCCACACATTATGAATCATTTCTGCAAAAAGTTCAAAACTATTTTTACAAGAGGATTGGAAAAAGCAAATTGGATACAAACATATACAAACCATGAAGTAATAAATGTGCAAATGGAGAAAGATTTTTATTGCTACTTTGATAACATCTGTATTTCATCTAAAAACTTTAAACATCAACAGTCTCAATGTGCTTTAAAAAACGCATATCGTTTAAATGTCTATCTACAGCAAAGTGGTGGGGGAAACGAAGGGTATAAAAGCGAGAGCGGCACTATGACAATGCATCAGTATTACTCGAACCTCCGGGGAGTCAACACCTCTGACACGCAAACACAAGAAGAAGAAGACGAACAATAGCAAGAAGAAGATAATGGCGTCACAAAATTTTCTACAATCGCTTGTTGATCAATTCAACAAACATTCTAAATCTACTATACTACCGACAAAAAAATGTTCAGAATTGAAGGAAGAGAAACATTATATTATTCACACTATTAAGAAAATGGAAACATCAATTGGAGACGCTATCAATTGTACATTAAGTGAAGCACCCTACACACCTGGTGATGAACCAAAATTTCAAGTATTTCTTCCCAAACGCTTCGTTCAACTGCTGCAGAAAGAAGATTTACGACTGATTCACCCCGGCGCACTCTACTTAGCAGCTCACGGTCCTAGCGGAAGCAACTCTACTGAACTTACACTTCATGTTATGCCTACTAGCAACTAATCTGTAGTTTATATATACTGTTGTACATGTATGTAACTGATTATAAATAAATAAAAAATAAAAATGAAAAAAAATAAAAAAGGCAACATATCGATAGTGTTTCTGCACTATCGATATGTTGCTTTTTTAAAAACACGTTTGGGTGACCTTGACCTAGTTTTGAGGGTATATAAAGGCCGTAATTTTCTTAAGGATCTCATCAGTCTACGACTACCTTTCGTGCCGTACACATCTCTGTTGGCTCTCCAGTTATTACAAATAACAACATGTCTCTTAAGGTTAAGTGTGCATCATATGATACTACCACCATCACAACTTTTGAAGAACTTGACGATTTTACTAATGAATTGCGAGTGTTACTTGCCGGTGGTTATCGTTTAAATATTGATGTTTACGCTAACAACATGAGGATGTTTCCTAAACAAAAATTCTGCAATGAAGAAGTATTTGTTTCCACACAACCTTCAACTACAACACCATCTACTCAAAGTAATGTTAAGTTCCAGAAATATTACTGATGTTGAATAATATTGAGTGGTCGCTGTGGCATCTATAAAAGGAACGCGTAACCTAAACAGAATCATCATTTGCTTCCCAACTGACGCAGCGAAAACAACTACCACTACCATGTTGTACAGAATGATGATTGAATTCAATGGAAAAATCTACGGAAAAGACTATCAAAGTGTAGAACAAATGACGTCCGATCTTCAAGTATTGACTAAAGAAGGATTCCAACCAAAATTAATTCTAAAATTTCCTGAAGTACATCCACTATCCACTGAAGATCTCATTGCTATGGCTAAAGAAGAAAAAGAAAAATACAAACAAGATATAAAGAAAGAAAAAGAGAATGAAAACTCACTATCTTAAATAAATACATCTTACACTTGTAAGATGTTCTTTTTTAAAACTCCATTTGGATGACCTTGAGATTACCCCCACCACTTTTTCTAGTCTATAAAACACACTATCCTACACTATACACCTTCATTTCTTGGCTAAACTTAGAAGCGTCAACATGGAAAACAAGAAAGACAAATACAAACCACGCTATTGTTGTGAACAAAAATGTACCGATATAGGAAGATGGATGGTAGACGGATTAGCTTGTAGAAAATGTGAATTCTTCGGATCTTGTTACTGCAAATGCAAGACAAAACAACTACCACCACCAGAATTGCGAACCTTCAAGATTTATAAATCAAGATACTTCCACACTTGCTGTCCCCAGAGATGTATCAAATTTCATCCAGAAAAAATTGTTAATTGCCGAGAGTGTAATGCATGTTATAAAGACGACTTTTGTACATGCATCATAAATGCGTGCAAGTACAGATCTGATTGGTCTACTGATCCTGTTGAAGCTTCAGATGTATAGCTGTAGTCACTGACTGCAGCCCTTTTTTAAAATTCCATTTGATTGACCTTGAGATTACCCCCACCACTTATTTTTTACAACATATATTCTACGGATCATTCAATACGCTTCTCATTTTTATTTCATTACTCGCACTGACAACAACATGGATGATAAATTCATTTCCTTTCAACATTTAGTTACCGACAGAGAAGAGATGGAAGCCCTATTCCAAAACTTACTCACACTCATTGATAACTATCCTTTAAGATGGATCAACATCACAGTGCAATACGTCAATCCTACCAAAATATTTTCATCCTCATCATCTTCTTCTGCCACCTCCATGTCTTCATCGTCGCAAAGTGCAGAGGAAGAGGAACAGACAACTAATGGTGTTAAAATTGTTGAATTAAACGACGAGGAACAAGAAATGCAAGCTCTGGTTAAATATAAATTTAATATTTAATTTATAAAAATTATTAGTGTTTCTAATTTATATTACAGCTAATACTTATTTCTACACACCACCCATAACCTACCCAAATGGGATTTTACGGCAAAATGCTCTGGCCGCCGGTTCGCATATGATTATATCATCCTTCCCCCACCACTCTACCACCCCCACCCCTCTACTTCCCCCTCCACCACCTTTGCCCACATATAAGCGACCCTCTGACCATCGCTCACCATTTGTTTGCCAACTTCCGAACAATGAGCTCCTCTCCTTTAACAAGTAAATGTACTTTTCTTATTCAATCACAGGAAGACTTACAAAATATTTTTCAAATTTTAAGTGATCTAATAAACACTCCAAATAACACCATTACTATCACTGTGGAAGTTTCCTACAATTCTTCTGATTACGAAAACATGGAAAGCGAAGACGTCGAAGTTTTACAGCTGCCAGATAATAGTCTTCCATCTTCCAAAGCTGCAACACCCGACACAGCTAATAATGATGTTTAGTCGACTACAATTATTTTCTTTACCCCCCACTATTTTTACAGTAATATATAACCTGTCCCTATCTCTGTTTCTCATTTCATCGCCAACTTTCTCACCATCAACACCGCTCCAATTTTTACCTGCATACATTTAATACACGAAGATGATGGATGATTTTTCATTTACGTCACAATTGGAAGAGGATAAACTCAAACTCGAAATCAACAGACTACAATTAGAAACAAAGAATCAACAAGAAATGATTCAGCTTTTACGACTATTCAAATGCGTACTGTGGATAGTATGTTTTTATCTTCTCATCGCTATCACCTTTGGCATCTACCACTCCATCGCCAGTAAACAACACTCCAACGCTTCCTCAAATAAAACCACTACTTTTCTTTGATTAAATAAATTTTTACCCACCTTCAATCTAACCCCTCGGGGCTCACCTTTTTTAAAAACCCCTCCGGATGACCTTGACCCACTTCCAAAACCCACCCATCACTGTCAAAAAAACCCCAGCCGCTACTACCCCTACAACACTTACAACCGCCTGACCTTGACCTGGGCCAACTGTAGCCATTCCCCACTACTACGGTCTGTACACTTCTTCCCGATCACACAACACTATAGCTTCTTCAGCGCAATCAAATATTACATCAACGAACAGACCAAATAATAATTATGAAAACTATAAATACGATCATCACAACTTGAATTTCATACAAATACTATTTGCTGTGACCCAGAATTTCTATTAAATGAAGATATACCTCAAGAATTGTACAACAAAAATAGTTTTAAGAATAATTGCCCTGAAATATACATTAAAATAGGCAACATTCCTGTTAATGCATTAATTGATACTGGATCTAACATCACACGTATAAACGAAAACTGGTTCCTTGAAAACAAAAAGAACATTCCAAGATTTGAAGAACTGCCTGTAAACAACACCTTTATCAAAACAGCAACCGGTGGAAAATCAAAACGAATATCCAAAATATTATTGATACCAATTAAACTGAACAACCAACTTACATACATACAGACCTTACTTGTACCCCACTTAGTTAGACCTTTAATAATAGGCACAGATATTTTGAATACTTGGGAAGCCAAAATAGACTTTGAACACAATGTAATCAACCTAAACCTAAATAACAACCAAATAATTTTAAAATTCGGAGATATTACAGTAGAGGGAATCTCATGCTACATCGAACACAACAATATCTATAATGACGAAATTCAAAATATCCCAGCAACTAGGACATTCTACATACCATGTCACGGATTTAAAAGAAGAAAATGAATATGGCCCATACCATGTAACAGCACTCAAGAAATATATAATACCAAGGACACAGCAAAGTGTATAGCATTCAAATATTCATAACACGTCAACAATAAAGGAAAGGAACTTTAAAATATAACTAGTTAGTGTTAAACCCACATTAGTTTCTTTGTGTTAGATTTTAATGTAAGTAGTGGGGTTTTGCCGGTTCTGGCCCATTTCAAGGCCAAGCGGTTCGAACCGGCAGGTGTGGTTGACAGTGATGGGTGTGTTTTGTAAGTGGGTCAAGGCCATCCGGAGGGAGTTTTAAAAAAGCGGAGCCGCGAGGGGCTCAGTCGGGGCGGGGACTCGGGACGGGTCGGATCGGAGCGGGAGCGGCGGGCGGAGGGAGGGTTGTTTTTTTTTTTCATTTATTTATTTTAATCGAACCCCATCAGTGATCGTAGAATAGCCTCCACGTCGTTTGCGGCAGTAGTGGTCACCGCATCGCTCTGTACCGGGCGGGAGCAGGTGTTCGTTGTAGGCGTGGAGGAATTGTCTGTGGGACTTGGTGCAGTGTTAGCAGTAGTCTCCGTAGTGGAAGTCACTTCAGGGGACTGCACCGGTGAACCCTGTTGTGTGTCCATGGTTGCAAGAGAGAGAGAGACGAGAGCTTTTAGGTGTTTACCGTGTGAGGCGATAGAGAGCAATGAGACACGAGTCGGAGGATGTCCGATGATATAGACCCGGTAAGATGGTGAAGAAGAAGAACTGGACGGGACCGTCAATAGGCGTGAGAAGAGGGAAATGTTGGTACTTCACCATGTCAGTCAAGACTGTCTGTAGAATAGTATCAATAGTACAAGTGTTGCCAAGGTGAGGTGGTGCAAAATACAAAGGGTGAAACCTGAACCGTTTCTTAAGTCTAGCCACCGTACTACGCGGTTTTGAAACTGCAGGTGTAGAATGCTGTTGTAAAATATGTTTTGTGCGCAAAAGTTTCAGCTGTTAAGTGTGGGAAGCCATGATTTTACATGTGAACCGCTTGAGAGTAAGCCGGCAAATGGTCAGCGGCCGCGATTGTGTCTGAATATATAGAAACTAATTAGCATATAAAGCGGAAACACATTTTAAAGTAACAAGCGTTAGTTATAAAAGCGTCAGAGACCTACGGATAGTACCTCACCCGACCGATGCCGCCACCGAAATGGCATGCGCGCGGCGGCAACCCCCCTTTTTATGCGATCGATGAGTCACGTGCGACGCCCCTCCAACCCCCTCCAATCCCCTCCAACTCCCTCCCCGAGAAAACCGCATAAAAGAGCGAGGTTTGCGGGAGCTCGGTTATTTGTCAGTCGGCCGCGGCTACGGTCACAAGAGTCGGAGGAAGAGACGGATAGTTTAAGAAAAGTATCGGTAATAGCGGAAGTTAATTAATTAATTATTCAGTTGTAGGATTGCGAGTATCGGCCTGTGGATAAGCAAGTGGGGCCGCAACTGTGATTGATCAGGTAACTACCGTATCATAGCAATAATTGTAATATTAGACGGTAGTAAAGTGTATAAGGTGCAGGTGTGCAAGAAATGCTCCGTGCACGATGAAGTAGGATTACGATACCCATGTGTAAGGCTTAATCTTATGGTGTAGTGTTAACTATAATAGTAGCCGGTTGTAAAGTGTATAACCTGCAATAACCTGCAGGTGAGCAAGAAATGTCTCTTGTACTGTAGCAATAATCATATTAGTAGACGGTTAGCAAGTGTATTATCTGCAGGCGTGCAAGAAATGTCTCGTGTAATGTAGCAATAAGTATAATAGTAGACGGGTGTAAGGTGTATTACCCGCAGATGTGCAGGAAATATCGCGTGCACCATTGCACAGGTAAATCCTGTAGTGTAGCACTAACTATATTAATATGACCGAGAAGTAGCGGTTAGAGTTTAAGTGTTGTTAAAGTAAGAGAGTAATCTGCATAGTAAGGAGGAAACAGGTGTGTAAGAATGGAACCTGCAAATAATCAGTGTGAGTTGCCTGCACGCGATGTTAATTAGCATACGTAGTTTAAACAAAAATGGAAAATAGACGCGAAAATAAAAGTGTGATTTATAAAATGATTGTTGTAGTGTTAAGAAATAGTGTAAAAAAAAATTAAAATGTTAAGTGTTAAAAATAAATCATATGTTATAGTACTATGTGGTATAAACTCACGGATCTGTTGTTTACCGCTGGGGTGTCAGCCCTCTATATGGGCGGCGCGCGAGCTTTCCTTCGTTTATATGCACGCGGATGGTTACTCATGCATGACCCCCCCCCCCCTTCCGGACCGGAACCGGAACCCCCCCCCCCCCTCTGACGTCACAACGTCTTAGGTGTAGCGTGTAAGAAGTACCGACCAGGCCAAGGATTATGTGTGCATTTGCAAACAATAGTCTATTGTATGTTAAAAACAAGTTGCGTGTACCGGAGGTTTACTTCCGCTGCAACTATAATTAAGCGTCGGAAGAGGGTGGATAACAATCGACGATAATTATGCTGTCACGCGATGGGGAAAGCTGCGGATGTAATTTGATGCTATCAAATGCAAATCGAGAGGTACAAGGCTCCTACTTGTCAGCGGATGTAATTTGATGTTATCTAATGCAAATTGAGAGATACAAGGCTCCACCTGCGTTTTGCCCGACCCACATGTAACAAAGCACATCCGTTTGGAATTTTCCATTGACGTTGCTGGAAGGTTCCATACCCCCTTAAACCCCTACCGCTGCCCCCACCACTCTGCGAACCGAGAACTACCCCGACGACTATTGCCGCCGCAGTTGGGCTCGGAACTCCGGACGCGGCAGTCCGACCCAACTCAGAGGGCAACTCAAATGTATAAGCGGCCGATATATATTTGAGTTACTCTTGTTGTTAGGCTATTACTATTTAATATTTGTTGTGTGTGTGTGTGTGTGTGTGTGTGTGTCTATGGTTTTTATGCAAAGCGTTATTTGGTTTTAGTCTTAAGATGTGTTAGTTGTAAGGTTTAACTTGCGCATTGCGATGTTAGCATTAAGGTGTGTTATGGTATTATTTATGTTTAAGAAATGTGTTTTTTAATTTTAAGTATTGGGTTATGGTGTGTGTGTGTGTGTGTCCATGTCTGTGTTTATCTGTGTACTAATAATTTTTTATATTCCACAGCTAGCTGTTAGGATGGGTAGATTAAATTAAAATGTAAATGTAAATTAAAGAAGTTCGATTGAACTTCATTAAATATGGGTGGGACATGCGCGTTGTGCCCTAGGCAGCGCATTTTTTTATTGTTTTTGATTTTTGTTTTTGATTTTGGTCAGGCAAAAATATGATTGGGTGGGTTTAGATTAAGGGTGGGAGGTTAGAGTTGCGTCTTGCATTACCTGTTCCAGAGTCCCTATTGTAAAATTGGAATGGTCAAGTCCAGTGCCCAGGCCCGAGGCTGGCCGCCCGTATCACAGACTACCAAACTGGATCGCCACGTGCGTGCGGGCCAAAAATCGGGATCCCTAGCAAGACGTAACTTTTTGGGTTGGGATTGGGAGTGTTTGAGGAACACAGGGTGGTGGAGACGGTCCTGGCCGCCTCCATCACCTTGGATCATTATTATTTTTTGGTGACCTTGACCTCAATTCACTCATGCATAACCCCCCCCCCTTTCGAACCGGAACCCCCCCCCCCGAGGTTACTTTCACTTGTTGCGTGTGCTGTGTCACTATTTATGCGAGGCCGACTAACGGGTCTGTTTATTCTGGTTCCAGCTGCCAACGCTGCCGCATCAGAGCCATGTCGACTACTACCACCACTACTTCTACAACTACAAGTACCACTACTACGTCTGCACCTATTGCACCGCCTGTACCGACGAAGAGACTTCGCCTGAAGAATGTGCCGGACCACATGTTGCAGCGGATGGACACACCGTCTTCCTCGTCCAGAACTCCTGCTCCGGCAAACATTCTTCTTCAAGCGATGACTGTTCTTGGGAGCATCTTCTCACCACCTCCGTCACCAACGAACGCGGGGCAGCCTCCAGAAGACCGGTCTGCCGCAATGGGCCCACCGCAGAAGGAGGTGCCTGCAATGCCACCACCGCAGAAGGAGGTAACGGATGTCCCAAGAACTGCTGAGCCTCTTCGTCCGGATACACCTTTACTACTCAATTCTATTCACTCTTATATTTCCTTGCCACCATTAATCACGCCTATTCCTGAATCTACTCCTTCTCGTCCTATCATTCCTGTTTTAGAGCGAAAAAAGAAGCTTTTCAAAATTGCTCCTTCAGAGCGTTATCAATTATTAATGAAAGAGCGACGCAGGGCATTTAAAAATCCGCGTAAATGTCCTGAAGTGCTCTGTAAGGGTCTTAAAAAAGGATTAGTTTGTGGTAAGAAATGTGTTTTAAACGAAAAGTATTGCCGTTTACATATCGTGAAACACATTTCTGCGCCACAACTGACTGTGGTCTCCCACAAGTCTTACCCTCCCACCAGGTTGAAGAGATTGAAGGAAGGTTTGAGGTACTTTTTTGTAAGTAGAACGGATAAGAGCAATAGAATTGTAATAGGGTGTAACGGCTATAAGTGGGTAATAAAGCTCTCCGTACCTCTTAGAACCAAAAAAGCGATCAATACACTTGATGCGAAAGACTTTCTCTTCAAAGGTGAGGATGGTTGGACTAGGTGGGGGCGAAGTAATTATTAGAAAATCTTAGCTTTTTTCCAAATTCCAAATTGTTGGCAAAAAATAATGGGAGAGAAACCAGCGCTATGATAAGTGCGCTGCGTTTCTCTCCCATTATTTTTTGGCCGCTCTAAGTCCCGTGACCTACTTTCATGTGACCTTGACATTGACCCCCCCCCCCCTTCCAGTCTCCTATATATAAGCGAGGGTTCCACACAATCCTGTTCATTTTTCGTGTAACTGTTACTGGAGCCACATG
Source organism: Neoaliturus tenellus (assembly GCA_030545055.2). Lineage (NCBI taxonomy): Eukaryota > Metazoa > Arthropoda > Insecta > Hemiptera > Cicadellidae > Neoaliturus > Neoaliturus tenellus. The sequence continues at coordinate 116,511,871 of CM061533.1, read as the reverse complement.
TTTTTCTTTTAAACCATGTCTCCGAGAGATACCACTTTTATTTACATCACTGAAATTGTTATAGATCGTGAGATGGCAGAAGATGAAGAAGTAGAGCAAGAGGTAAATATTACGTTTGGACAGTTTTTGGAAGAAATAGTTGGAGAATTTTTAAATTTAAATGAACAAATGAACAATGATATTGGACCCGCTTCAAATTCAAATGTATCATTTATGCACCAACCGGAAGAATTAACAGAATCTGAAGGTGAAGAAGAACAGCAGTCACAACTCTGGAATGCCGCTGCCCATGTTATTGATACTCCGCAACATGAGGAAACAAATTTGGAATAAAAATGGTGGGGGGAAAGATGAGGTAGTAGGCTATTTAAACGGTAGTCTGGCATGAGTAAAAATCATTTGAAAATGGATGAGCGAGCGAGAATGTACAAAGTGTTTTGTGAAGAGTGTGATAGAGTGTGGGTACCACCGGTGAACTCCTTCACATATTATTTTCCACTTCTGGACATAGATGATTGTAAGAAAATCCCAGACATTGGTTATAAGTTTGAAAAGGCTGGAATTCTAATTAGTGTTCATGAAAAATTCCATAATGAATATTCAAGGAAATTAGCATTTGATTTCATGTTGGCAAATGAAGATCTTAAATCTTGCGACTATCCTTATTTTCTTTATAACCATCTTGTTAAAAATGGTGCTAGCGTGACCGTTGAAATATGTATTCGTCATTTTTGGGACAACCGGTAAAGTGGTGGGGGAAAGGGGATAAATATGATGTAGGAGTGAATTTAGTTTTATTTTTACAAGAGCAGCCAACTACGATGCAACGTCCAATTTTGTATCATACGCTTATTTCTGATGCAGAAGAGGAGACCAGAAGGAGAAGAAGTGAACAATCAAGACAAACCCAGGCCAATATCAACATTGAATATTACAGACTTCAATTTCAAATTCCCGGAATGCGACTTGGAGAAAACCGAGTGAAAACTGTCCACGTAGCCGCTAGTTACATAAAACATTTAAAGCTACTATTGGAAGAAAAAAAATCAAAAATTAAACAATTGGAAAATGAAAACAATAAAATGAAGAAAGAACTGTTAAGTTTGAAAAATGTGTGTAGTAATGAAGGTGTGGTTGAAGAAGGTGAAGAAGAAGGAAATGAAATATTAGGATTTTAAGTTAAAAAACATAAAATGATAAAAAAATAATAAAATTAAAAATGTAAAAAAAAGTAGAGGTAGAATAGAGAGCGGGGAATAGATCACTTGTGGCAATGGAATAACATGTCACTTAGTGCTCTATTCCCCGTTCTCGCGTTAATATTGCTTGGCCTTGACCTATAAAATAGTAGTAGGGATAAGTTATTTAAGCGGGTGGTAGGCAGTAAAACAGTTTAGTACGAATGTTACTCTCATCTACAACACGATGGATAGTCTTTTTGTTATTTGTTTGAGAAAAATAATTTGTGATGATTTCTTATTTAATCACATAATAAGATCAGGAGAATGTGTTATTCCCAATACGGTTAGAAATGCAATACACGAGTATCGAAGAGAACATTATGGATTTGGCATTATTGTTGCTTATAAATTTGCAGATGGGACCCGGCTTTGTCCAGATTGTGCACGAGCAGCTATAGATGATTGGGACGAATTTGAAGTTGAAGGAGGGTACGTTGACCATCGTGTTAAAGCACCGCTAATAAGATTTGTAGCTATGCGGGAAAGATGCACAATCTGTGCACAGGTCTTATGTAAATTTATTAGGTGTAGAACATACTAGAGTAATGGTATGGAGGAAAGGTCTAACTAAAAGTAGTGGGGGAAAGAGTAGTGGGGGAAAGAGTAGTGGGGGTATTGGTTATAAATGTTGCTTGGTAAAGGTTGATTTCATTACTGTCGCAGAATAACTGGAGTAAAGATGTCTTTTCACATGGAGATAAAAACTTTTAAAATTGTCGATGAAGATTGGACATTTGTTGCAAACTTTATAAGATCGAAAGAAGATGATGGAAGTTTGATGAAAGTATTTTGCTACATATTAGAAGGGAAAGATGAACAAGTGGTAAAAGATTATTTAACAAACAGTCAAATATCAACATCCAGCTCGCAATTCATTAAATTTCTAAAAGACAATAATGTGAATGCAAAATTGGAAGTTTGGTTTTTTGTTTAAACAATATGGTGGGGGAAAAATTGAAATGGTGGGGGGAATTGTGTATAAAAGAGGGTTAAAACACAGTAGGAGGTTCATTTATTTGCTAAAACTCTTAAGAAGAACATTGTGGGAAAAATGAGTGAACCAGTGGAAAATTCAACCCCTTTAAAAAGTAAAGGAAAACAAATAACACATCCAAAATTGAGTGCTTTAGGTAAGGAACGGTGTAGGAAAGAAAGAATGGCGTTCCATCAATTGCAACTCATAGTGCCTTCATTGAATGTGTACAATACCAGGATACAAACATTGATGGGTGCAAAGAAATATATTTTGGAACTGTTGGACAAAATTGAAGTGTTAGAAAACAAACTGAAGACGAATAAAACTTCTGGTGTATGGAATTCGCCTAGTGAAATTCCTGTTTTAAAGATCGAGCCTAATGAACTTCCTGATACTTGTGCGTGGAATGCATTTCATGAACCTGATGAAGACTCTCCTATAAAGTATGAACCTCCTGCTGTGTAAAGATGACGGGTAACAAAAAATTAAAAAAAAAATAAAACAGAAAAAATACAAAAAAATTAGATGTAGAATAGAGAGCGGGGAATAGATCACTCTGTGGTAATGGAATAACATGCCACTTAGTGCTCTATTCCCCGTTCTCGCGTTAAGTTTATTTGACCTTGACCTATAAAAACATGGAGGGGGAAAGTGTTGTGGTGGGGGAAAGTGGATAAATGAGGTTCGACGCGTTGTTGTACTCATTCCGCTCATAATATTCTTGTTTCTCACATCTCGCAGTAGAATCAGAATCATGGCAAGTGGAGACAATGTTTTGGACCTTACTACAACAAAAAAGGATGAACAACGTTTGAAAGTCCCGAAAAGTCATTTTAAAGAGTCGGCTCAGGTAAGAGAGGCGAGAATAAGACAAAAATACTACAAACTGCAAAGGCTAATACCAGGAGTGCGATTGGGAGAATCAAGGACTAGAACTATCGATATGGCCGCCGACTACATCAATCAACTACTTATTGAGTTAGCCATAAAGAATGAAAGAATACAGCAGTTGGAATATGAATGCAAAAGAATTCTACTACAAGAAGATGAAGAACCTATGAACTGTGTAATGAAAGACAGTCAATAAAGAAGAAGTGGAAGAAGCTACAAAATTATTTAAAATTTTATGTGTTAGTAAAAACAATTGGTTATTAATGGGACTTGATATAAACAGTGATGAGGTTAAAAAAAAAAAAAAAACAATAAAACAATAAAAAAAATTGACATTTAATAATTGGCTGCTAATTTGGACTCACATTAGAGAGTGGGGAATAGATCACTTTGTGGTAATGGACTAACATGCCACTTAGTGCTCTATTCCCCATTCTCGCTTTAGGAGGTGTTGACCTTGACCTATTAAAATAGTCATATAAGTAGCTACACAAGAGAGTCTCCTTTATTCATTCGGAATGGCTCCCGTGGATAACACTGACTATCCTAGGAAACCTATTTTTGAAATATTATATAAAATTCAACAAGAAGATCTCGGCATGGGAGATTCGGATGACGACAACTCAGAAGTGGAAAGTGTTGACAGTATGGAAGAAGAATTAACAAGTGAGGCACCTGAAGATGTGCAAATAGACTTGACAGAGAATGAATACCCATCACCATTGGAATTTGAAGATGTCCATCATGAAACTCCAACATCTAGTCACGATCCTGATGTAGAACCAATACGTCAAAGATTGGTTTTCTGCGCAAGACGATTATTCCCGTCAGATAGCGAAGAAGAAGAAGAAGAAGAAGAAGAAGAAGAAGAAGATTAAAATTGGTGGGGGTAAGATGGCATAAAAAGGCGGTATGAAGAGGACGCGTTTCATTTACCTGTTAAATTTCAAAGGGTAAACATCGCTAAAATGCATCGTTGTGAGATATGTTTAGAGACTTATGAAGATGAAATATTGTTAGACATTCATAAGGAGTTGTATCACAATAGAAATGAAAATTTTACAGTAAGAGAAAATAGAAACATATCTACAGAAGAAGTAACAGCAGGACCATCTAATACACTACCAAGTTTAAGTATTCACGCATTACTCGGTAAAGTGGTGATGCATCACAAAATTCAAAACGAAAATCTGGAATTAGAACAATTTGTTGCTGAAGCTAAACCAATTGTGATCAAGATTTTAAAAGAAGAACTAAAACGATTAAACTTTATTAAATTTGGTTTGATTTTAGACGCCATGTTTATCAATGTAGAAGAAGAAATGTCACCAAGAGGATTTATAACAAAAAATCGAACCATCATGGCTAATTCGGATATTGATTCAATAATAGAAGATTGTTTTGAAGAGATTTTGACGAAAATTCAAGAACACGAAGGAAGAGGATCAGGTTGGAGTCTGGTTAGCGTCGTAGGTATGGACATAAGAGTTCACAAGCATGGTTATGGGCTGATGGGCAGCAGTTATATTGCACTCCCGAAAAGGATCAAAGATACAAAATCATGTGTAAATGTGGAAAATGAAGATATGGAATGTTTTCGATACGCCATGACCTCAAAATTTGTGACACGCCATGCGCAAAGACCTGGCGTCGAATATGAAAACTACAGATATAGATATAATTTTCAAGGTATGTCTTACCCGGTAGGGTTGAAGTGTATTTCAAAATTTGAAAAACAAAATCCCGGAATATCAGTTAACGTATTTGCTTTGGACAGTTCCAATAAAGTTTATCCTTTAAAAGTGGTGAAGAACGAGCTTGCAGATCATACGGACTTGTTGTTACTTACAAAGGATGAAGTGTCACACTACGTATGGATAAAATCATTTGAAAGACTCGTCAACAAGCAGCTATCAAAAAATGAACATAAAAAAGTAATTTGTAAAAGATGTTTTTGTTTTAAAGAAGAAAGAAATGGAGGCCGAAATTGGTTACAAGAACATAAACAACTGTGTAATGAACACTTTGAAGCAAAGATTATCTTACCACCATTAAGTAAATCATACTTACAATTTGAAAAGGTGTTCCATCAGTATCGCATTCCTATAGTGGTATATGCTGATTTTGAATCAACACTTGTCCCTATTGAAGATGAAAATGTTGAAGCAAGGAAGAGTATAAAATATCAAATGCATAAGCCTAACAGTTTTTGTTTATTGGTTAAATCTACATTGGCTGAAGAACATTTAAATGGGTACGGATTAACGTCAAGACCCGTGGTGTACCGTGGTGAAGATGTTGCTGCGACATTTCTTGATCATCTATATGAAATAGCTAGGAATGTAGAAAATTTGTATAGTGATATTGTGCCAATGATACCTATGGATGAAGAAGAAGAAATTCAACATGAAAATGCCACCCATTGTTTTTTATGTAAAAATGAGTTTACTTTGAATAACTACAAAGTTAAGGATCATGATCATCTTACAGGATATTATAGGGGTGCGGCATGTAACGGATGCAACATCAATTACAAGATTCCTAGAAATATACCTGTAATACTGCATAACCTTAGCGGTTATGATGGTCATTTTATAATACCAGAATTGGGGAGAGATGACGGTGCGATTGATGTTATCGCGGAAACAACTGAAAAGTTTATAAGCTTTAGTAAGAAGATTGGAAATATAAAATTACGATTTTTAGATTCGTACCGGTTTATGCCGTGCAGTTTATCGAGACTTTCAGAAAATCTCAGGAAAGAAGATTTAATAGAAACAAGAATGATTGTAAATAACGATAAATTGGATCTAGTTCTTCGCAAAGGTGTTTTCCCTTATGATTATATCGACAGTTTGGAAAGATTTGAAGAAACCTCACTTCCACCTAGAGAAGCTTTTAAGAGTAAATTATACGAAGAGGACATCAGTGAGGAAGATTATCAACACGCTTGTAAGGTATGGAATGAATTAGGGATGAGAACTTTGGGAGAATATTCAGATTTCTACGTTAAATTGGATGTGACACTATTATGTGACATAATGGAAGAATTTAGGAATACCTGTTTAAAAGCATACGGATTAGACCCTCTTCATTCAAACACAGCTCCCGGACTGGCATGGCAGGCCATGTTAAAAGAAACAAACTGTAAACTTCAACTACTAACCGATATAGATATGGTGTTGATGATAGAGTCTGGTATCCGAGGAGGATTAACGCAAAGTGTAACCAGATATGTAAAAGCCAACAATAAATACCTCCCCAACTATGACGCGTCACAACCAAGTACATTTATAGGTTATTTTGACGCGAATAACCTATATGGATGGGCTATGTCAAAACCCCTTCCATATGATAATTTTAAATGGGTTGATCCAAATTCGATTGATAACATCGCCGATATCCCTAAACACGGAGATACCGGTTACATCTTTGACGTTGATTTTGAGTACCCCGAACATCTTCACGACCACCATTACGACTTGCCGCTATTAGCAAAAACAGAAGTATCTCCGACTGGTAGATGGCCGAAATTAATGATGACACTCACCAACAAGACGAGGTATGTAGCACATTATTGGACAGTACAACAAGCGTTAGAGATGGGATTAAGAATTACCAAAATTAATAGGGTGTTACAATTTTCTCAATCCTGTTGGTTGAAATCCTATATAGATAACAACACTAGAAGAAGAACTGCAGCGACGTCCAATTTTGAAAAGGATTTCTTTAAATTGATGAATAATGCTATATTCGGCAAAACATTAGAAAACAAGAGGAATCACAAAGATTTAAGATTGGTTAATGATGCAACAAAATTACAAAAGTTGGTCCAAAAACCAAACTTTGCATCTTCAATAATTATTAATGAAAACCTTGTTGCCGTTTCTATGAACAAAATTTCAATTAAGATGGATCGCCCTGTTTATGTCGGAATGTCCATTTTAGACATATCAAAAACTCATATGTACGATTTTCATTATAATAAAATGGTGAAACATTATGGAAGAGAGAACATTGGAATCGCATACATGGACACTGACGCATTCATCTATTGGATTATAACCAATGATATGTATGAAGACCTACGCACTTTTATTTATAAAGATGATTTTGATTTTTCTGACTATCCGCAACACCATCCTAACTACGACAATGGAATAAACAAGAAAGTCTTAGGAAAATTCAAAGATGAAACCAATGGTGCGCCTATGGAAGAGATTGTGGCTTTGATGTCCAAGCTTTATTCGTTTCAACTATACATAAGTGAAAAAGAAGAACATCAAGTTGTGAAGAAGGCAAAAGGCATTAAAACATCATATCTAAAGAAGAATGTACAATTTGAACATTTTAAAAGATGTCTGTTTGAAAATATAGAAACCACAGCAACTTTTAATACGATAAGAAGCTTCAACCATCAAGTTTACAGTGTTAAACAAACCAAATGGGCGCTAAGCTACAAGGATGACAAGAGGCATATCCAGCAAGACAATATACACACTCTTCCCTTTGGACATTATTCATTAACTCCTATCGACCAATAAAACCTGTTCTTCGTCCTTTCACCTACTTCCTTTTTTCCTTTCCGTAAAAAAGAGGGGAGCATGGCAAGCCCAATGCCATGCCCCCTCTTTTTTACACAGCTATTATTCGGCCTTGACCCATATTTGTTAATAATATAAAAGAAGACAAACCAGTCTGAGGATTAGTATTTTTTCAACCGCGTGGAAACAACATCTAAGAATGGAAGGACTGAAGGATAAGATTGTACATGAACTTCATAAACCGGCAAGAAGAAAATTTCCAAGAAGAAATACAGTTATTAAAGGAATGAACGATCTCTACCAAGCCGATCTCATCGAAATGATACCGCATAGTAAATTAAATAAAGGATTTAAATATATATTAGCGATTATAGACTGTTTTACCAAGCTCGCTGACGCTTTACCGCTTAAGGACAAGAGTGGGAAAAGTGTTACAAAAGCTATGGAAACGGCTATTAAAAGAAATAAACTTGTCATAAAACATTTACAAACTGATGATGGAAAAGAATATTTCAATAAGGAATTGCAACATCAATGAAAAAATATAACATAAATCATTATTCTACAAATTCGGAAGTCAAAGCTTCGATAATAGAACGATTCAATAGAACGTTGAAAGGAGCGATGTACAAAACATTTTCCAAACGAGGATCGTATGTGTGGTACGATATATTACCGCAGCTTATAAAAGAGTACAATAACAAATATCATCGCACTATTGGTATGAAACCTATCCAAGTAAATAGCGGCAATGCTAAGCTTGTTTTGGAGCGTATTAAAAAAAATACGGCTCCCAAAATTGAAAGATTAAAACCTAAAAAGTTTAAAGTAAACGATAAGGTGCGTATAAGTAAATACAAAGGGGTTTTCAGTAAGAGATATCTACCAAACTGGACTAACGAAGTATTTACAATCTACAAGGTGCAGCCGACAATACCAGAAACGTACATTTTAAAGGACAACAAAGGTGAACTACTTCAAGGCGGATTCTATGGGCATGAACTATTGAAATCAACAGTTGGCGATGTATATCTTGTCGAAAAGGTTTTACAAAGAAAAAAGGATAAAGTTAAAGTCCGTTGGTTGGGATTTGACAAGAGTGAAGATTCTTGGATTCCTACAAAAGACTTGGTATAATACTTTGATAACTCATTATGTGTTCAACCTTTAAACAAGATGGATATTGTACAGCAAAAGGAACGATTTAATATTAATAACATAGATGAATTGACAGTGGATAGTGACAAGTTAAACCGTGGTAAACATGGGGAATTACTACCGAACTCCATAAGATGTTTAATAACCGGTCCTTCAAATTTTGGAAAAACAAATGTTGTTTTTAACCTTATAACTAATCCAAAAGGACTACGTTTTAACAATATATACATTTTTTCAAAATCTTTGCAACAACCTAAATACCAGTTGTTGGATAAAGTATTAGCGAGTGTACCAGAAGTAAATTTCTACAAGTTTAATGCCAGTGAAACAATTATGCAACCAAACGAAGCTAAACCATTTTCTGTATTTATATTTGACGATGTATCATGTGAGAATCACGACACAATCAGAAGTTATTTCGCAATGGGAAGACATCATAATATTGACAGTATTTATATTGGTCAAACCTACAGTAAAATTCCAAAACAACTTATAAGGGATAATGCTAACTTGCTGATAATATTCAAGCAAGATGAAACAAATTTAAAACACGTATATAACGATCATGTCAATGCGGATATGACATTTGATAAATTTAAAGAGATGTGCGGCAAAGCGTGGGCTGAAAAGTACGGCTTTCTCGTAATTATGAAAGATGAAGCTATAAAAGATGGAAGATATCGGATAGGGTTGGACAAATTTGTATTAATCCATTGATTGAACGGCGGTACGTCTAGTAATGAATCAGACTTCACAGTGTAAACATGGTGAATCAGGAAAAACTATTGAAAGAAATAAAATCACTCAGCGATTCTATTAGGATGAAGAATCGCGCATTAAGGATGGGTTTAAGTGAACGAGAAGAATTTCTGGAGACTACATTTAAACCTATTACGGAACCATTAAAACAGATATCAGAGACCATTGGTAAACCTCGTTATGAAGGAGATGTTTTACTACCAGTTTCTAAACAAGAAGTACAAGCTTTAAAAAAAGACGACGATGATTCATATACAAGTGCTAGTGAATTTTCGCAAGAAGAAACAAAAGAAGAAGAAGAAGAACCAATTATTAAAAAAGAAGAAGAAGAAGAAGAACACCCAATACCTGAAGCAGAACAATCCATTCCAAATCTAACTCAATTGAGTAGCGATATATTACAACATGGACCTCTTGGAAGGAAATACATAATGAAAATGTTACATGACATGAAAGCTAACCCTAATTTAAGCAAATCACACGTATACGGAGCAAGGATTGATGGGAATGAATTGAAAATCGGTGATTCAAAGCTTGAAATAACTCAGGACGATTACATCATTATCGGCGAGCATAAATATAAAGGAACAAAAGGGTTGTATGAATTAATTTTTAAAAACATACCACTAAGGTATTCAATCAAAGATTTAAATGTTTTTAAAGAAATTCTACAAAATACCAACGCTCATAAAAGGAATTACTCAAAGGATGCGATGATTAATCGTTCACGTGCAACGAAATATAACATCGTTATTAAAAAGCTATTTCCACCACGAAAATTGCCAACATTGCGTACCGCACCGGCGCTAAAACAACCGCTAAAAAGAAAATCTTTATCACTTATGGATTTATCACTTCTTGAACAACATGGGAAAAAGAGTAAAGGAGATACTTCAACATCTGGTAAAGGACTTATGAAAAATCTGTACAACACAAATGTGATCTACTACAGAGACATCAATAAATTGGTTGACAGGATGAGACTATTACATGAAGCCATGGAAGCCGGTCATACTGGTTTAAATAATGAATGGGTGGCTCTAGTTGATGAACTTAAAAATCGTGGTATAATTGTATAATTGTCCGCAAATATAAAGAAGTTACAAGTATAAGATGTATCAGTTCTAACATGAGCGTCGACAAGTTCGGACGCTACTCCGCATTAGGAGTGCAAGTTGGAGAAGACAGAAAAAGAAGCGGATTACCACAAACACCTGAAGGTGACTATAACATAAGTAATAAACGTTTAAAACTAGTTAAAGATCCAGAAGAAGATACTGATGGAGCAAATTTAAAAACAGTTAAAGAAGCTACTTCTACATCATTGAAATTAGACAAGAATACTTACGATATCAAATCGCATAGAATAATTAATGTTGGTAAACCAACTGATAGTTCTGATGCAATTAATAAAGAGTATTTATCATCTGAACTTTCAAATACTTTAAAATTGCAGTGGGGTAATAATTTAAAAGATGGACAGACATATGATGCTGGGAATCATAGGATAACAAACGTGGCAAATCCAAAAAATAATAAAGATTCAGTTAATAAAGAATATTTACATTCTATAATACCGGAAAAGACTCAACGCGGATTTTCTTTTTATAAATTTATAATAAATGACATTGGATACCCGAAGGAAGACGGCGATGCTGTAAACCTGAAATACATCAAGGACAACTGTATTTTACAAGATGGTGATGAAATCGATTGTCATGGGAAAGTGTTGTCAAATGTAAAGTTCGCTTCTCAACCAAAAGACGCTGTTACTATGGAACAATTATCTAAAGAATTAAAAAGGGGAACATCAAATTTTGTAAAACATGAAGATGCCGTGCTAAAGCGAGGAGATACATTTATACATGGAAATGAAAAGTTTGATTTAATGCAAGGAAATAATGATGAATGGGATGCAGGACATAAAACAATAACAAATGGAAGATTTGGTATAAAAGATACAGATGTACCTCTAATGGTGCAAACATTAATTGCGAGTGGTGGTACATTAGGTACATACAATGGTCGTAATAGAAGAATAAAAGATATTTATCCTGGTTATGAAGATGATGATTGTGTTACATTAAGACAAACAATAACTTGGGATAAACACTTTGGGACCAAATATGATGCAAAGATGAAGAAAATAATTAATATTTTACCAGGAGAAGATTTAAATGATGCTGCTACTATTGGACAAGTCATAACAACGTCGAAAAGTGATTCGACTGCTTACACGTGTAATGATAAACGTATTATGCAGTTACACGATCCCCAACATCCAAAAGATGCTGTAACTTTAGACTGTTTAATAAGAATAGTGGGCAATTTACTTATCGATACCCACAATCATATAGCTAGTACAACGAGTCATGTGATGATTCAACCCGATGAACGAGAAGCTTGGATTAAAAATAGAATCATAAATCAGTATATAATTAATTTGAATAATTAAGTATTTAAATATGAAAATTGTGCACGAGTTATTCATTCGTGTAAAGCATCTCGTAGAGTAAACACGCCGGCTATATAAGACGACACAATGAAGACCGCACCGCTCAGTCGTCGTCAAGACAGCGTCAAGAAAGGACGTGGTATAACATCAGCCGCGTTATCCCTGCTCAGACGGATTCCTGTTGGTGCTGTTCTAAATCGAGCGATAGACGCTCTACCATACGAATTTCATCTGCCCGGAGGTTATCAATATTGTGGACCCGGAACTAAGTTGGCAAAACGTTTAGCAAGAGGGGATCCTGGAATTAATAAATTGGATCAAGCCTGCAAAGAACACGATATAGCGTATTCCAAGTTTGCAGATTCGACGAATAGATCGATAGCGGATAGAGTGTTAGCGGAAAAAGCTTGGCAAAGAGTGAAATCAAGTGACGCAAGTATTGCAGAAAAAGCAGCCGCTTGGGCAGTTACTACAGCCATGAAGGGTAAAACAAAATTTGGTGGCGGGAAACGTCGTAGAGGACGGCCTGCAAAGAGAAGAGCTCCCAAAAGAGGTGGAAACATTAAGAAAAGACGTCGTAGGACTCGTAAAGCAAAGGCGAAGAAAACTTCCGTTTGGTCGATGGTAAAAAACGGAGCAGGTCTATACCTAAGACCGTACCGTGTATACTAAATAAGAACAATCAATTGATAATTCCAAATAAAGCCTTGACAAATTATCAATTATCAAATTATGTGAAATGTTTAAGAATACCATTTTTTAGAGGAGTTTTTATGAAAGACGCATTACCAAATGAAATATGGAAAAATGAAACTGGAATAGTAAATTTGGATTCCACTCATGGTCCAGGAACTCATTGGGTATGCTATAAAAAACTCGGACAGAACGTTTACTACTTTGACAGTTTTGGCAATCTACCACCGCCGAAAGAACTTCAACACTATTTTCGGAACTCCGAAAATATATTTTACAATTACAAAAGAGAACAACCCAACAATACAGAAATATGTGGACATTTATGTTTGGAGTTTTTAGCGAAAAGCGTCAGTCAACTTTGAGATGTCATCGTATACAGTGTCACTGAGTGGAAATTCATCCACACTGAAAAGCACTCTTTTCCCGGCACTACGTTTATCCAAGGATAGACTGTGGGAAGCTGCACTATTGGATTTTACTACGTACAATTCAATTCCCAACGTCACGGAGGGAAAAAACAATTTACTACATTATTACGAGAGTAAAGATGAAAAAGGAAATTATTCGCAATTGAAGGTAATAACTTTATCTACCGGATCGTATGAAATAGACGATATAAACCAAGTATTACAGAAGCAGCTAGGAGAAGAAAATATCAGTATAAAAGGAAATAACAATACTTTAAAAGCGGAAATCACTTCAAAGTATTATATAGATTTAAGTTTAGAAAATTCAATCGGTAGTTTACTGGGATTTTCAGATAAGAAAAGAAAAATCTTAGATCCCGGACCTACTCATACAGGTGATACCACAGTAACAATATTAAAGGTTAATAGTATTGATATAACATGCAATATCATACACGGATCGTATAGAGACGGGGTAAACCAACATATTTTACATACATTTTATCCAACAGTGGCTCCCGGTTTTAAAATAGTTGAGAAACCACAAAACCTGATATACCTACCATTGAACACCAGTTTCATTTCGGACATCGTACTGAACATATCGGATCAGGACGGTAACAGTGTTGACTTTAGAGGAGAAACCATTACAATACGGTTACACATAAAAGCGGTGTCATAAGTTCAACATGGGATTGACATTTAAACCGCAACGGAAGAGCCGAGACCTCAGTAGCTCTTCAACATTGGACGAGTTAACACCGGACAACATTCGTTTCCTCCAAAAGATCGGACTAAGACTTACCAACGATGGATATCCTGGATATATCTCAAGGGCCGACGTTCGACGAAACACTATGGGAGAAGGAATATCACACGCACAACCCTTACACTTCATCAAAATTAAACAATAACGATGAAATAAGGATCCCCATTCAACAACAGGACATTTACACGTTACCGTGTGAAAGTTACTTGTACATCGAAGGACGGGTATTAAAATTGGATGGAAAAACCGCTTCAACGGTTCCTTTTATAAATAACCCGATGGCATATCTTTTTGATGAAATAAGATATGAAATATCAGGAGTGACGGTTGATTCGACAAAAAAGGTCGGTCTAACAACGACGCTGAAAGGATTAACATCATTAACACCGCATGAGAAAAATTCAATAGTCACCGCCGGATGGGTTGCTCCCGATAAAGACACTATAACACCGGATTCCAATGGTCATTTTGACTTTCATGTCCCTTTACGTTTGCTTTTGGGATTCGCTGAAGATTACAGACGGATAATAATAAATGTCAAACAAGAATTGGTATTACTCAGATCTTCAACTAACAAGGACTTGATACTTGCAGACCCTGGAACTACGGAAGCCAAACTGGAATGGCAGCTACAGTTGGATAAAGTCGTGTGGAGAGTACCGCATGTCAGATTAGCCGATGAACACAGAATCGTATTGTTGAGAAAGTTGAAATCTGACCGTGATATCGTCATGCCGTTTAGAAGTTGGGAATTCCATGAATATCCCACACTACCTCAAACAGAGCGTCAAACATGGACTGTCAAGACGTCCACTTATCTAGAACGGGCACGGTACGTAATACTCGGTTTCCAGACTAAACGAAAAGATGTTATAACTTCGCACGCCGGTCAATTTGACCATTGCAAAATAAAGAATTGTAAAGTTTTTCTAAACTCTCAATTCTTTCCTTATGACAATCTAAATGTCATGTTTAGTAAAAAACGCTATTCAATCTTGTACGATATGTATGCGAGGTTTCAATCGTCATATTACGGGAAGACAAATACACCGCTATTATCGCCGGAACAGTTTTTCTCCAAAGCCCCAATAGTCGTTATCGATTGTTCAAAACAAAACGAATCCGTGAAATCGTCCAGTGTGGATATAAAAATCGAAATGGAGTTTGAAGAAGCAATACCGGACGGAACTTCGGCATACTGTTTAATTATACATGACAAGATAGTGACTTACACTCCATTAACAGGAATTGTTAAAAATGTGTTGTAAAAAAACTGTTTTTTTTTTTTTTGCGGTCGACGCAAATGTTATAAAAGGGGGGAAAGAGAATGAAAATCTCATTATATTTCTGACCGTCGTATGGGAAGCATCGTCCGCAAGATGAGCTCTCCTACTGCAAATACTAACGAAGAAGAAACTACTCCTCCCATGGGTGACAATAGTTTGGATATAGAAAAACAAGTCGAACAAGAAATGGACGAGTTCCTCAAGTTTAAACATAAGAAAAAAGAAGAGGAAGTTGAAAAAGGAGTAAAAAGAAGAAAGATCGATGACACCATCTCCACCAATATTTTGACAGAAGTATTTCTCAGGATCTACTATCCCATCTCTTCTTGTATGACAAAGAGCGTGTCCGCCGGAGTTATAAAATCATTGGATTATTCGCCAACTGTTATTTTAAAACACGGATCTAAAATGGTGGCCTTCACTGAAATTTCCTGGGAATCGTTTAGAAAACATCTACATCTTTTGGAATGTTATTTGAGTAACAACACATTTGGAAGAAGGACAAAATTAAGTCTGCTGGAATCCAATATCGAAATCGATATAGTGAAACATCGAGGTGGACAAATCGTCCGCTTTCGAGATTTAACCAAGCATGAGATGAAGATACACCTGACAAAAGATGAATTCTACAGTCTAAGTTGTGCTACCGGTCCTGTCACAAGATATCTAAAACAGCTAATATTTTCAAGTGCAATTATAAAAGAGTATCTAACCGATACATTGGATAGGCAACCGTATGTGCCGATTCTGTACGGTCCCGTAGATACGTCCATCTTCAATAGGATACCTCATGAAGTTGACATGTGGAGACAGTTGCACAACTATCAGACTAACTACAGTATAGATGAGCAAGCCCAAGAGGTGAACGAAGAAGGCTCATTCAATAATTGATAAGTGTAGACCCTCGGGTATAAAAGAGCGTGCACCGCGGTTTTGCAAACAGTCGTTTACCAACCTTCGTCATGAACAAACGAGTTTCGTTTTCTAACAAATCGGAAGTAATGGAAGTGAGACGAGGTATAATTGAATTCCAAGCGTTCCGCGGTAACGACGGAAGTTTTATCATAAAAGAGTTAGTAGTTTTAGATATGAACACATCTGTAGTTTATCACTATTTATTCCAACCGCCACTACCGTTTAACAGATTAACTACCAAAGCGAGAGTAACGAACAAGTGGTTGATGAAATACTTTCACAACTTGAGATGGGATGAAGGTTTTGTACACTACAGTATGATGCCGCAAATCATGAATCATTACTGTAAAGAATTTAAAATTATTTACACAAAAGGAGTGGAAAAAGCCAGTTGGATACAGAAGTTTACAAACCACGAAGTGTTAAATGTCCAGGTGGACAGGGATTTCCAATGTCATTTCGGCAACATTTGTATTTCATCGAAAAACTTTAAACATCGTCAATCGCAATGCGCCTTGAAGAACGCTTATCGCTTGAACGCGTATCTCCAACAGAGTGGTGGGGGATGGGAAGGGTATAAAAGCGAGGGGACAACCATGACCGGGCATGAGTATTACTCTAGCCACCGAGCAGTCAACACCTCACACGCAGATTCGCAAGACTAAGAATATTATCAACGAAAAAAGAAGAAGTAAAAAATGGCAACGCAAACATTTTTACAATCGCTTGTCGATCAGTTCAACAAACATTCCAAGTCCACAATCCTACCCACTAAAAGATGTTCGGAATTGAAGGAAGAAAAGCATTACATCATCCACACCATCAAGAAGATGGAAACAACTGTCGGAGACGCCATCAACTGCACGCTGAGTGAAGCGCCCTACTCGCCTGGTGATGAACCGAAGTTTCAAATCTTTCTTCCCAAACGCTTCGTCCAACTTCTGCAGAACGAAGATCTACGCCTCATCCATCCCGGAGCTCTCTACTTGGCGTCCCACGGTCCGAGCGGAAGTAATTCTACAGAGCTCACGCTTCACGTCATGCCTAACGCCAACAGTTAATCTGTAATTTCATATTGTTCTTGTAAACTTTTGTAAAATATTTCTAAATAAATGAATAACAATAAAAAAAAAAAAAAAAAAACAAATATAAAGCAGCATATCGGTATGTGTTTGTACACATATCGGTATGCTGCTTTATATAAAAAACAATTTCGGGTGACCTTGACCTAGTTTCAAAAACTATATAAATGGAGCAATGTCCGTAAGAATTCCCTCAGTCTACGACTACCTTCAGTGCTGTACACATCTCCGTTGGTGATTGCACAATGTCTCTCAAGATCAAGTGTGCATCATACGATACCTCCACTATTACAACTTTTGAACAGCTCGACAATTTCACTAATGAATTGCGAGTGCTTCTTGCCGGTGGTTATCACTTGAACGTTGACACCTATGTAACAAACAAGAGGATGTTCTCCAAACAGAACTTCTGCGATGAAGAATTGTTCTTTCCCACACAGGCGGCGACAACATCCGCTCCATCTACTCAAACCAATGTCAAATTCCACAAATACTACTAAATGACAAAGCATGACGTCAACAAGGGTTCGCTGTAAAATTTCGCTATAAAACGAGGGATCAACTCCAACAGAATCATCATTTGCTCTCCTACGGTCGCAGCGATAACAACCACTGCCGCCATGTTATACCGAATGATGATTGAATTCAATGGAAAGATCTACGGAAAGGACTATAGAACCGTAGAAGAGATGAGCGCCGATCTCAGTGTATTGACTAGAGAAGGGTTCCAACCAAAACTGATCCTGAAGTTTCCAGAAGTGCACCCGCTATCCACTGAAGAACTCATCGCCATGGCTAGAGCGAACAAGCAGGAACAGGAACAGAATATTAAGAAAGAACCTAAAGAAGAAGAAGAAGAAAAGGACAAGCCAGCATCATAAATAAAAAAAAAACATCTTACATTTGTAAGATGATCTTTTTTAAAACTCCATTTGGATGACCTTGAGATTACCCCCACCACTTTTATTGATCTATAAAACACGCTATCCTACACTGTACAACTTCATTTCTTGCCAACACTTGGAAGCGGCAACATGGAGGAGAAGAACAACGAGGACGCACCGCGCTACTGTTGTGAACAGAAATGCACAGATTTAGGAAGATGGATGGTAGACGGATTAGCTTGTACAAAGTGCGAATTCTTCGGATCCTGTTACTGCAAGTGCAAGACAAAGCAACTACCGCCACCAGAATTGCGAACCTTCAAGATTTATAAATCACGATACTTCCACACTTGCTGTCCCCAGAAGTGTATCAAATTTCATCCGCAAAAACTTGCCACTTGTCGAAAGTGCAATGCATATTATAAAGACGACTTTTGTACATGCATCATAAGTGCGTGCAAGTACAGATCAGATTGGTCTTCTGATCCTGTTGAAGCTTCAGATGTATAGCTGTAGTCACTGACTGCAGCCCTTTTTTAAAATTCCATTTGATTGACCTTGAGATTACCCCCACCACTTTTTTTTACAACATATATTCTACGGATCATTCCATACGCTTCTCATTCTTATTTCATTACTCGCACTGACAACAACATGGATGATAAATTCATTTCCTTTCAACATTTAATTACCAACAGAGAAGAGATGGAAGAACTATTCCAAAACTTACTGACAGTCATTGATAGCTATCCTTTAAGATGGATCAACATCACGGTGCAATATGTCAATCCTACCACAATATTTTCATCCTCGTCATCTTCTCCTGGCACCTCCATGTCTTCATCGTCGCAAAGTGCAGAGGAAGAGGAACAGACTACTAATGGTGTTAAAATTGTTGAATTAAACGACGAGGAACAAGAAATGCAAGCTCTGGTTAAATATAAATTTAATATTTAATTTACAAACAAAGTATTACTATTTTCTACATTGTGTTACAGCTAGCGCTTATCTTCGTACGGCTCCCACAACCTATCCCGACGGCGTTTCGCGGCGAACTGCGATGACCGAAGTTCCCTCGTTCCCCACCCGGGCTTCGCCCCACCACTGTCCTCCCCCACTCTTTTCTTCCCCCACCCGGGCTTCGCCCCACCGCTGTCCTCCCCCCACTCTTTTCTTCCCCCACCACGGTACCCCTACCGAATATAGGCGGCCGCCTCACCTCCGCTCGCCATTTGTTCGCCGACTCCCGAACGATGAGCGGCTTTCCTTTAGCGACAAGTACAAATACATTTACCGTAAAGTCGCAACAAGACTTGAAGGATATTTTTGAAACTTTGAGTGACGTAGTCAGCGCTCCCAACAACACCATCACCATGACTGTGGAGATCTCCTACAATTGTCCACAATGCGAGGAGATGGAGAGCGAGGACATCGAACCTGCAGGCGGCACTCCTCCACCTTCCGAGGCTGCACCTTCCGACACAGCTGACGATGAGGTTTAGTCGAAGACAACTGTTTTTTTTTTTCTTCACCCCCCACCACTCTACAATAAATATGCACTGCATTCGTCTTCGCTTCTCATTTCATCGCCGACTTTCCTACCATCAACACCGCTCCCGTTTTTTCCCCCACCACAAACTAAAAAACACGCACACACAGACATGATGGACGACGTTACGCTCAGATCACGATTGGAGGAGGACAGACTCAGACTGGAGATCAACAGGCTGCAATTGGAAACGGCGAACCAACAAGGCATGGTCCGCCTGCTGCAACTGTTCAAATGCGTACTGTGCATGCTGTGCGTCTACCTCCTTTTCGCCATCACCTTCGGCGTCTACCACTGCGTCAACGGTGCACGACGCTCCAATGCCTCTCTGCACAACAACAACAACGACACTATTTTAATTTAAATTAATTAAAATAAATAAACTAAAAAAAAACCCTCCCTCGGCCCGCCGCTCCCGCTCCGATCCGACCCGTCCCGAGTCCCCGCCCCGACTGAGCCCCTCGCGGCTCCGCTTTTTTAAAACTCCCTCCGGATGGCCTTGACCCACTTACAAAACACACCCATCACTGTCAACCACACCTGCCGGTTCGAACCGCTTGGCCTTGAAATGGGCCAGAACCGGCAAAACCCCACTACTATTATTTCAATGGTAATAATTTAGCTTATTTCAAATAAGTATTTTGAATCAGAAGTCATTTATGACAAATAATAAAAGAATTACAGGGTATTCCGTAAATTTTGATTTTTGCTACAAAAATGGACGCAATTTTGAAACGAATAAAGATAACTAAATTCTGTTTTCACCAAAATGTTTGTATTAAATATCCCTTTCTAATGATGTATAATTTGACGTATGTTTGTATTTGAAATTTCCGACATTCGAACCTGTGACCCCCAGTTTTTGGGACACCCTGTATTTATACAACGTTAAAAATATTTTTAAATTATTCCTTGGGGTCAATTTAGTGGGAAATGATTTTATTTCAAGATTGTAGGACAAACTGTTGATCTGTAAACGATTTGAGACACCTTACATGAGACACCCTGTATTGTAATA
>CM061533.1:116295943-116491218 GCA_030545055.2 Neoaliturus tenellus | reverse complement strand
TGATGATGCGTTTTCCATCGATCACGAACCTAGCGGCTATATTTCGTTTAAACTTTGCATTTGACTTTGTTTTTGTCCAAAAATAAGTTAATGATTAATGTATTTCTTGGGTATCTCTCACCTATTTTGATTGTCGTCACCTCGGGACTTGTCAGGATTTACAAAAACACAAAACACAAAACACGACACACGAAAACACTTATAATCGTGGTTCGGCGTTCGGCCCGCGTGCGGGAAAAAAATAATAAGTTTTCTTAACCCAGAGGAAGCGGGACGTTTTAATTAATTTCGGTCCCGCGAAACGTCGGTTTTTCGTCACTTCGGGATTATAAGTGTTTTCGTGTGTCGTGTTTTGTGTTTTGTGTTTTTGTAAATCCTGACAAGTCCCGAGCTGACGACAATCAAAATAGGTGAGTGATACCCAAGAAATACATTAATCATTGAAGATACCTCACCAAAAACATGTCATTCAGAAATACAAAAATAAGTTATAGAAACAGCCTTGACCGAAAAAAAACAGATAAGTATGAAACCAAGTTTGAAATTTTTTATTTTTTAACATTGGTCTAATATTTGTCTTTAAAGCAACAAAATTAGAACGAAAACTAAATAAAAATAAAATAATGCTAACATACCTGTTAAAAAATATAGTTGGCGTCAAGTTCAAAGATTACCATGACGTACCATGAATATAGCACAAGTAAAATAAAACCGACGAGCAATGCCCGGTAATGTTACATTACATTGCAATATTTTCACGACCTCTGTACTGTATAACTCGTGCTTTTCAAATAACAATAAAAAAAACTAACGAAATATAGTGAAAATATTAAAACAGGCTTAGAGTGGCGTAGAAGTAATTTTGCATGATTATAATTTAATCTATATGCTTCACGATTGTTTAGGAGAACCTTATAAAATAATTAAAATGATAAACAAGCGGTTTTTACGACAGCTTTCCTAAACCTTTGTGAATAGTTTCGTTTAAGTGGACAGCATTACACATCGAAGTGATAAGCTTTTTGAATCAGAGTTGCAAAGTTTGGCAAGGCATTGGGTAGAATAACAGACTATAAATTAAGATTTGTGAATACCTTCCAGGTGAAACATGAGATAGAAGCTTCTGCTTAGTTATTATTACCCCACCGAGCCATTCCGGGCAGAGGCTGGCTTATGTGTAAATAACTTATATGAAGCTCTGTGAGGTCCGCCGCCTTCGGTTATGTTTTGCTCGGATAGCAAACAAAGCCTTTTATAATTGTAATACACTTCTACTATTTTTTGTCATAACAAATTTCTAAATTGGGTACATATTGTAGAACAAAATCATTGATAATCAACATTGAACCATTTATGTCAATTCTGTTAAAATATAATTGAAAGAGAATTTATTTAAAAAATCAAACAAATTTATATGAGTTACAAGTGTTATTACCTTTTTGCTATTTGCAAAACTACATTAAGAGGAAGGTAAACCTTCCTTAAGGTCCAGATGTAGTGATAAATTCACATTAATATTCCTTGATACATACTTAAATACGGGTGTCACATCATTCATACGTATAAATTACATTGACATAAAACAAATTAAATGTTTTTTAGAACAAGCCATGGAATGTTATTGCAGAAAAACTGGACAAAGATGAAAAAACATTGCATAGTATGTAACATTAAAAAAAAAAATTGTACGTAAGTTTCATAGTACGAGGCTGAACTTTAATCATCAGCAGCGTTTTTCATCAATATGTTACACAGTACGTGGCCTTGACGCCATGACATTTCTATTAAAATTCATGGTATATGACATAAATCTAACCAATACCGATACAATACAGTACCCTACTAATACATAATGAAACTTTTTTTATAGCTGTATGTATTAATCAGGCTAAAATTAGTACAAAACCCCGAAACGATGAAAATCACTAAGATTGATATGGCAAAAGTATTAGTATGGTGTCACATCATGAAGTCTAGGGCCTATGCTTCATGGTAATTTTCTGCAGCTACTGGTTCCGCCCGTATTTCGGGTAGCTATACGTACAGTCGCGCTATGCAAATCCAACAGATATTCATAGTGTCCAGTCATGATAATAGTCATAATAGTCATGATAATCATGATAATATTCCTATTGCCTACGGTAGGGGGTGCGAGGAGATTAACGGAAATCTTTATTTTACAACCTGCTTTTTATGCTAAAGCAACACGAGCATTCAAGTTGTTTCGTCCCGATTTTCTAGTTTTACCAGAGTCTTGGTATGATATTTACCACTGCAAAGCAGCATAAATTGGCAATATGTTTCATTCTGATAGCATGGTGTTTATCATGTTGGCTTTTTTTCCATGACAAACCAAGATTTACTGGTAAAAATGCATATTTAACGTATAACGTGGTGAAAAGATAAAAAGCTTTACATTAGATTAACTAAAACTACCCTCTGCCGATTACTCACTAAGTCCTTCAGAATGTCATTGGTTTCGATCACTATAATAATATCCATAGAAGAATTTTTTTAATCCAAATTTTTTAGCAAACACAATCGCCTACTGAAAGTTGACTTACTTAATTATATAAAATTCTTTATACCCGGCACAGTTTGTCGATAGTGAATACAATAAATAATGCAAAGGTTTATTTTATGTTTTCCCCTTTGCGCTATTGGTTTATAAAATTTTATATTTGTTAACCTACTGTGCTCCTTTCCATAAAATTACACTTTTGAAGAAGACTATTAAAATACTTTTTATCATTCTGCACGAAATCAGCCTGTTTTTTGTTCTCTCAACTGTACCAAAATCGATTATTTATTGTCCTAGGACTGAAAAATCATCTGGAGAATTTTTTAGGCCCTAGTACTGAAAAGTCAGCTGTTTGCTATGTAAATTATCATTCATTTATTAATGTTGAGGAGCAGAATTTTGAAATTCAAACGTTATAAAGAGCATTGTTTGTAAATAACATAAATGTAAACACTGCATATTACTAACTTTGTAAATATAACCTCGAAAATACATCTTTATAGTTAATATTTTTAATGATCAAAAGTCTAATTTCGCATTATAATAAAAAAAACGTTGTTCATCACTCGGAGCAAAAGTGTCTTTTTTACACTTTGCTCCGACCCACTTTTGCTCCTAGTGATGAAAACTAGTATTTGAGGCCTAAACATAAAGTTAAAACATATTATACGTAAATATATTGGTAAATGGTATTTATTACGTCTCTTTTGCAATGTTATTGTCTTAGACATACATAACTAAAACATACATGGATACATACATAGATAAAACACATTATATTATCAACAAATGAAAAGTGAATCAATCAAAGCCTAAATTAATATTTACTTAATGTTGAATTTAGGTTGGGTTGGTAGAGTTAGTTCTAAGGTCAGAAAGTCATTTGACAAGGGAAAGCAAACAAAGACAAACGTTTGTCTTCATTTCAGTTAAGTCACCAGAGAATGGACTAGACTAACATTTACACCCTGTTTTGTCACCTTTTAAGGTCCATGGACCTTGCATAAAAGTAATAGTATAGATAAATAACACCATTTAAAAACATAAGTTATATAATTTATTTTATAATTTGGTTTACTAAGTCCAGTTAAAGACATTTAGGGGTTTCAGGGTGTGTTTGTCGACAGTGCTGTATTACAATGTTTTCCAGTTGAAACCAGCTTTAAAAAACGTGCTTTAAATAGTAACTTTATTAAAAGTAAAACCTTAATACACATAAATACGGATTTAACACATATTTTGGTCACCATTTTCTGGTATGTTAGCTAACTTTGTAATATAAAAAGTTCTTAAGCAAATTGAATAATGATAAAAGGATGTTTTGTTTTTCTTTGTCCGTTTATTATTTTTATCGGTATTATTTTTAGGCGTTCCATAAGTCCTAAGGGTTCATAGTGTAATGATATATAAATAATTTTTATTTTAGTCTTTTTCTATAAAAATGTGATCATCCACGAATATTTTTTTTATTTATTGAAACATGTTGCAGAAATAGTAATATTATTTTATTCACGAAAAATATACAATATAAGATAGTAGTCGATTGCATTCTTGGACAGACATCCTTTGTTCAACACAACAGAGATAACTGATATGAAATGTTTTATATTTTTTAGTTATTATGGAAATCTAAACTAACACTTCCTCATCAACCACCGAATATGACATCCAATTCAGAATTACTTTTAAAATACCATAAAATGAAAAAAAGTTATATTAGTATACTTATATACTGGAGTTACTTGCACTGATATATGGTTTACCAACCTTACATATACCTTTTTGCAACATTTATCCTGATAAAAACCTTGTTAAAATTTATGGCTATTTCTAATTAATTAAAAGATTTATGCATTCTAAATTTCCTGTAACTCGTGTAGTTCATGACTTGCTACATTTTAGTAAAGTCAAGAACCTAGCAAGGAGTCTATTTTGGAAGATGATGGATTGAAATAGGCTAACCGGCAACGCAAAAATTGGTATTTTAAACAATTAATTTTTGAGAATTTCGGGGGCACTGAAGCCACATAAGCAACCTCCTCCTGGCTACTCAGTTAAACGTGGGCAGTAAAGCGAAAAAGTAGGGAAACTTGCAATCATTTTGTTAGCAATGAAAGGTTAGTGTAAATAACAAAAGACGTCGAAACCCCCTACCTACGGGGTACCGTACATCGTACGGTATTAACGGGGTCGAAGATAGTTCATGTACCTAATTATTATTAACATATCTAATAAATAGACTGATCCGAGATGTGCAGTTTATTTACACCGGAGTTTGACTTAAGATGTCTTAAATCTGTCGAAACTTTGTCTTACAATCTCAAAATGAAACTATTTCCATCTAAATTGACCCCAATGAATAATTATATAATATTTTAAGCTGAAAACCCACTTAAATGCATAATTTTGTTCATAGGAAATGGTTTATAGGTATTAAAATTAAACTTGTTGAACTTTCTTTTCCAATGGCGTTATTTACAGTAATTATAGGGTTATAACTCTTAATGCAATGTTATGTCAATACATGTTTCTTTACTATTGCGGTTTTTAATAAGTTAAATACTAATTTCCTAAGTTTTTATAAATAAATGTACTATCAATAATAATTCCTCTAACTTACCTTCTTTGCTTTTATGCTCATATTATTTCTCTAAATTTCACATTATATTTCAGTTTTGCAAAATTCTGTATAGAAGGTCCTGATATACGACAGTGTAATTAAATCAACTAAAATTTTATTTGGTAGTTGAATTAAAAAAATACTAAATTATTTATAATTAAAATATGTTATTTTAGATTAGATATTGAACAAACAATGAAAACTCAATAAAATGGTCTTAGTTATATTTCACTTATCATTGTAAACTCGTTTTCTTCTAACTGTACTTCAAGGACCCTAAAAGATGTTATTACTAGAGATATACAATATAAATATACGAAAATGAATAGAAAATTAATTAAATATTAATCTATATAGTAAGACCTTAAAAACTTCCCAAATATAAATAAGAAGCTGAAATCCGATTTTTTAGGTCATTGCTGAATCATCTCTAAAGAGGCCCATGACTACTCAATCTATTAAATATGCACATTAAATTAAAGGTCTCAGGTAGTATAGTACAATCCTGCAAACCCAATAAAAAAAGGATAACCGATTCAAATATGGCGGGCCATCAAATTTCTCATTCAACCTTTTGAGCTCGGGTTTGCTGCATATTGTTCAGAATCAAAAGACTTTTAAAATTATGTTTAGTATGACATACGCCGATGAAGTTCCCCTCAAGACATCTTGAAAGAAAATTTCCCAAATGAAGTCTATAAGGATTCGTCATTGGCTTGTTTCTTAATATACATTATTTTAACGGTATTTAATTTTGAGCAATATGAAACGTACCCGACCGAAATAGTTTAACCAGAAGTCTTTGTATTTTATAGTTTCATAAATATGATGTTAATGCTAAGTTTGACTCTTTTATTCTTTCCAGGTTGGGTCTGCGGGATTGCACTTTACTAATTTAGAAATTTAACTTTACGTGCAGATTTACCCTTTCTTACATTTAAGACTATCGACTGACTCGTTAGGGGCCAATCCCCATTATAGATGGAAATTCAGAAATGAAGCCATAAAAAGGTTTATTTTAATATTAATTAAAAGATTTAATGGGCATCTTTTTATGTTCTACCTATATTAGTTTTTAAAACTGTTTAAACTGTCCATGCCTTTAGCATTCATGTTATTACCTATTACTCGTAAAATACAATATTTCGTATAAAATTAAGACCCAAAAGAGATATATATTGTTTTACTAATTTGTTTATATATGTTTATTCTGGTTTCAATTGAGCCAATTGAACATTTACTAAATATACATTGTAATTTAAATACTTTTCATATATATAATTGTATTTTTTATTCGGATCGATTTTAAGCAATTGAACATCAGTAAAGTATTTTAATGCTACAAAGATGGAAATAGTAAATCTATGATAATTTTTATCAACCAATCATAAGATTAATTACTTAGGTCCCAAAAGCCCAAAAGAAACGGAAAATGGACGAGAACATAGATTTTAACACCACTTTTCTACCAACATCACCTGTCTGATAAACCGATATCCAATACAAATACCGCATAACTACAAACTAGCAACATCGACAAATTGATTAATGAATTTACATCGCAAATGGATCCTAGTTAGATGATTAATGACCCTCAAACTTCGTCAGTAATGATGTCAATATCCTTCACTGTTGGAAGGCTTACATAAGATATATTTTCTAAAACATACAATGTTAAAATAATTGAAACAATTTATGCATATATTTAATTGTTTGTCAAATAAATTAATCTAATCATATATAAATTAACACTTCTCTCACGTTTAACGTATTTTCCTATACTTTCCAGAAACATGATTAATTTAAAGTAAATAAAGTTAAATTTAACAATACAATAGAAATTGGCTATTGGAAATAGTCATCCATAATTTCCAGATTTAAAAAAAGTTAAGTTAGAATAAAATAATTAAAACTATTTCATTATAAACACATCCTGATAACGCTAAAAATACTTTATTTAGGTAGTGAAAAGCTAAGGGTGTTTTTTAATTAACAACAAAATTATCATCCCAAAGAATTATATTGATATTATTATATTCATAAATTAGCGCATTACAAACTATTCCACATTTGCATCTTCTGTGCACACATTAATCAAGGAATCATTAGCTGTGCTGTTTATGCACTCCTATTATTAGTTCATATAATAAGCCACAGGTCGCTTAGCTTATAAGTAGCTTATAATTACAAAAGGACGTTCTGGGGGAGGAAACTATAAACTATTGATCTTAACTATGATGCATATTCAATGTTATCAGCGTTATTCCTCTTTCTGAATTCATCTGATGTAGACCAATTTACCATATATATTGTATATTTTTATAAGATTTTATTGTAAGAAGACCTTGTACAAATGTTTCTTAATACCTATATATTATTTATATAAACAATTCTGGTGCTACTCATTACTTATTTTTCATCATACTGCACGTAGAGCAGACATTTTCTGGTCTGAAACTTGTCACCAAGGTTGGTGTTTTTGTAGCCTTTTTATAAGTTCACCGAAACAATTCTCTTTATTTTTCTGTGAGATAAAATCAAAAGTTGTTTTCGTCTAATCACAAATCATTCTATTTGGTACTAATAAAATAACTAATAAGGCCAATATAAACAAAAAACTATTTGAAAACAACATTTTTAATGCAAGATTTTCACTTTTTATTCATTCCAATCACATAAATATCAGCTGCTTTAAAAGAATAATTCAATAAATATGGAAGTGAACCACCAAACGTAAATAGATAATGAAATTTCAATTAGTTTATTTTTAAATTGGTTATCAACTTTATATTCTTGCTGTATGATGAAAACGTTGTTCACCACTAAGGCAAGGGTATTTTTTCTGTGTTTAATTGATATGTACGAGCTCGGCTTTGCCCCAAATACAAAATACAAATTCATTAATAATATCCACCATCCCTTTTAGTAATTCGTACGTACCGCTTTTATTTTTAATTTCAAAATGCAAATGCTAATGAATCTCATTGCTGAAATAATTTGTAAAAGCTACAAAAAAATTTGCAAATGTATTCGAAATAGTAGTGTTTCGTGAACCGAAATTCTTTGTTATTTTACTCTTTGTGGGGATCAAAGAAATTTCTTTCTGGTTTGTGGTTTACGAGTCAACGATCAAAGTACGTCTTTTACATTAATGGAAACTTAATACTTTAATTCATTTATTGAGGTAAAGTTGATCAATAAATTACTATATTTGTTATTTCGTTTACTAGAGTGATTTTTATAGCTTAATAAACTTACAATATTGTTCTAATACTTTTTACAAAGTTATGAATTGCTCTTTTGTATTAAAGGATTATTTTCAAAGTCAAACTTAAAGGTCTGTTTTAGCTGATTAAATTACTAATAAATATTTTAACATATTAAAAATGTAAATTTTAAATGTTAACCAAGTTTTGTAGTAAATTGAGGAAATCAATGAAAATACCGTTGATACAAAGTTTACAATGGAACATAAAACCTATTATAGAACATTTTCATAACAACAAAATTGTAAATTTTGTCTGTTCAGATACAGAGTGGCATAAACATAAATCATGTAAAAATACCACTACAAAAAAGAGAACATAATGATATGTGAAATGACAAAGAAAGCCAGGATTATAATATGAATAGGACTTAAACTTCTATATTGGTGTATACTATTGATTTGTAATTCTTAAAAAAAACCTTCATGATTTCTATGATGCCATTATTCCTATACCAACATATACACAATGAAGGGGCATTCAAAGTAAAGTATTAGACTTCTAAGAAGCACTCTATTACAAAAATCATTTGCGTCGATACATTTTGCTCTACTTAGTTGTAATTATTCCTTAGACGAAAATATTTATACAGTTCGTAAGAAAAATCAGGGACTAAGTATATGTATTCAACTTCTATTAATGAAAATAAATCAAAGATTTGTCGAAGTCATTAAGTCGATTTCGTCTTCGTTAAGCCGTTATCCACCACTTTTTTCACTTATATATATGTAAACAAAATTCAAAGAAGGTCAAACAATATAAGTCAAATAATTGCGATTTTACTTATAAAAATATAAAATTACTATGCCATCGTTAGGAAGAGAAAGCAGTATTTTTCATAAAACAAAGTTACTCGATTATTTGTTGTTTGATATGTATTACCTTGGTATGTATAATTGTTTAGATACTAAGATTTACGATATTTTTGTGTCCTGAAAAATTGTTTTGTTTATTTAAGTATTTCCTTTTTATTTTTTTATAAATAGCTTCCATTTTGAAAATATACATTGGAAAAACAATATTTTGTTTTTAAATTTACATTTACCCCCTACTCATTTTAAGGTCCGAGCCGAATCTGAACTTAACACAATTCCTCACTGAAATAAACCCTAATAAGTGTAAAAAAATGGCGGATAGCAGCGTAACGAAAACGGAATCTAAAACAATATTCAGAACACTTTCGATTTATTTTAACGTATGAGTTTGCATAGCCAGTGAAGTAATTAGGTGACTCCAGTATACATTTAAAGAAATACGATATGTTAGTGGAGAGTAATTCACTATTGAAAAAAATACGTGTCAGTATCTATCTGATCCAAACCTCCCCTATATCATTGTGGTTAAATCGATTGTACCAAATAGGCGTTACAGTAGCTTAGTAATTTAGTTTAGTCTTCCAATTTTTTAAATTTATGTATTTATTGGTGTATTGGTTAACATGGTGGACTGGACAACTTGATACGAGTGATGTACTGAATGTATTGAAACTTTTGCGTTGGACCGTTGCAAAGCCACTATACGTTGGCGTTTACGTGGTGGTTGTATGGCGATAATTAGGCGACATGACGCTACAAGATTGATGACATTGACATTGGGGACCAAAGTCATGTGTTCAACGTATTGACCTGTCACTGTAGAAACACTACAAATTTGTTACGAAATGGCATTTCATGTATGTTGGTATTGGAAAATTTTAGTCAAAGTATAGGATCACATAATTTGAAATTTCTGTAAACTCAATGAATTATATTCATCTTATTGTTATGTTTCTGGGTAATATTTTCATGTTTGTGTGTTTGTAGTACGTTGATAACATACAACTCAGTATTTTTGTTTGTATCAGGTTGGACAGTGACAACGCCGACGTACGCCACATGAGTATTGAACTGCTGCTGTTTAACCACTATAAACCTGCCACATATATGTGTCATATATATGTCCGTATATATATGTCATATTGGGGATGGTTTGACGAAAAGTTAATATCACATTGGTAAAAACTATAGCTTTGATCAAACTAAAGTATATAAATATGGATATACTTCAATTAATGTATAGTTTTGAAACAATTGTAAAATAGCTATTTTTTTAAAGACAAAGGTTTTTAAACTTCTATTAAATACAATTGTATAAACTACCACCTCATACGATTTAGAATATTGTGTTTCTCGATGTGCAAATAAATTAAGTGCTGATTATTAATAAGATGAAAAGATGCCCAAAAAATGTATCCATCTATACCGTACATAATATGTTTAAATACGTATTTTTTAACACAGTATAAACTATATTCTACTTTTAAGTATGAAATTACTATTTCAGTAGGACAATTTTAATTTTCACATGCTTGCTATAATGTATTGGTTGGTAATCTTTAGGTTTTAGATTTGTATTTATCGTTTTCAGGAAAGTAAATATAATTTATTATTTTGTCTTTAACAATATTATTTAAAATGTATGGTTTATAACATGGTTTATTTACAATCCTGTTGCTTATCTGCTATTTTGTGTTTCATTGTTTTTATGTCTTACTTGAGAAAATCGTTCTTCAGGTTCTTACTCAATTTGTCTATATTAAAAATAATATTATTATGATTATTTCCGTAGTATTGCCTTATTTACTATTGGTTACATAAACTAGTTTCATTTTGACATAAGTTATAACTTATGTTCATTTTTATAGAGTAATAAATATTTATACCTTATACATCAATTTTAGAGGCGAACTCTTTCATTACTTTAAACTATATTTTTCATGGCGATGCTAGATATATTCCGTTTGTAGTCGCTTTGGTATCACACCATCCTCACTATGATCACACAACCTTTGACATGTGACATGTCTTGTCAAAGTACATACACAGTATTGGATTTTTAAAAATATATTTGTGAGTGACAATGGGTTGACTGCTTTGCCAAGACAATTCTATTTCTATACATAACTATACCAATGCTATTTTTCATTAATAATAAAAATATGGATCGGTTTCCTTTTTGTGTGCACTACTTTCAGCATTCAATAATATGCTTTCTTTCTATACTTTGTGTGTCGGAAATATTTTCAAACATTTGTTTTCAAATAATATTGTTGTACTTAAGAAATATAATATTTAACGTTGCAATGTAATGTAATAAAATGTAAATTAGTTAACACACGGGGATTAATATAAGATTGCCAACTGTTCTTTTAAAAAATTATAAAAGAAACTGAAAAGTTAATGAGCAACTAACATCAATTGTTAATTTCCTTAGTAGATGTTAATTCCTAATTTTCATTTTATTCGCTATTTTACTAATATTAAATCCATCTTAAAACTTTAGATATGAACCCCAAATTTGTATTCGATATTCCCACTCATGGAATGCGTAGCATAATAGTATTCAATTATGATTTCCGTTGTTACGTAATGAACTGCTCACAGTTAAATGGAACCAGCTGAACCACATAACACACCCAGAAATTGATTTTTATAACTCCTTCGATATTTTTAGAGATAAAGTTGATTCAATCTTTTGCAATTGAAGTCTGTAAAGTCAAACCTACCTACAGTTAAGACACATACAGTTAAGACGCTTTTTTTATATCGTAAAGTCAAACCTACAGTTAAAAAATACTGCTTCCTGTTCTAATAAGGATAAAACATGGTATGTAGCTGTACTCATAGGAAATGAGGAATAAGCACTACTCAACGTATTCTAAGCTCAAAAGGTAGTACAGAATAATTTGAATAGTATCTCTTTTTTATTTAAAGATGCTCAGCATGATTTTAGGGAAAGTCCCTTCAAGTTTAATCCAGGAGGAGGAGAGGGAAGTTGCAGTGACTTTTTTTTTTTTTTTTTTTTTTTTTGTTTCTGGATAGACGATAGGTTGGGCTGGAACCACCATATGTCACAGGTAGGCAGAAAATGTAACGCGTCTTTAATTTTTGAGAAAGCTTAAGCTGAAAATCCCCAGCCTTTTCTAATATCCGTTTATTACGCCCTCTTCCATAGCCACTTATTGTAGGGGTTGATCCTGTGGAGACACATCCCTGATGCATCATTATATTAATGATAATAGTATGTTGCTAAAGCTGCAAAAGCTTACAAAAACTGCTTGTTGCAAAAGCTTACAATGTTGTTACATAGTTTCACAGTATTGAAGAAAAATACAAAAACAACAAATTAAGTAAAATATGTTAACATCGTTGAATGAAAATAATAAACTTTTTGCGATACACTACCCTCTTAGGCATTGCCTGTTATGAGGGCAACAAAAAACAACATAATAACATAGAGGAACCTCAAACCATATGTTGTGCAATGTTAAAATACTTAACAGGTTATATAAAAAATATTTAAAAAACAGCGTTGTTTAACAATGAAATTTTACAATAATAAAAAAAAAACACATAACTGGATAAAAGGTATTAGGAGATATACTGTTTTTCCGAATAAAGCCCTGCGATCTCTCGGATTTCCCCTACGATGCACACAAGCGGAGAAAAAGAAAGAAAAGAATCATGCTTGCATATTAATATCTTGATTAAATAGGTTTCAAGACAAAGCTTCTAATTAAAGGATCTTAACTTAAGTAATTCTGTTTGCATATGATGACAAATCTATGAAACGGACAGTTCTAAATTGAACAGGAGAATTGTTATAAAAAATATCTCTGTATTTTGTTGAGTAAAATTAAAAATTTTCGGAAATCCATGAAAACATTTTTAACATTTTAAAGTTGCGAGCAGTTATCATGAAAATAAATATAAAAAATCATATTAAAATACTTTTAACAACACCATTCACGAATATTTGTGACGTTACATCAATTTAGTTGAGTAGTATGTTTAATTGGATAGATTATATCTCTGCCAATTAAATTTTACTGAAAACGTTTGCTAGATTTGTCGAAGATATTATTTCATATTTTCAGGTTAATATATTGTAACAGATGCGATCTTAATAAATCTTTTTTTTGCAAATTTATGTATTTTTATTATACTTTCCAAAGGTTTAAACCACCTTAACCTGCCCCACCCCGTTAGTTTAAAACTTAAATGAGTAGTGGGAAAAAGCCACTTCTAAACCGGAAGTGACGTCAGCTGCCAGGGCAGCTGCAGGGGTCAGATGGTGTCAGCTGCCAGGGCAGCTGCAGGGTGCAGATGGCGAGAGCATATGCCCTGAATTTGAAGTAGAATTGGGCATGAATTAAGAGTTAGTTGAAAAGTAAAATTCAACTGTGTTAACTAAACTCTAAAAGTTGAACAAAAATTAAGAGTAAGATCAAAACTGAAATTCAACAGTTATAACTGGGGGCCTGGAAAGTATGTCAAGGTCATCCAGAGTAAGTTTTAAAAAAGCCTACCCAACTACCACCAGAAATAGTTCAAAGTTGAACTAGTTGGTGATAGTGGGATAATTCATTCGTGCCATGGGAGAGGTGTTTATTGTTTGAAAGTTGGCGATTGAATGAGAAGCGCCGCCTAGGGAGAGGGCTTATAAAATGGCAACCTTCTCCCCACCACCCCTTCCCCCACTCCTTTAGACCAATAACCGGTCGCCGACTCTATGTGGTGAAACTGAACTAGACATGGCGGCCGCCATGGATAAGTCTAACCTCAAACCTTAGCTTAGCTGAAGAGAATAGAGGAGCATGAAGTAGGAATTGTGGTGACAGCGCTTATATGAGGAATAGTAGGGGTAAAATAAAAAAACTTGTTGAACACAGTCGATAGGTGTAACAAGTTCAAAGTTGTTGAATTGTAACATAGAATGCAAAATGTTGTAAATAACATTATCATCAACATTAACCTGCGAAGTCTTTGAGTATAATGGGTTAAAACTGTACTTCTTCCTAACTCTATTTAAATTAGTTCTACACTTTGAAACTGAAGGTTTAGAAGTACTTCGTAATATGTGTTGTGTTCGCAAAAGCTTTAATTTTAAACATTGTGCAGTCATCATAACCGATGTGTTAAGTTCAGAAGTTAAAATAAGACTGAGATATAAAATGAAGTGTAAAAGAAATTGAAACAGAAAGCCAGAGTAGTAATTTTATAGGTTAGAATTTACGAAGGCTATTCCATGGATAATTCTAACCTCAAACCTAGTAAGTGAAGTAGTCATAACATAAAACTAACGAGAGATGATGACCGAGCGGATGCGAGGCAATGAATGTTTGTAGCGCGATAAACTACCCACCTTTATAGAGGCAATAACTCCAGCCAGATGGCGGCAGATGGCAAGCAAATGACTGGTTGACCGACTTTCACCTGAGTAGTAAGAGAAGTAGGGTTCTGTGTCTATCCCTACTCCTTGGGGTCAATGACCGACCGGAAAGGTCAATGACCTCCCCCCCCCCTCCCCCCCTCCCCCACCCCCCCCCTCCCCCCCCTCCCCCACCCCCCCCCCTCCCCCCCCGAAAAAATGGAGCCCCCCCCCACTCCTTCCCCCACTCCTTCCCCCACTCCTCCAGGTCAATGGCCGGTCACCACCGGTTGTTGACTTTATGTGGTGAAACCAGACTAAATATGGCAGCTGCCATGGATAATTCTAACCTCAAACCTGCTGCGCATGCAACAAGTTCTTCGGATCGGAATGAGTCTATGCTATGCGCATGCGCCTAGTCCTGTATTACTCACTTTAGCACTACTGCACATGGATAATTCTAACCTCAAACCTTGGTTTTGTGTTGTTGCGCATGCGCCGCTCCCCACTCCTTTGCCTTTCTTTTACACTGCTGCGAATTGGACTGGATTGAACACTGTACTGTAGTGAAACAACTTCCCCCACTACTCGAGAATCCGAGGAGCGATACGAGCCTGATCTTAGCGTCAGTCGTCAACAAACTTTCATAGCGAAAGGTTGTTGGCGACTCAGCAAGAGGTTTCAAATATATAGTAGGCCTATATATATTTGAACTTCTTCTACTATGTTGCGTTTTTTAATGCAATGTAGTATGTGTGTGTGTGTGTTTAGTTTTAAGTTGTATTAAATTTAAGAAATAATTTGCGCATTGCGATGTTAGTTATAAGTTGGGTTTAGCATTAAGGTGTATTAATTTTAAGAGGTATTTAGCATTAAGGTGTATTAATTTTAAGAATAATGATGGTATTTGGTTGTGTTGAATTATTTGGTTTTTTAATAATGATGTGTTGTTAGTTTTAAGTGTTGGTAATACTAATTAATGTTGTTTTGCCTTACAGCTAGATGTTAGGGGGTAGATTAAATGTAAATTCAGAAGTTCAGTTGAACTTCACTTAGAAGGGGTGGGACATCCGCAAAATGCGGACTAGGTTTTTGCATTTTTGTTTAGGAATATAATGGGTGGGATTAGTTTGGGTGGGGTTAGAGTTGCGTTTCTGCATTAGGTGTTCCAGTTTCCCTTGGAATTCATGGTTACGGTAGACCCGGACCGGACCGTTACGGTAGACCCGGACGGTCCAAACAAAATTGCGTCGATGTCCCTTGCAGAACGTAACTAGTGGGTTGGGAGTGGGAACCGTTAGGCAAACAGGGTGGTGGGAACAGTATTACTGTTCCCATCACCTTGGATCATTATAAATCTTGAATGACCTTGACCCACTTTTGGAATGGTCAATGACCCCCCCCCCCTCCCCCCCCCCCCCCGAAAAAATGGAGTCGATCCCCCCCCCCCTCCCCCCCCTCCCCCCCCCCGAAAAAATGGAGTCGATTCCCCCCCCCCCCCTTCCTCCACTCCTACCCCCACTCCTTCCCCCACTCCTTCCCCCACTACTCCGGGTGAACGACCGGTCATGACCTGAAAAATTAAAATGGCTATAGCTTGATAACGGATTGACGGATTTGGACAAGCGATACATCATTGAAAAGGTCTATGTAAGACAAACATTTTGGTAAAAGAAGAATTTGGTTATCTTATTTTAGTCAAAAGTTATGCGAATTATTTTAAATAAATACCTTCTCCTTTCCCTTTTCCCCCACCTCCCAGGTCAATAATCAGTCTTGGCCAGCTGCTACCCCTCTCATTTGCATATTGTTATAAAAGACGCATCGACTGCGGCTAACATTTCATTCTGATTCCAGACGTTACGCTGCGAACTTGGAGCCACAACCATGTCATCTCTGCCAACTACAACTTCTACTTTAACTTCTACTTCAACTTCTACTACGGCTGTTACTGCACCAAAGAAAACTCTTCGTCTGAAAAATCCTCCTGACTGGTACAAGAAGCAACTTGGATCCCAACCTTCAACTTCTGGCACTATTCTTCCGCCTATCAAGACTTCTAAACTTCGAAGCATTTTTTCACCGCCTTCGCCTTCTACTTCGCTTTCAAACGACTCCACACCGCCATCAACCATCATGCCGCCTCCACAGAAGCCAGCTCCCCGTCTTAATACCCCTTCATTTGAAACTTTGCTTCATAGTCTTAGTACACCTATCATTCCACTGTCACCATTGCCTCCTACCCCACCACTTACTATGCCTGAAGACCACACCTATCATAAAACTAAATCCACTAAGCCTACTCCCAAACCTGCTCCTAAGCCTGCTCCTTCAGAGCAATTTCAATTATTACAAGAAGAGCGTCGTAGGGCATTTAGCCGTCCCACTACTTGCCCTGAAGTGC
This sequence comes from Neoaliturus tenellus, assembly GCA_030545055.2. Taxonomy (NCBI): domain Eukaryota; kingdom Metazoa; phylum Arthropoda; class Insecta; order Hemiptera; family Cicadellidae; genus Neoaliturus; species Neoaliturus tenellus. Next base: position 116,474,218 of record CM061533.1, on the reverse strand, counting down.
TCACTAGGGTAATTAAGAAAGGATCAGCTTGTGGGAGGAAATGTGTTAAAAATGAAAGTTTTTGCCGTGTACATATCGTGAAACATATTTCTGAACCACAACTGACAGAAATCCCCACCGTTGAAGACGATCCTAAAATAATATCCGTCAGAGGAGAGAGGCTTAAGAAAGGTTTGAAATATTTTTTTCTAAGTGTTGTTGACCACCAACACATTTTGGCAAAATGTAACGGCTTAAAATATAAAATTAGAGTTTGTGAGAATTTGTGTAAAGAGAAGAGATTTAACACTTTAGATTCTCAAGACTTTCTCCTCAGGGATAAAAAGGATCGTATTACAAGGTGGGGGCGTAAACAGTAAATTCACTTAGTTTTTTCCAAATTGTTGCTAAAAAAATAATGGGGGAGAAACACAATGCGTTATAGCGTTGTGTTTCTCCCCCATTATTTTTTAACACTCTAAGTCTCGTGACCTACTAACCTACTTCCATTTGAGTAGTAAGAAAAGTACTTCCCCCACTCCTTTGGGTCGATGACCGGTTAAGGTCAGCTCTTACCCCTCATTTGCATACTGTTATAAAAGCGGAGCGAGCGTTGGTCACTCCTTCATTTTGCTTCTACACGCCGCTCTTGTTGTTTCGTCTCTGCTGTTTACAATATTACCTACTTCAAAATGCCTCCTCATGTGAATGACCATATTAATTCTTCCAAAATTTCCGATGTTTTTCTACAACCTGAAGACATTTTAAATAATGATAGTGAGAGTGAAGATGATGATGATTATACTGTTGAACTTAGTGAAGAACGTAAGGTTATAGCAATTGATCCACAATTTCCATTTGATACAATAGAAAAGTTTATAGTTCAAGCTAATAAATGGTTAAATTTAGGATGTTATGTACGAATTGACTCTTTTATATTGTATGGTGATAGTCATTCTTTCCTTGTCACACCAAATGACAGAGACCGCATGTTGCAGTGGGCACAATCTATGATGGAGTGCTATGAACAAGGTGTGGACACTGGCGGCTATTTTCTTGCACAACTAGTGTAATAATAAATTACCCTTCCCCCCATGTAGTGAAAAAGGAAAAGAAATATTAGGAATCTAATTATAATACTTCCTTCCACATATAAAGAAGAGGGGGAAAGGAGTGGGGATTATAAAGTGGTGGGGGAATGTGTATAAATGCAGGTTGTTTGAAGAGACTTTTATTATTATTGTGGCTTTAGCAGAAACAACATGGAGTTTAAATCTGCAGCAAAAATAAGGAATAATATAATAAAGAAAGAAATTCGCAAGAAAGAAAAGATTGAACTTATAAAATTACAACTTATAATACCTTCCATTGAAATTGGATGTAGCAAACTAAAGACTTTGGTGAAAACTAACGAATATTTGTTACAATTGCTAAAAACAATCGAAGAGTTGAAGAGAAAGAATGGACATTCTACATAGTAAAATTTGAACATTTTAATATAAATAAGTAAACTGAAAAAAGTAGATGTAGAATAGAGAGCGAGGAATAGATCACTTTGTGGTAATGGACTAACATGCCACTTAGTGCTCTATTCCTCGTTCTCGCGTTAAAATTGGATTACCTTGACCTATTTGTTCGACTGTTAGAATTTGGTTAACACTGTTGAATTTCAGTTTTGAACTAATGTTTATTCTTGTTCAAATGTTAGAGTTTCTTAACACTGTCGAATTTTAGTTTTGAACTAACTTTTAATTTATGCGAATTTTTAGTTAAAGTCTAGTTAATTTATGTGCAAATTTAGTTCAACCAAGTGCCTGTGCTCTAGCCATTTCCACCCTAACATTTGTTCTTTCAACATCTGTCCCATAACATCTGTCCTAATAGATGTTTGGAGGGCAGGTGTTTGGTTTTAAAAGTAACTAAAATTAGTTGGGTGGGGGAAAGTTAGTTAAAGCTTGAATATAAAGAAGTATATACTAAAACTCCAATGGGAATAAAGAACACGAATGAACAATTAGTTTGTAGAAGGTTAATATTTTTATTTAAAAAGTTTGATTTCCTTGTATAGTGAAGAAGATGAAATAGTGGTGGGGGACCGTTATAAAAGGAGGAACGCGAGAGCCCATTTCATTTCTTGGCAAAATTTCGAAGAGTAAACATCTCAACATGTATCGTTGCGATAAATGTTCGGAATCGTTTCACGATGAAATTCTATTAGACTGTCATAAAGAACTAATTCACAACAACCCAGAAGAAAAACAAGAACAACAAGAACAAGAACAACAAGAAGAACAAGAACAAGAACAAGAACAAGAACAACAAGAAGAACAAGATGAAATAACAGCAACATCTTCAACTACTTTACCGAATCTACAAGTATTTGCATTACCCGGTAAAGTAGTATTGCATCATAAGATTCAAAATGAAAACTTGAAGCTAGAAGAATTTATTAGAGAAGCAAAACCAATCGTAAGTAAAATTTTAAAAGAAGAATTGAAAAGATTAAACTTTCTTAAATTTGGTTTACTACTAGAAGCTATGTTTATAAATGTACAAGAAGAATTATCACCAAGAGGATTCATAACAAAAAACCGAACCATTATGGAAAGTTCAAACATTGATTCAATAATAGAAAATTGTATAGAAGAAATATTAACAAAAATTCAGGAACACGAAGGAAGAGGATCCGGATGGAGTCTTACAAGTATTGAAGTATTAGATATAAGAGTTCACAAACATGGATATGGACTAATGGGATCTAGTTACATTCCTTTACCAAAAAGAATTGAAAATACAAAATCTTGTGTTAATGTTAAAAATGAAGACAATGAATGTTTTCGTTATGCAATGACAGCTAAATTTGTACCACCACTTCATGTGAATAGACCTAACCAAGAATATGAAAATCAAAGATTTAGATACAATTTTCAAGGAATCACTTATCCTGTATCACTGAAAGATATATCAAAATTTGAGAAGAAAAATCCTGGTACGTCTATAAATGTTTTTGCATTAGATAGTTCAAACAAAGTGTATCCTTTACGTATTGCAAAAGAAGAGCTACCAGATCATACGGATTTACTACTACTAACGCGAGGAGATGTGTCTGACTATGTGTACATAAAGCAATTTGATCGTCTTGTTAATAAGCAGCTTTCTAAAGATCGACACAGAAAGTTAATTTGCAAGAGATGTTTCAATTTTAAACGAGATGGGCTACACTCAAGAGAATGGTTACAAGAGCACAAAAGATTATGTAACAATAATTATGAAGCAAAGATTATTTTACCTTCGGAAAGCAGAGCATTTGTTACATTTGAAAAGGTTCATCATCAGTACCGTATTCCTCTAGTTGTGTATGCGGACTTTGAATCAACACTTGTTCCTGTTGAAGATGAAAATTGTGAAGCTAGAAAAAGTGTCAAGTATCAAATGCACAAACCAAACAGTTTTTGTTTAATGGTTAAATCAACATTATCAGAAGAACATTTAAACAGATATGGATTAACTTCAGAACCTCTAGTATATCGTGGTGAAAATGTAGAAAAAATATTTCTTGATCACTTATATTCAATAGCTGGAAATGCACAAAGATTATATACAAATATTGTACCAATGAAACCGATGGAGGAAGAAGAAGAAATTCAACATGAAAATGCAACTCGATGTTTCTTATGCAAAAATGATTTTACTATTGAGAATTATAAAGTTAAAGATCACGATCACCTCACAGGTTATTACAGGGGTGCTGCTTGTAATAAATGCAACTTAAGCTATCGTTTACCACTATTTATTCCTGTGGTTCTGCATAACCTCAGTGGGTACGATGCTCATTTTATAATACCTGAACTAGGAAGAGACGACGGTAAAATCGATGTGTTAGCTGAAACTTCAGAGAAGTTCATAAGTTTTTCCAAAGAAGTTGGAAACATGAAACTAAGATTCTTGGACTCCTACAGATTTATGCCGTCGAGTTTGTCCAAACTTTCAGAAAATTTAAGGAAACAAGATTTCATCGAAACAAAGAAGATTGTAAATAACGACAAACTGGATTTGGTACTTCGGAAAGGTGTGTTTCCATATGATTACATAGACAGTTTAGAAAGATTTAATGAAACATCACTTCCGGCTAAAGAAGAATTCAAAAGTAAACTTTATGACATGGACATATCTCAAGAGGACTATGATCATGCATGTAAAGTATGGAACGATTTAGGATTTAGAACATTGGGAGAATATTCAGATTTTTATGTTAAATTGGATGTAACTTTACTATGTGATATAATGGAAGAATTTAGAAATACATGTTTTGCAGCATATGGATTGGACCCTCTTCATTCGTACACTTCACCTGGATTAGCATGGCAAGCTATGTTGAAAGAAACAAATTGTAAAATACAACTTCTTACTGATATAGATATGGTTATGATGTTAGAGTCAGGAGTTCGAGGGGGATTGACGCAAAGCGTTACACGACATTTCAAGGCGAACAACAAGTATCTGCCCGATTATGATGCATCAAAACCAACAACATTTCTGGGTTATTTTGATGCAAATAACTTATACGGATGGGCAATGTCTAATCCCCTTCCATATGATAATTTTAAATGGATAGATCCAGAATCGATTGGAAACATAATGGATATACCGAAGCATGGTGAAACTGGTTACATTTTTGATGTTAATTTTGAATATCCTGAACATCTTCATGATCAACATTATGATTTACCACTTCTTCCTAAGACTGAAATTTCCCCTACTGGAAGATGGCCAAAATTAATGATGACTTTAACCGACAAGTCTCGACATGTTGGACACTACTGGATGATACAACAAGCTTTAGACTTAGGATTGAGAATTACAAAAATTAATCGAGTACTACAATTTTCTCAATCTTGTTGGTTAAAACCTTACATCGACAACAACACAAGAAGAAGAGCCACCGCTACATCAAGTTTTCAAAAAGATTTTTTCAAATTAATGAATAACGCAATATTTGGCAAGACTTTGGAAAACAAAAGGAAACATAAGGATATCAAATTGGTAACTGATCCAGTAAAATTACAGAAATTGGTGCAACAACCAAACTTTGGTTCATCTATAATTATTAATGAAAATCTAGTTGTTATTTCCATGAACAAGAAGTCAGTTACAATGGATCGTCCTTTGTATCTTGGAATGTCAATCTTGGATATTTCAAAAACACATATGTACGAGTTTCATTATAAGAAGATGGTTAACTATTATGGAAGAGAGAACATTGGTATTGCATATATGGACACGGATGCACTAATTTACTGGATTAAAACAAATGACATGTATGAAGATCTACGCACCTTTATATATAAAGATGATTTCGACTTTTCCGATTATCCTAAGGATCATCCAAATTACGACTATGACAGAAATAAGAAAGTATTGGGAAAATTTAAAGATGAAACAAATGGTGTGCCGATGATGGAAATTGTAGCATTAATGTCCAAACTGTATTCATTTCAACTGTACATAAACGAGAGGAACGAACATCAAGTCACGAAGAAGGCCAAAGGAATAAAAACTTCTTTCCTGAAGAAGAATGTACAGTTTGAACATTATAAAAGATGTTTGTTTGAAAATGTTGAAACAACTGCAACGTTCAACACTATTAGAAGTTATAATCATCAACTTTTTAGTGTCAAACAAACAAAGTGGGCATTAAGCTACAAAGATGACAAGCGCCATATTTTAGAAGATAAAATTAATACTTTACCATTCGGCCACTACTCTCTAAACCCTATCGAACAGTAAACCTATTCTTCGTCCTCTACCTTCTTCCTTTTTCCTTTCCGTAAAGAAGAGGGGACATGGCAAGCCCAATGCCATGTTCCCTCTTTTTTACACTAATATGAAATGGCCTTGACCTATATTCAAACTATATAAATGAGAATAAACTATTCTATGGATCAGTATTTTTACATGCAGTGTACAAGCAACATATGAAGATGGAAAGTGTGAAGGACAAGATTGTAAATGAACTACATAAACCAGCAAGAAGAACATTTCCAAGAAGAAGTACAATCATTAAAGGAATGAATGATCTTTATCAAGCTGATCTCATTGAAATGATACCGCACAGTAAATTAAATAAAGGATTTAAATATATTTTAACAATTATAGACTGTTTTACTAAAATAGCTGACGCTTTACCAATGAAGGATAAGACTGGTAAAAGTGTTACAAAAGCTATGGAAACCACAATACAAAGAAATAAATTTAAAATTAAACATCTACAGACCGATGATGGAAAAGAATATTTTAATAAAGACTTTGGAGCTTTGATGAAGAAATATCAAATAAATCATTATTCTACAAATTCTGAAGTTAAAGCTTCAATAATTGAAAGATTCAATAGAACATTAAAAGGTGCGATGTATAAACAATTTTCAAAAAGAGGATCATACGTGTGGTATGACATATTACCACAACTTATAAAAGAGTATAACAACAAATATCATCGTACCATTGGAATGAAACCTATCCAGGTAAATAGTGCTAATGCCAAAATTGTATTACAACGCATTAAAAATAATACAACACCGAAATTGGAAAAATTGCAACCAAAGAAGTTCAAGGTCAACGATAAAGTTCGTATAAGCAAATACAAAGGTGTATTTAGTAAAAGATATCTACCAAATTGGACTAATGAAGTATTTACAATTTATAAAGTGCAACCAACTATACCTGAAACCTATTTATTAAAGGATAACAAGGGTGAATTACTTCAAGGTGGATTTTACGGACACGAATTGTTGAAATCAACAGTCGGTGATGTATATCTTGTCGAGAAGATTTTACAAAGGAAAAAGGATATGGTTAAAGTCCGGTGGTTAGGGTTTGATAAAAGTGAAGACTCTTGGATTCCTTCAAAAGACTTAGTATAGTTGTTTAATAGCTCATTGTGTGTTTAACCTTTATACAAGATGGAGATTGTACAACAAAAAGACCGATTTAATATCAATAACATTGATGAATTGACAGTTGACAATGATAAGTTAAATCATGGAAAACATGGTGAATTACTACCAAATACGATAAGATGTCTAATAACTGGTCCTTCAAATTGTGGAAAAACTAATGTTGTTTTTAACCTTATAACTAATCCTAAAGGATTGCGTTTTAATAATATATACATTTTTTCAAAATCATTGCAACAACCAAAATATCAATTATTGGATAAAGTACTTGCAAGTGTACCTGAAGTGAATTTTTACAAGTTTAATGCCAGTGAAACAATTATGCAACCAAATGAAGCAAAACCATTTTCTATTTTTATATTTGACGATGTTTCTTGTGAAAATCATGACACAATAAGGAATTATTTTGCTACGGGAAGACATCATAATATTGATAGCATTTATATTGGTCAAACATACAGTAAAATTCCAAAACAACTTATAAGAGACAATGCAAATATGTTGATCATCTTCAAGCAAGATAAAACAAATTTAAAGCATATATATAATGATCATGTAAATGCGGATATGCCATTTGAAAAATTTAAAGAGATGTGTGGCAAAGCATGGAATGAGAAATATAGCTTTCTCGTTATTATGAAGGAAGAAGATATTAAAAATGGTAGATATCGTATAGGGTTGGATAAATTTGTATTTATGCGTTGAACTACCGATGCTACATCTAGTTACACGTTGAACTTCACAGTGTAAACATGGTGAATCAAGAAAAACTATTGAAAGAAATAAAATCACTCAGTGATTCTATTAGGATGAAGAATCGTGCATTGAGGATGGGTTTAAGTGAAAGAGAAGAATTTCTAGAGACTACATTTAAACCTATTACGGAACCTTTAAAACAGATATCAGAAACTATTGGTAAACCTCGTTATGAAGGAGATGTTTTACTACCAGTTTCTAAACAAGAAGTACAAGCATTAAAAAAAGAAGAAGATGATGATTCATATACAAGTGCTAGTGAGCAAGAAGAAACAAAAGAAGAAGAACCAATTGTTGAAAAGGAAGAAGAACAGCCAATACCTGAAGCTGAACAATCTATTCCAAATTTAACTCAATTGAGTAGCGATATATTACAACATGGACCTCTTGGAAGAAAATATATAATGAAAATGCTACATGACATGAAATCAAACCCGAATTTGAGTAGATCACACGTATACGGAGCAAGAATTGATGGGAATGAATTGAAGATTGGCGATTCAAAGCTTGAAATAACACAAGACGATTACATCATTATTGGTGAGCATAGATATAAAGGAACAAAAGGATTATATGAATTAATTTTTAAAAACATACCACTAAGATATTCATCCAAAGATTTAAGTGTTTTTAAGGAGATTCTACAAAATACTAACGCTCATAAAAGAAACTACTTAAAGGATGGAATGATTAATCGTTCACGTGCAACAAAATATAACATCGTTATAAAAAAGTTGTTTCCTCCACGAAAATTGCCAACATTACGTACTGCACCAGCGGTAAGACAACCACTGAAAAGAAAATCTTTATCACTTATGGATTTATCACTTCTTGAACAACATGGTAAAAAGAGTAAAGGAGATACTTCAACATCTGGTAAAGGATTGATGAAAAATCTATACAATACAAATGTGATTTACTACAACGATATCAATAAATTGGTTGATAGAATGAGACTATTGCATGAAGCCATGGAAGCCGGTCATACAGGTTTGAATAATGAATGGGTGGCTCTAGTTGATGAACTTAGGAATCGCGGTATAGTCGTATAATTGTCCGTGGATATAAAAGAGGTGCAAGCATAAGACGTATCAGTTCTAACATGAGCGTCGACAAGTTCGGACGGTACTCCGCTTTAGGAGTGCAAGTTGGAGAAGACAGAAAAAGAAGTGGATTACCGCAAACACCTGAAGGTGACTATAGCATAAGTAATAAACGTTTAAAACTAGTTAAAGATCCAGAAGAAGATACTGATGGAGCAAATTTGAAGACAGTAAAAGAAGCTACTTCAACATCATTAAAATTACATAAGAATACTTACGATGTTAAATCACATAGATTAATTAATGTTGGTAAACCAACTGAAGGTTCTGATGCAATTACTAAAGAGTACTTATCATCTGAACTTTTAAATACTTTAAAATTGCAATGGGGTAATAACTTAAAAGATGGACAAACGTATAATGCTGGAAATTATAGAATAACCAACGTGGGAAATCCCAAAAATGATAAAGATTCAGTTAATAAAGAATATTTATATTCTATAATACCGGAAAAAACTGAACATGGATTTTCTTTTTATAAATTTATTATAAAAGACATTGGATACCCAAAGGAAGACGGTGATGCTGTAAACCTAAAATACATCAAGGACAACTGTATTTTACAAGATGGTGATGAAATCGATTGTCATGGGAAAGTGTTGTCAAATGTAAAGTTCGGTTCTCAACCAAAAGATGCTGTTACTATGGAACAATTATCTAAAGAATTAAAAAAGGAAACATCCAATTTTGTAAAACATGAAGATGCCGTGTTAAAGCGGGGAGATAAATTTATACATGGAAATGAAAAGTTTAATTTAATGCAAGGAAATAATGATGAATGGGATGCAGGACATAAAACAATAACAAATGGAAGATTTGGTATAAAAGATACAGATGTACCTCTAATGGTGCAAACATTAATTGCGAGTGGTGGTACATTAGGTACATACAATGGTCGTAATAGAAGAATAAAAGATATTTATCCTGGTTACGAAGAAAATGATTGTGTTACAATGAAACAAACAATAACTTGGGATAAACACTTTGGGACCCAATATGATGCAAAGATGAAGAAAATAATTAATATTTTACCAGGTGAAGATTCAAATGATGCTGCTACTATTGGACAAGTCATAAAAATATCAAAAAGTGATTCAACAGCTTACACATGTAATGATAAACGTATTATGCAATTACATGATCCTCAACATCCAAAAGATGCTGTAAATTTAGATTGTTTAATAAGAATAGTGGGCAATTTACTTATTGATACCCACAATCATATAGCTAGTACAACGAGTCATGTGATGATTCAACCCGATGAACGAGAAGCTTGGATTAAAAATAGAATTATAAATCAGTATATAATTAATTTGAATAACTAAGTCTTTAAATATAAAAGATTTTGCACAAGTTATTCATTTGTGTAAAGTATCTCGTGGAGTAAACACGCCAGTTATATAAGACAACATAATGAAGACCGTATCGCTCAGTCATCGTCAAGACAGCGGCAAGAGAGGACGTGGTATAACATCAGCTGCATTATCCCTGCTTAGACGGATTCCAGTTGGTGCTGTTGTAAATCGAACGATAGACGCTTTACCATACGAATTACATCTGCCCGGAGGTTATCAATATTGTGGACCTGGAACTAAGTTGGCAAAGCGTTTAGCAAGAGGAGATCCTGGAATTAATAAATTAGATCAAGCTTGCAAGGAACACGATATAGCATATTCAAAGTATAAAGATTCAACAAATAGATCAATAGCAGATAAAATTCTAGCGGAGAAAGCTTGGCAAAGAGTAAAATCAAGTGACGCAAGTATTGCAGAAAAAGCATCGGCTTGGGCAGTAACTACAGCCATGAAGACGAAAGCAAAGTTAGGTGGTGGAAAACGTCGCAGAGGAAGACCTGCAAAGAAAGGCGCTCCCAAAAGAGGTGGAAACATTAAAAAAGGACGTCGTAGAACTCATAAGGCAAATGTAAAGAAGACTTCTGTTTGGCAAATGGTAAAAAACGGAGCAGGTTTATACCTAAGACCATACCGTGTGTACTAAATAAGAAGAGTCAATTGATAATTCCAAATAAAGCCTTAACAAATCATCAGTTAAATGATTATGTGAAATGTTTGAAAATACCATTCTTTCGAGGAGTTTTTATGAAAGATGCATTACCAACTAAAATATGGAAAAATGAAACTGGAATAGTAAATTTGGATTCCACCTATGGTCCAGGCACTCATTGGGTATGCTATAAAAAACTCGGACAAACCATTTACTACTTTGACAGTTTTGGCAATCTACCACCGCCAAAAGAACTGCAACATTATTTTCGAAACTCCAAAAACATTTTTTACAATTACAAAAGAGAACAACCTAACAATACTGAAATATGTGGGCATTTATGTTTGGAGTTTCTAGCGAAGAGTGTCAGTCAGCTTTAAGATGTCATCGTATACAGTGTCACTGAGTGGAAATTCATCCACATTGAAAAGTACGCTGTTCCCAGCATTGCGTCTATCCAAGGAAAGATTATGGGAAGCGGCATTACTTGATTTGACTACCTACAATTCAATTCCTAATGTTACAGAAGGAAAAAACAATTTACTACATTATTATGAAACTAAGGATGCTGCAGGAAAATACTCAGAATTGAAAATAATTACATTTCCTACTGGAGCTTATGAAATTGATGATATAAACCAATTATTACAGAAAAAACTCGGAGAAGATAATATCACAATCAAAGGAAACAATAATACTTTAAAAGCAGAAATAACTTCAAAATATTATATAGATGTCGGAATAAAAAACTCTATTGGCAGTTTACTTGGATTTACAGATACAAAAAAGAAAATCTTAACTCCTGGAACTACTCATTCAGGTGATTCAACTGTAACAATATTGAAAGTAAATAGTATTGATGTCACGTGCAACATTATACACGGATCGTATAGAGATGGAGTTAATCAACATATTTTACATACATTTTATCCAACAGTGGCTCCCGGTTTTAAAATTGTTGAGAAGCCACAAAACTTGATATACCTACCGTTAAACACCAGTTTCATTTCAGACATCGTACTGAACATATTGGATCAAGACGGTCATAGTGTTGACTTTAGAGGAGAAACAATTACTATACGGATACACATCAGAGCAGCAACATAAAAGTCAACATGGGATTATCATTTAAACCACAATGGAAGAGTCGGGAGCTCAGTAGCTCCTCGACATTGGAAGAGTTAACATCGGAAAACATTCGTTTTCTACAGAAGATTGGATTGAAACTTAACAGCGATGGATATCCTGGATATATCTCAAGGACCAACGTTCGACGAAACACTATGGGAGAAGGAATATCACACGCACAACCCTTACACTTCATCAAAATTAAACAATAACGATGAAATAAGGATCCCCATTCAACAACAAGATATTTACACTTTACCGTGTGAAAGTTACTTGTACATCGAAGGACGGGTATTAAAATTGGATGGAAAAACTGCTTCAACAGTTCCTTTTATAAATAACCCGATGGCATATCTTTTTGATGAAATAAGATATGAAATATCAGGGGTGACGGTTGATTCAACAAAAAAGGTTGGTTTAACAACTACATTGAAAGGATTAACATCATTAACACCGCATGAGAAGAATTCAATAGTCACTGCCGGATGGGTTGCCCCCGATAAAGACACTATAACACCAGCTTCCAACGGTCACTTTGATTTTCATGTACCTTTACGATTGCTTTTGGGATTCGCTGAAGATTACAAACGGGTAATAATAAATGTCAAACAAGAATTAGTATTACTCAGATCTTCAACTAATAAGGACTTGATACTTGCAGACCCTGCAACTACGGAAGATAAACTGGAATGGCAACTACAGTTGGATAAAGTTGTTTGGAGAGTACCTCATGTAAGATTGGCTGATGAACATAGAATCCTATTATTGAGAAAGTTGAAATCTGACCGTGATATTGTGATGCCATTCCGAAGTTGGGAATTTCATGAATACCCTACACTACCTCAGACAGAACGACAAACATGGACCGTCAAGACATCAACTTACTTGGAACGAGCAAGGTACATAATACTCGGTTTTCAAACTAAGCGAAAAGATGTTATCACTGCAAATGCTGGTCAATTTGATCACTGTAAAATAAAGAATTGTAAAGTTTTTCTAAACTCTCAATTCTTTCCCTATGACAATTTGAATGTCATGTTCAGCAAAAAACGTTTTTCCATTTTATACGATATGTATGCAAGATTTCAATCATCATATTATGGAAAGACTAATACACCACTATTATCACCTGACCAGTATTATTCCAAGGCTCCAATAATTGTAATCGATTGTTCAAAACAAAATGAATCGGTAAAATCATCAAGTGTGGATATAAAAATTGAAATGGAATTTGAAGAACCAGTAGCGGATGGAACTTCGGCATACTGTCTAATTCTACATGATAAAATAGTTACTTACACACCGCTGACCGGAATTGTGAAGAATGTACTTTAAGAAGAATTGTACAACAACTGCAAATTTTTGAGGTTAGAATTATCTGCTTTAATTTTTGAGGTTAGAATTTCATTTGTGAAAGACAAGTTGAAAACAAACAATTATGTAATTGTATAAATTTCAAGGATTTACGAAAAATATAAAAGCGAGAAAATAATTAGTAAAAACTTCATTCTATCTTCAACCGTCGTATGGGAAACATCATTCGCAAGATGAATTCTACTAACGGAGAAGAAAATACACCTCTAATGGATGATAATAGTTCAGATATAGAAAAACAAGTTGAACGTCAAATGGACGAGTTCCTAAAATTCAACAAACATAAGAAGAGAGAAGAAGAAAAAGCTGAAAAAGAAGTAAAAAGGAAGAAGGTTGAAGTTAACATTACAACCAATATTTTAACAGAAGTATTTCTTCGGATTATCTACCCAATTTCTTCATGCATGACAAAAAGTATATCAGTTGGAATTTTAAAATCAATGGATTATTCACCAATTGTTATTTTAAATCATGGAAACAAAATGGTTACTTTCAGTGAAACTACTTGGGAATCTCTCATGAAACATTTACATCTTTTGGAGTGCTATTTAAGTAACAACACATTTGGAAGAAGAACAAGATTAAGTTTATTGGAATCAAATATTGAAGTTGATATAGTAAAACATCGTGGAGGACAAATTGTTCGCTTCAGAGATTTAACTACACATAATGTTAAATTATATTTCACTAAAGAAGAATTTTACACTTTAAGTTGTACTACCGGTCCCGTCACCAGATATTTGAAACAACTAATATTTTCAAGTGCAATAATTAAAGACTATCTAATTGATACATTGGACAAAAAACCTTTTGTTCCAATTTTATACGGTCCCGTGGATACTTCAATCTTTAATAGAATACCTCAAGAAGTTGAAATGTGGAGACAATTAAACAACTATCACACCAATTTTAATATTGATGAAGTGGCACAAGAAGTGAAAGAAGAAGAACAATCCTGTCTGTTATAAACATCGGCTCATTCAATTTTTAAGTCAGTTGTTAGTAAGACTTCATCATGAATAAACGGGTTTCGTTTTCTAATGCGCCACATATAATGGAAGTTAAAAGAGGTATAATTGAATTTCAAGCTTTCCGAGGAAATGATGGTAATTTTATTATTAAAGAATTAGTAATCTTGGACATGAACACATCAGTAGTTTATCATTATTTGTTCAAACCTCCAGTACCATTTAATAGACTAACAACTAAAGCGAAAGTTACAAACAAATGGTTGAACAAACATTTTCACAACTTAAGATGGGATGAAGGTTTCATTAATTATAACATGATGCCGCACATTATGAATCATTATTGCAAAGAGTTTAAAATTATCTACACAAGGGGATTGGAAAAAGCAAATTGGATACAATCATTTACAAGCAACGAAGTGATTAATGCAATAATTGATAAAGATTTCCAATGCTACTTCAACGAACTTTGTATTTCATCAAAAAGTTTTAAACATCGAAGGTCGCAGTGCGCTTTAAAGAATGCCTACCGCTTGAATAATTTCCTTCAACAAACTGGTGGGGGTAGTGTCAGTGGTGGGGGTAGTGTCGATTATAAAAGTGAGAGCGCTACCATGACACAGCATGAGTATTACTCAAACCTCCGAAGAGACAACATCTCCGACGGACATTCTTATTAACAAGAAGATTAACAACAACATCAATATGGCATCACAGAACTTACTTCAAAGTTTAGTTGATCAGTTCAACGCTCATTCTAAATCATCAATTCTACCTACAAAGAAATGTTCTGAACTAAAAGAAGAAAAACACTACATCATTCATACTATTAAGAAAATGGAAACTTCAGTAGGTGATGCTATAAATTGCACTTTGAGCGAGGCACCTTATACAATTGGTGATGAAGCAAAATTTCAGATCTTCTTACCAAAGCGCTTCGTACAACTACTTCAAAATGAAGATCTTCGTATAATTCAACCCGGCGCACTCTATTTGGTATCACATGGACCCAGTGGAAACAACTCTACTGAACTTACAATTCATGTAACACCTACTACTGATTAATTTGTACATAACATTGTAAATATTTCTTTGTATTTGTTTTTTCAATAAATATGATATAAAACAAAAAAAAAAATAAAAATAAAAAAAGCAACATATTGTAATGTCTTTGTACATTACAATATGTTGCTTTTTTTAAAAAATTCCACAGGATGACCTTGACCCAATTTTGTATAATTATAAAAGGGGAAATGTACTTGCAAAATTCATCAGTCTACTGCTACCTTTCATACCGTACACATCTCGCTCTTAATCCCTGAATATAAAACTGCAACATGTCCCTAAAGGTCAAGTGTGCATCTTACGATACTAACACCATAACAACTTTTGAACAACTCGAAGATTTAACCAACGAAATGCGAGTTTTACTTACCGGTGGTTATCACTTAACTGTTGATGTTAGTGCTACTAATACAAGAATGTTCACTAAAACAAAATATTGCGATGATGAAATATTTATTTCTACACAACCTACAACTTCTTCATCGCCAACTGGTCAACATAACATCAAGTTCCAAAAGTATTACCAATGTTGAATAACTTTTGACAGACAAAACTACAACTAAAGAATCACATGATCAATATGAGTTAATAAAAAGGATGTGATACTTGTATAAATAATCATTTGCTTCTCAGCTCTCACCACGACAAGACCTATTTAAGAAAATGTTGTACAGAATGATGATTCAACTTGATGGAAAAATCTATGGAAAAGACTACAACACCATTGAACAAATGACCCAAGATTTAGATGTATTAACTAAAGAAGGATATCAAGCTAAATTAATTTTAAAATTTCCTGAAGTACATCCATTATCAACAGAAGAACTTGTTGCTATGGCTAAGGCGGAGAGAGAGAAAAAGTCTGAAGAAAACAAAGAGAAACAAACTTCCTAAATTTTAATAATCCTTACACTTGTAAGGTATAATTTTTTAAAACTCCATTTGGATGACCTTGAAATTACCCCCACCACTTTTCACAGTACATAAAACTCACTATTCAACACTATACACTCTTATTCTTTCACTGGACTCCGCAGCGTCAACATGGAAGAGCAAAAATACAAGTACAAACCTCGTTACTGTTGTGAACAACAGTGTACAGATTTAGGACCAATGATGGTGGATGGGTTAGCTTGTACTAAATGTGAATTCTTCGGATCTTGTTATTGCAAATGCAAAACAAAACAACTACCACCACCGGAATTGCGAACTTTAAAATTTTACAAATCAAGATATTTTCATACATGTTGTCCTCAAAGATGTTTCAAATTTCACCCTCTAGATCTTGCTCATTGTCAACGCACCAATTCTCATCAAGATGATTTTTGTACACATATGATAAAAAGATGTAAATACAGATCAGATTGGTATTCCGATCCTGTAGAACCATCAAATGTGTAATTTCAGTTTTACACTCTTTTTTAAAACTTCATTTGGATGACCTTGAGATTTCCCCCACCACTAGTTCTAATTTTTATATAATATTAAATCATTCCACTTCCAACACTCTAACTAACAACATGGAAAACAAATTTATCAAATTTGAACATATAATAACTGACAGGGAGGAGATGGAAGAATTGTTTCAAAACTTACTTTCTGTCATTGACGAATATCCTATAAGATGGTTCAGAATTGTAGTTCAATATTTAAATCCTGGTGAATTGTTTTCTTCATCAAGTGAAGAAGATGAAACAACTACTTCGGTTCAAATAATTGAATTAAAAGATGGAGAAGAAGAACTAAACGTTTTATTCAATCATAAGCTCAAGGTTCCCTATATAAAAGCCCCCTCCCTAGACAGCCCCCCTCCCTAGACGCCTGCTCAAGGTCACCATTATATAAGCCCCCTCCCTATGCGCCGATCCTCATTCCATCACCGACTCTCCAATAATGAACAACTCTCCATTGGCCCGAATGAATTCTAGTTTTGAAATAAACTCTAAAGAAGAGTTACAAGACATTTTTAATATTTTACAAGAACTTGTAGATAATTTTACAACCATCAAAATGAATTTGGAAATAACATACGATTGTCCTATTTGTGATAAGATTGAAAGTTCGGACGAAGACAGTTTACTAAATCTAACTCCTGCACCATCTGACACTACTGATGGTAATAATGAACAGCAAAATATTTCCCCCACCACTTCTTTGTAATTCTTCGTTCCCCCCACCACTTCTTTATTTAACTAACATTTCTCGCTTTCACTTCTCATTCCGTCTTCAACTTTTGAACTATCAACATCACTTGTTTTAAAATTTCAAACACTACAAAATCATGATGGATATGATGGATGAAGTTCCCTTCATAACTAGAATAGAAGAGGATAAATTGAAATTGGAAATTAAACGATTGGAAATGGAACGGGAAAACCAACTCGAAATGTTACGTTTGTTCAAGCTTTTCAAATACATCATCTGGGGACTCTGCGTTTACCTTCTCATCGTCGTTGGTGTTTGCATTTACAACTCTGTAGTTCATCACAAAAGTTCAACTTGTTTAAACTCTGCTGTTGCACATTAATTATATGTTCACAAATAAAATTCAAAATTTACTTCAGCCTATCCCACTATCACCAACTAGTTCAACTTTGAACTATTTCTGGTGGTAGTTGGGTAGGCTTTTTTAAAACTTACTCTGGATGACCTTGACATACTTTCCAGGCCCCCAGTTATAACTGTTGAATTTCAGTTTTGATCTTACTCTTAATTTTTGTTCAACTTTTAGAGTTTAGTTAACACAGTTGAATTTTACTTTTCAACTAACTCTTAATTCATGCCCAATTCTACTTCAAATTCAGGGCATATGCTCTCGCCATCTGCACCCTGCAGCTGCCCTGGCAGCTGACACCATCTGACCCCTGCAGCTGCCCTGGCAGCTGACGTCACTTCCGGTTTAGAAGTGGCTTTTTCCCACTACTTAAATGTAATACATTCAGAATAGTTTAAATAACTCTAATTAGAATGAAACCCAAGTTTTCTAACTCTTTTGCTATTACTATTGTTTTGCGTATTGAATGAAAGGATATAGAGACGGAGAAAAGTGGCAATATTACCTGCTTTTCAAAATGGAGAAAGATTCAATGAATCTTGCATGACGATGTTTCCATTCGCATTGATTTAAGAAAAGAAATCATTCCTGTATTAATCTTCTTTTACATGTGATTGGTTTTTTTTAGAAAGGTTCTATATTTTATTCCATGTAAGTTTATAATAACAGGCATTTTCATTGCTAACTTTAATGACAGATATTTTGTACGACTAACATAATTTTAAATAACTACTTTGGATTTGGAATATCCTTTGTCATTATCCATCGTAGTATGAACCAGCCCGTAGTATGGACGGTTTTTGAAGTAGAATAGCTGTAATTAAGTGTATTTAAAATTCCTTTGATTAATACAATTATTAAACTTAAAAGGCCTATGATGTATTCGTAGAGACTGTTTGACTTTTCAAAGATTTTATCCTCTACAGTACCAGTGAATAATGAAATAAATCTCACACATTAGTTAAAAAAAAATACAGCTGTAGATTGACGTGGAGGCTGTGGTTGTATGGTGATAATTATCCAACATGCCGCCACAAGATTGATAACATTGACATTGTGGGAAGAGGCCATGCATTTAACTTATTGACATGTCACTGCTGAAACACTACAAAGCTGTTACATCTTGACGGGATATCTTTAGGTATTATTAAATGTTAGCGAAAGTATAATATGACATTATTTGAGATTTACTTGAACTCAACCAGTAATATTCATCTTATTGATGTGTTTCTGGGGAAGTTCGTTATATTTATGTGTTTTTAATTTGTTGATGATCACATGGTATTTTAGTCAGCATCACAAGGGTCGCGTACTTGGAGTATTTATTTGCTGATGTTGAACCACTATAAAGCTGTAATTTTTTGACATGGTGTGGCTTTATATCTGTGATTTTTTCCCAAAAATATATAATCGCACTGGTAATAATAAACTTGTTCCATAGCTTTGATGTAACCAATGTAAAGAATGTATTATCCAATCATTAAAATTTTAAAGGTTATACAGTTTATTTTTAAATTGAAGTATCTCATAAAGCCCGGTTATTTTAAGATTCACGGGTTTACCTTTTATTTGTTGAGAAAATGATGTTCTCTTTTTGTTTCTAATAAATTAGCCAATAGCTTGGCAGTAGAGAAAGTTATTCATACATAGGAATTTTATAAGTTTATTTCCTTTGTGTTGCGTTATTTACTAATCCTAATATAGGCGCATTCAAGAAATATCATATTTATGTTATTAACTCCATAAAATATAGTTTTTATAATTCTTCACGAAATCAGAATGTTTTTTGTTCTCGCAATAGTACCAAACCATTTTTTTCTAGGACACAAAAATCAGCTGGAATAATTTTTAAGTACTAGGACTGAAAAGTCAGCTTTGCACTTAGTAGGCCTATTATTTATTAATTTTCTATGCAGAATAGTAAAATTCAAAAGTTATAAAAACATTGTTTGTAAATAACAGAAATGTAAACACTGTATATTACTTGATTTGTAAATATAACATTTAAAATACAAATTTATGTTTAATATTTTAAACTATTATAAGTTTAATTCAGCATTATGATTAAAGAAACGTTGTTCATATCTAGGGGTAAAATTTTGCTATTTTTGATGCTTGACTCGGCAGCGCCTCGTTTTTAAAACACGATTGTGCTCCAAAAAGAACCACTTTTGCTCCTAGTGATGAAAACTACTATTAATTAGTAAAAGGTGATTGATATAAGATTGCCTTCGACACATAAACCAGTAGTTTGACATAAAATATGATATTGTTATTTTGTTTTTTATAATTAATGTTAATGTTTTATATAGCCTACATCAAATTTTAAAGCGATCTCTTTTATGATACTAAATATTCCGTTTGTCTTCGCTTTGGCATCACACCATCCTCTCTATGATCACACAACCTTTGACATTTGGCATGTGTTGTTCATTCACAGTATTTGAGAATGACAGTTGCTTGCCTGGTCTGATAATAACAATGCTAATGTTTTATACAATTTTTATATCATTGTTGTTGTATTGATTTTTTAGCATTCGAAAAGCAAAATATAACAATACACGTCCCATTTCCATTTTGTTGTACTTTTTCATTAAATAATATGCTGTTGCGATTGTCGTGCCTTATAAATGTTAGCATTTTTTCCTTAATTAATATAGGGAAATTTAAACAACAACATCTTCATGTTATTAATTTATATAGGTAAATATAATTTAGTTAATACAGGGAGATTACTACAAGTTTGCCAGCTCAACAGTCATAAGATTCAACAGCCATAAAAGAAACAGTAAAAGCAAAAAAAATTGTTTTTTATTTATTTTAATATTAGAGAACCACCTCAAAAGTTTTAGATATAAACTGAAAATTTGAATGTAATTTTTATTGATTAATTATTTTAAGAATAAATTTTAATTCATAAATTTTGTTTTATAAACCTAGTCAGTTGGCTATGAACAGTGAAAGTCCATTTTATAGAACATTATTTAACAAATTAAAATTGAAAACTAATTTTTTTTATCAAATAACAAAATTCAAAGAATAAAATTGTCTTAAATATTGTGTTTTTGAGAACACTTTGCTAGTAATAATTTCAATTTACACCCCCAACAAACATATTTTCCAATATGGGGGTCTATTCATAAAAGTTGTTGAAAATTTATTTCTAGAAAAAAATATATAAATCACCAGATGTGACCACAAAATAGTTGAGAAGGGCGTACTAGATTACATTTAAAAAATTTGTAGGCTACCTTTTTATATTCCATGGTAGTTTTATTGACAATATTTAATCTAGTGAGATTTTATTCTTTTTATTATGTTGAGTAATAAATAGACATCGTTGGGAGTAGTGCAAATTTGTTGGTGCTGGCCCAGTTCAAGGTCACCTGAGGGATGACGTCATCCGAGGTCAATGACCTCACCGATGACGTCATCGATGACGCAATCGATGACGCAATCGATGACGTCATCACCAATGACGTCACTTCCATGACGTCACACCCATGACGTCACAGAAATGACGTGCTGATGACGTCATCACCCCTTACGTCATCAATATGACGTCATCGACGCCACTGAGGTCAAGGTCACGCCGAAACTTAAAATTTTTTGGCACTTTTGCCGTTTCTCGCACTACGCTCCGAGTTTCAGTCAGAGTCCCCGTGACCTTGACCACTTGGAGCGAATATTCGACGAGAAACGGCAAAAGTGCCAAGTTAAACTCGAGTTTCTGACATGACCCTGTCTAAATGGGCAATCGGTAATCCCTCAGGTGACCTTGAACCAGCACAACACCAACAATTTCATATTACTGTGACCTTGAAAACTTAACAACGGAGCGCCGACACCGATGCGCACCCCACGACAGTCACCGAGCGACTGACTGTCAGGCTCTGTGTACTCTAGGTATATCAGCTCATGAGACTAAGACTCTAAACCGTTAGGAATGGGTGTAACTAACTGAACTTTGCAAGGAAAAGTCATTTCATCCAATATTTTAAACAAATCCTCATCAGTAAAACTTATATTAGTCTGTTTGGTATAAAACTTAGGGTGTCCGCGCAACAATTTACGCCACTTGGCTAGAGTCGAAACCCGCTTGACCTTGAGCGGTGGACACTGAGCAACTAATAAAGACTTAACACGGCTAAGTTTCTTACCTAAAGTGTCCTGCGACATGGCTTCCCTCACAAAAGTCCGCACAATACTGAGAGACTGTTGGTAGCGATTGAGCCAAGGCAAAAGTGGTGGGGGAAGGTCACAGTGGTGGGGGAAGGTGAGGCTGTACACTGGAGTATCGCATCACTTCACCATGAGCTGTCCTACAGTCAACACACTGTTCTCTAGGCCCGAGTTGGCACTAGAAGAAACCTTACTGTACAGCTTAGGCTGTGAGGGTCAAGGAAGAAAAGTTAAAGTGGAAGTTCTGTTAAACTCTATGGTGAAAAGTCGTATAAATAAAGTAATTGTAGTCCTGCAATCCCCAATAACTTTAGAGAAATACCATTTTATAAAGCGACATCTCACTCTTAGTCAAAACGAATTGGAAATGGAAAAGATCACAGTAAAATTAATCTAACTTAAAATTTGGACGGGACACTCATGGCGATACCACGTGCCGTGCAAACGCCACCCTAAACATTACAAGTTAGCTTATTGAGCACCTCTGGTACGATAACCGACGTGCTAGAGTTAAAGTGTGATGACCTTGAGTCAAAACACAGAAATACTACAAGTCGATATTGTCTCAGAGTTAAAGTGTATTGACCTAGATTCAAAACTTGTAAAAATACTTACATGTATAGAGTTGGAGAACAGCGATGCTTACCGCATGCAAGCCTGAGACACACTGGTTGAGTGCTACACACCGTCGTGTACCATAGGGACTCGACTATGGTGGGGGTACTGCCAATACTTAGAGTAGAAGTGTAGTCGGCGACCTTGAACCACCCCCGAGGGGCGGACCCCCCCCCAGGGGCGGACCCCCCCCCGGGGGCGGACCCCCCCCCCGGTCTCCATTTTTTGGGGGGCGGAACCCCCCCCCCCGAGGGGTGGACCCCCCCCCGGGTCTCCATTTTGTTGGGGGCGAACCCCCCCCCCGGGGCGAGCCCCGCCCCCGCCCCTCTGGACTTAGAATATTTTCGTAGATGTTAATGAAGTACCTCCAGGTTTGAGCCAACACTTAGAAAATTTTACATTTTACTTTTTCTGAGACACTCAGACTTAGAGTAGAAGTGTAGTTGGTGACCTTGAACCACCCCTGAGGGGCGAACCCCCCCCCCCCCCCGAGGGGCGAGCCCCGCCCCCGCCCCTCTGGACTTAGAATATTTTCGTAGATGTAAATGAAGTACCTCCAGGTTTGAGCCAACACTTAGAAAATTTTACATTTTACTTTTTCTGAGACACTCAGACTTAGAGTAGAAGTGTAGTTGGTGACCTTGAACCACCCCTGAGGGGCGGACCCCCCCCCCCGAGGGGCGAGCTCCGCCCCTCTGGACTTAGAATATTTTCGTAGATGTAAATGAAGTACCTCCAGGTTTGAGCCAACACTTAGAAAATTTTACATTTTACTTTTTCTGAGACACTCAGACTTCGAGTAGAAGTGTAGTTGGTGACCTTGAACCACCCCTGAGGGGCTGAACTGATGTTCAGGATGAACTGAACCTAATGTTTTAGGAACTGGAATGTTTGATAAATGAGAATTGTAAGCCCTGTGTAATCGAAATTTATTTTTCTAAATTGGAATAAAATGTGTTAAACAGGACTCGAACTTGGACTTGATTGAGGTTTTGTAGAACAGAGCGGGGGATAGATCACTTTGCGGCAATGGACTAGCATGCTGCTTAGTGGTCTATCCCCCGCTCAAAATAATAATTCCAAATGACCTTGACCCATATAAACTTGTTGGAACAGACGTCTTTGAAAAACTCGTACAAAATGGTGGATTTGGATCAAACATCATCGATTTCTCAAGCCTGTTGAAGAATGTATTGGAAATGGGTGTTTAAAAGTTAAAATCTACTACATGATTGATAAACCGGATGTATATGATGTCACTTTCCACCACCCTTCAACCTCGGGTATAAAGGGACCCAGTTGAGCGCGCTGCTCATTATTGTATGGACATTCACAGAGTGTGCATTCAAAGCCAAACTGTTTCAAATGGCTCTTTGCGACATTTGTGGGGAAATCTTTCAAGACGAAGATCTTTTCACCCTACACAGAGAATTACATGAAGACGAAGATAGAAAAGAAGATATTACCATTGATGAAATAGACTTAGACTCAATTGACCGGTTTTTGGAAGAGCACCAGAAGCAGGCGGACTACTGGGACAGCTATCTACAGCAAATGCAAAGAAAAAGACCTAGTGTGATCCAATTTGCTGGTGCTGGACCATCTACTGCTAGAAGACCTTTTGAAGAAGAAAATTATATGCAAGAAGAAGAAGACACTGAAGAAGAGGACACTGAAGAAGAACTGGAAGATGTGAAACAACTGCGCACCACGGCCTTGCCAGGACGAGTTGTAACACATTTCAAAATTAATAATGTTCAATTGGAACTGGAAACATTTATAACCCAGGCTAAGGAACTTGTTGGTCGAACCTTGAGGAAAGAACTACAAAGATTAAATTTTATTAAATTTGGAATGGTGTTAGAGGCTATGTTTAACAATACTGATGGTGAAACAGCATTGAGAGCGTTCATTACCAAAAACCGAACCCTTACCTTCACCTCCAACATCGATGATATTATTGAAGAATGCTTGGAAGAACTTATAACAAAACTTCAAGAACATGAAGGAAGAGGATCTGGATGGACTTTGTCATCAATCGAAGGTATGGATGTAAGGGTTCACAAGCATGGATATGGTTTAAGGGGTAGTAGTTTTATCCCTTTACCAAAGAAAATCCAAAACACTAAATCGTGTAGGAATGTGCAAAATGAAGGTAATGAATGTTTCAAGTATGCAATGTTAACCAAGTATGTTAAAGATCATCCTGAAAGAGTTGGTAGAGAATATTACGAAAATGAACACCGCTACAACTTTCAAGGCCTCACCTACCCAGTTACTTTAAAAGATATTGACAAATTTGAAAAGAAAAATCCTGGCGTTTCAGTCAATGTTTTTGGTCTGGATGATTCAAACAACGTTTATCCTTTGCGGGTAGTAAAGGTTGAGCAAAGAAACCACACGGATTTGCTATTGATAACTAAGGGTGAAATTTCCCATTATGTATGGATAAAGGACTTTGAAGCCTTAGTTGTAAAACAATTGACCAAAAGAGTAAATAGGATTACAGTCTGCAAGAGATGTTTCTGCTTTTCTTGGAAAGATTCACGACATGGAGGATTGGACTGGTTGTCGGAACATAAAAGACTTTGCAACGAGAACTATGAAGTAAAGATAAGTCTTCCACCGCCTACTCGAGCTTCAATACAATTTAACAAGACAGTTCACCAATACCGAATTCCACTAGTGGTTTACGCAGATTTTGAATCAACGTTAGTACCACAGGAACTTCAGGATGCTGAAGTGACTAGAAGAACAAAATATCAGTTGCATCAACCCAACAGTTTCTGTCTACTAGTGAAATCAACCTTGTCTGAAAACCAATTGCAAGACTATGGTTTAACATCCACTCCAATACTTTACCGTGGGGAAGAAACCGCTAAGTATTTTGTAGACCAGTTGTACGACATTGCTGAAAAGGCGCAACGCTTATACGGTAATGTCGTACCTATGGAACCTTTGAACCAAAATCAACAAGAAGAACACAACGTAGCGACAAGATGCTATTTATGCAAGAAGACCTTTAGTGAAGAAAACCAAAAAGTAAGAGACCACGATCACTTGACAGGGTTATACAGAGGAGCTGCTTGTAATTCATGCAATATAAATTACAAACTGCCAAACTTTATTCCTGTTGTTTTACACAATCTTAGCGGCTACGACTCCCACTTTATTATCCCAGAGTTAGGAAGAGATGATGGTAAAATTGATGTTCTTGCTACAACATTGGAAAAGTACATCAGTTTTTCAAAAACAGTAGGTAAAATTAAACTTCGCTTTGTAGACTCTTACAGATTTATGCCTTATAGTTTAGCCAAATTGTCAGAGAACCTAAGAAGAGAAGACTTAAAAGAAACAAGCAAAATTGTACCTGAAGATAAATTGGACCTAGTATTAAGGAAAGGAGTTTTTACCTATGATTATATAGACTCTACAGAAAAGTTTGAAGAAACCAGTCTGCCACCGATTGAAGCCTTCAACAGCAAACTAAATGAAAGTGAAATCTCTATTGAAGACTACAATCATGCTTGTAATGTTTGTAACCAACTAAACATTCAAACCTTAGGGGAATATTCTGACTTTTATATAAAATTGGACGTAACTCTGCTGTGCGATGTGATGGAAGAATTTCGAAACACCTGCTTCTCCGCCTATGGACTGGACCCTCTACACTCGTACACATCTCCAGGATTAGCATGGCAAGCTATGCTAAAGTCAACCAACTGTCGATTGGAACTTCTAACAGATATAGATATGGTGCTCATGATGAAATCTGGTGTACGGGGCGGTTTGACACAAGCTGTAACACGTCATGTCAAAGCCAACAACAAGTACATCCCCGGCTTCGACGAGCAACAATCATCGGTCTACCTTGGCTACTTTGATGCAAACAACCTTTATGGTTGGGCAATGTCAAATCCGCTTCCCTACGCTGACTTCAAATGGATCGACCCGGCCACCATCGGTGACATCTCACAGATTCCAAAGGATGGTCCAAAAGGCTATATCTTGGACTGTGATTTCAAATATCCTGAGCACCTTCATGACCATCACTACGACTTGCCTCTCCTAGCAAAGACTGAAGTTTCACCGACAGGAAGATGGCCAAAATTGATGATGACCTTGAAGAATAAAGATCGGTATGTGGCTCACTACTGGGTAGTTCAACAAGCTCTTGAATTAGGTCTACGTATAGTGAGAATTCACAGAGCGATTGAATTCACCCAGTCTTGTTGGTTGAAACCATACATCGATTCCAACACTACAAGAAGAGCTGCAGCGACAACAGCGTTTGAAAAGGACTTCTACAAATTAATGAACAACGCCATCTTTGGGAAGACTTTGGAAAACAAGAGAAAACACAAAAATGTAAAATTAGTAAGTGACCCTAGAAAATTGGAAAAATAGTTCAAAAACCAAATTTCGGAACATCCATGATCATAAACGAAAATCTAGTTGCTGTCAGTATGAAGAAAAACAACAATAGTGATGGATCGTCCGTTGTACATCGGTATGTCGATTTTGGATATAAGTAAAACCCTGATGTATGATTTCCATTATAACAAAATGGTTAAACACTACGGAAGGGACAACATCGGAGTCGCATACATGGATACTGACGCATTTATCTACTGGATAAAGACCTTAGACATGTATGAAGACCTAAGGACTTTTCCATACAAAGAAGATTTCGACTTTTCTGACTATCCGAAGAACCACCCAAATTATAATGAAAAGAATAAAAAAGTAATTGGAAAATTTAAAGATGAAGCAAACGGAATGCCATTAGAAGAAATAGTAGCACTAATGTCAAAATTGTATTCATTTAAGATGTACAACGAAAACAACACACCGACAGTCAAGAAAGCAAAAAGAGTAAAGACATCTTATTTGAAAAAACAAGTGACATTTGACCACTACAAGACCTGTTTGTTTAAAGATACTACCATCTCGGCCACATTCAACAATATCCGAAGCTTTAAACATCAAGTCTACAGTGTGACTGAAACTAAAAAAGCACTGTCAGCTCGGGATGATAAAAGACATATTATGCCCGACAAAATTCATACTCTTCCCTTTGGCCACTACTCTCTAAACCCTATCGACCTAGTAACCTATTCTTCGTCCTTCTACAACTTCGACCTTATTCCTTTCTCCTTCCGTAAAAAAATGGGGAACACGGCAAGTCTAATGCCGTGTTCCCCATTTTTTTACACAAGTCTGGATGGCCTTGACCTATATAAATGATGTGAATATTTAAGACAACATTCATTGTGATTATGCATGTGACACAAGCAACATTCAAACCTGCAATATGAAGGACTTGAAACAACAAATTGTCAACGAACTTCATAAACCTGCAAGAAGAAAGTTTCCACGAAGAAATACGGTGATAAAAGGAATTAATGATTTATATCAAGCGGATTTAATCGAAATGATTCCTTATAGCAAACAAAATAAAGGATATAAATACATATTGACTATTATTAACTGTTTTTCTAAAATGGCAGATGCTTTACCGCTAAAAGATAAAAGCGGCAAAAGTGTTACAAAAGCAATGGAAATAGCTATAGAAAAAGACAAACATACTATTAAACATTTACAAACCGATGATGGAAAAGAATATTTCAATAAGGAATTTGCAAATTTAATGAAAAAACACAACATTAACCATTACTCAACCAATTCAGAGGTAAAAGCATCAATAATTGAAAGATTCAACAGAACTTTAAAAGGTGCGATGTATAAGATGTTTTCTAACAGAGGATCGCACGTATGGATTGATATGTTACCAAAACTTATAAGCGATTACAATAACAAGTTTCATAGAACTATCGGTATGAAACCAAGCCAGGTGACTAATAAAAATGAAAAACTTGTATTAAAACGTATAAAAATGAATACTAAACCAAAAGTTGAAAAACTAAAGCCTAAAAGGTTTAATGTTGGTGATAAAGTGCGAATAAGCAAATACAAAGGTGTATTCAGTAAAAGATATCTTCCAAACTGGACAAATGAGGTATTTACTGTATTTAAGGTGCAACCTACAATACCAGAAACTTACATTTTAAAAGATAATAAAGGACAATTGCTGGAAGGAGGGTTTTATGGACATGAAATGTTAAAATCAACAGTAGGTGATGTATATCTAGTAGAAAAAGGTGTTGCAACGGAAAAAAGATAAGGTTAAAGTACGATGGTTAGGATTTAATAAGACGGAAGATTCTTGGATACCTAAAAAGGACCTAATATAATGATAGAGCATCATTTTGGGTTGAACCATTACAAAGGAT
Organism: Neoaliturus tenellus; assembly: GCA_030545055.2. Classification (NCBI taxonomy): domain Eukaryota; kingdom Metazoa; phylum Arthropoda; class Insecta; order Hemiptera; family Cicadellidae; genus Neoaliturus; species Neoaliturus tenellus. The sequence continues at coordinate 116,445,244 of CM061533.1, read as the reverse complement.
GGAGATAATACCGCAAAAAGACAATTTTACTATTAATAATATAGATGAACTCACAGTGGATGGTTCTCAATTCAATACTGGGAAACATGGTGTTTTGTTACCAAACACGGTGCGTTGTTTGGTTACCGGTCCTTCCAATTGTGGAAAAACAAATGTAGTATTCAATTTGATTACAAACCCTAAAGGCTTACGTTTTAATAATTTATATGTATTTTCAAAGTCACTACAACAACCAAAATATCAGTTATTGGAACAAATACTCAATAATGTGCCTGAAGTTAAATATTTTAGATTTAACGCAAGCGAGAGTGTCATGCAACCGCAAGAGGCTAAACCATTCTCAGTATTCATATTTGACGATGTATCTTGTGAAAATCAAAATACAATAAGGAATTACTTCGCCATGGGTCGACATAACAACATAGATAGCATTTATATTGGTCAAACTTACAGCAAAATACCGAAACAGCTCATTAGAGACAATGCAAACATGTTAATTGTATTTAAACAGGATGAAACCAACCTAAAACACATATATTATGACCATGTAAGTGCGGATATGCCATTTGAACGATTTAAAGAGTTGTGTGGAAAGGCTTGGGCTGAAAAGTATGGGTTTTTAACAATTATGAAGGAACAACCGCTAAACAATGGTCGATACAGGATAGGATTTGATAAATTTATACTAATACACTGATCATGATGTAAAACATTCATTGTTGTACAACACGTCTTGCTACAAACATGGTTAACCAAGAAAAGTTAATAAAGGAAATAAAATCACTTAGTGATTCTATTCGGGATAAAAACAGAGCATTAAAATTAGGTATTAGCGAAAGGGAGAAATTTCTTGAATCTACTTTTAAACCTATTACTGAACCCTTGAAACAATTAAACAAAAAATTTGTTAAACCTGTTTTGGAAGGAGATGCAATTGCACCTATTACAAAGTTTGAAAGAGAAAATGTAAAATCAGAAGAATTTAGTGATGAAGACCCGGAATCCTCTACATATAGTGGTTTTACCGGTGAAGAACCCGAAAGAGAGCTAGAATCACCAGACTATAGCGGTATAAGAGAATTATATGAAGTAAAAGCCGAAAGAGGACATGAAGATGTATCAACTGCTAGTGAAGAGGAAAAAGAAGAAGAAGCAAGGGAAGGTCCATCAAACATAAGCTTGTTGGGTGAAAACATTCATAACAAAGGACCTTTAGGAAGGAAATACATGATAAAAATGTTAGCTGGAACAAATCCTAATAAAAGCTACCATAGTTATGGAGTAAGATTAACAGAAGAAGGTTTAATGGTTGGTAATAGCCCGGTGAACATTGATGAACATGATAATATTATTGTTGGTAATCAAAGATATAAGGGCACAAGAGGATTATTTGAATTATTATTTGAAAAAAAGCCTTTAGAATTGTTAGTTAAAGAAAAAGACATGGAAGCATATAAACAGACTCGCCTACGGCTCGATGGGGGCTCCGCCCCCATGCCCCCTAGTTCGTTCCCCCTAATTCATTAACGTCTCATGGGTTGAAAAAATAAAGATCAAAGTTCAAATTTTGTCTCAAAGTAGGGTTTGGTCCTAAGGTTAACAAAATCCCTAAGGTTATCTAGGGAGAATTATTGGCAGGATTCCTAGCTACAGGTGTAACAAATACGATAATTACTAAATTATGACAATGACTAAACTTGTATTAAAATTGACTTATGGTTTTTGCTATAGATATAGGTTTTTACTTAAGACCTAGTTGAAGTTATAATATGTACTAAATTTCAAACATCTAAGTACCATAATAGTAAATTTAAAGTTTTTAGATAGCACCATTTTCGGTGAAAGAACTTTACAATTTACAAAGTACGCCCCTATTAACGGGTGAAGGTGTGAGGTACAGCTAAATTACATAAGACTAAATTTTCAGAGTGTCCAAAATAAAACGTAACAATGGCAAAACATGTATCGATATTGCAGTATATTTGGCAGATTGACGTAAATTACTAACACTTTACATGAAAAAACTTCAAGTTTTTACGATGTTTTTGGACTTAACTTTGAATGAAATCGGAAAATAGCTGATACTATTGAAAGAACGGTTGAGGTCATACTATGTACTGAATTTCAAGCATCTATGTGTCAGTATGGTAAAAAAAACTTATTAAATCAACAAGACTTTTGTGAAAAGATTTCAAAATTTTGAAAGTACGCCCATTTTAAAGTGTGAAGGGGGTGAGGTACAGCTAAATTTCACTGGACCAAAGTTGTAGAGATAGAAGAAGGTAATAGAATAGGTAGAATAGAAGGTAATTATGTCAAAACTCAAATTGATATTGCAGTATATTTGGCAGATTAAAGTAAATAACAAACACTATACATGAAAAAATGTTAAGGATTTCGTGTTTTTTAAAACCTTTTTAGGCCTCAACTTTGATGGAAATTGCCTACTGGCTTTTACTATAGTTAGATTTAGTTAAGGTCATATGTACTAAAGTTTAGGCACATATCTGCCATAATAGTAAATAAACAAAATTTAAAATAGCATATTTTTTGGAAATGAATTTAGAAATTTTGAAAGGACACCCCTTTTAAGGGTGAAGGGAGTGAGATATGGCAAAACTACACCGGAATAACTTATACAGAGCGTCTGATTTGTCCGCTCTGACGCCATGAATTTTCCCTCAGATTTTAAGTATGACCTTTCGTTCAAAAGTTACGACCTGAAATGTCGTGGTTTTACAATAATTTTGGACTGAAATTAGATTAAAACTGGCAAATGGCTGCTACTATAGTATGACCTAGTCAAGGTCATAATATGTACTAAATTTTAGACGGCCATGTGCCACAATAGTGAATAAAAATATTGAAATAACTTAATTATTGTGAAAGAATTGTGAAATTTGAAAGTACGCCCCTTGTAAGGGTGAAGGGGGTGTAATATGGAAAAATGTGCGAGGACCAAATGTGTAGACTGCCTAAAATATAATACAATAATCGAAAACGTACATCGATATAGTACTATATTTACCAGATTTAAGTCAATTACAAACACACTATACGTTGAAAATGTTAAAGATTTCGTGTTATTACGAGTTTTTTGGTCTAAAATTAGGTTGAAATCGGCCAATGAATGCTATTATAGTTAAACCTATATGAGTTCATAATATTTACTAAATTTCAGACATCCATTTGCCTTAATAGTAAATAAAAAATATTAAAATATCGCAATTTTCGTGGACGAATTTTAATATTTTGAAATTACGTCCACTTTTAAGGGTAAAGGGGATGAGATACGGGAAAATGTCAAGGCACCAAACTTGTAGACCATCTAAAATACAGTATAATAATTGAAAAATATTTATCAATGTAGCACCATATTTACCAGATTTAAGTAAATTACAAACACTTTACATGGCAAAATTTTAAAGATTTTGTGGTTTTACAATTTTCTTTTAGCTAAACTTAGATTGAAATTGGCCAATGAATGCCAATACAGAAAGGCTACTATTGGGGCATTATATGTACTAAAGTTCAGATATCTATTTGCCATAATGGTAAATAAAAAAAATTAAATAGCGAAATTTTTGTGAAGAAATTTTGAAAATTTTGAAGTACGCCCTTTTTTAAGGGTGAAGGAAGTAAGATACAGTAAAATGTCATATGACCTAACTTGTAGAGCATTTAATTCCCAACTAACGATTTTCCCTCAGATTTGAGGTAGGAACTCTCGTTCAAAAGTTACAGAGAAAATAGAAAACCCTTACATATTCAAATTTTTTATTTCTACCCTTTTAATTTTTTTGAGGGGTTGAAATGGAAAATTGGTGGATTTTAGATTTTTCCCGATCGTTTCTGAACAATAGCTACCTACATGCCGAATATTAAGTTTGTAGCATAATTGGAAGTGGTCAAACATTTTGATTCTTGTGAGTAAGTGAGTTACACATGCGGGTGTATAGTTATTTAGACTCGCCTACGGCTCGATGGGGGCTCCGCCCCCATACCCCCAGGCCGGTTCCGCCAAATAATTAGTAGTTGATAAATAGAATCAATGCCCATGAAAAAATGTTGTTATTATTTTAGAGGAAAATTTAAATATACGTAGGAACGATGAATAGTTAAATAAATCAAGTTGGAGTAATAGTGGGTGGTAAGTAGGTTTAAGTAGTTATTGTAGTTTAGTTTAGGTACAGTTGGTTAAAGTTGTAAGGTAGGTAACATAGTTAAGGTAAATTATAGTTTACTTAAAGTGTGTTACTTAAAGTAGTAAGGTAGTGGATGATAGTTAAGGTATAGTTGGTTAAAGTTAAGTTTAAGTAGTAGTTGAAGTAGTTTAATTGTAGTAGTTGGTGTAAGTAAAATAAAAAATAAAACTGCATTTTGTATAGTTAATTTGTTTCCCTGTCAGTTAGCCAGAACCTATTATTAGTTCGGCGTATCCAGTCTCGCCACGGGGAGGCCGGGAAACCAGAGACCATATGTACAATATTTACAAATCCTTAATCTAAAACACACCGGGCAGGTTGATACGCAGTTACCCTCGCCTCTGCGAAATAAGTTCAAATCTTAAATCTAAAAACACACCGGGTAGTATGCTAAGCAGTTCCACTTGTCTCTGCTGCATACCCTAAAACAAAATCAAACACACAATTCAAAACAAAATTAAAAACAGCAGGGACTTTTGATGAGGCAGGCCCCTTATCGTACTGCCGTAGTCAAAATCCGCCGGGGAAGTTTTGATAAAGCAGGCCCCCTAGCCTACTGCTTAGTCAAATCTGGGACTAACGAAGAAGTTCGTCAAACACGATGTTCTTCGTGTAGGCAACTCCTTCCGATACCCTATCAGGGTGGACGAGGACAACGATGTCGTCAGGGCTGCGAACCCTACTGAGCAGGACGTACAGTTGGCCGTGTGTGAAACAGTCACTGCGAAGGTCGACTCCGACACGGTCGATAGTCTGACCTTGACTCTTATGGCCGGTCATAGAGTATGCCAGCATCAGAGGGAACTGACGTCGACGGACGTATAACGGCGAGCCTTCCACTAACGGAAATCTAAAGACGATCCGGGGAATGCCGATAGGTACCGTGTCGTGGGGGCGTCTAACAGTAATCAGACGGTTTGAAATCGCCGTCACGATTACTTTAGTGCCGTTAACCAATCCGTCGGCGATATTCAAGTTCCTCATGATGAGACACACTGATCCGACCTTTAGACGCAGGACGTGATCAGGGACACCCTTGCCTGTAGCCTGGTTCAGCAGAGGGACTTCGACGCCAAGCTCGTCATCGTTCTCTTTGTCCACAATGTCGGCGCTTCGCAACTCATGAAGGCGACCTTCGACCGAATTCAAAACGATATTGTTTATCTCGGTGACGTTTGCATTCAGAGTTGAGATGATCGCACGACGAGAACACTGATCGGGATCGCAGAGTACGTCGAGAGGGAATATGTTTTCAATTAGGGCATCCAGACAGGTGAGAAACCTCACCCCTGTCAAGGGGATAAGGTTATCGCACAGTCTGCCCTCCCCGAAAGTTTTAGACGGAACAGTTCCGTTTCCTACACGAAGGAGGAATTCCGAGTATTCGCTGGAACTGCTCGTCCTGTGCGGTGTCGTCAGCGTAAAAACTCGGAACGATCTCCACAGACGCGAAGCCCGAAGAGAAACGCACACTACGTCGGATGGCGTACGTGCTTTAACAACAACGGGCGCGATCTGACGAAAATCCCCAGAGCACAGAAAGATTTTTCCCCCGAATGGCTCGTCACTGTTCATGAGATCCCGAAGAGATCGGTCAAGGATCTCGAAAATGTAACGATGCGCCATCGGGGCCTCGTCGAAGACGATGAGCTGTGAGGCTCTGATCAGTTCTGCGCGCTGGGAACCGTTGGAGATGTTCCAAACGCCTGTGCCGTCACCGAGGTCGAGCGGAAGCCGGAACATACTATGCGCGGTTGAACCACCCGGCATGTTACTGGCGGCGATACCCGAACTGGCGACGGCAAGAGCTACGTGACGACAACTTCGCACATAAGCGAGTATGGCACGGAGAAGGCAGGTCTTACCATAACCTCCAGGACCGTCTAGGAAGATGGCCCTTGAGGATTGGCGGGCGCCTTGTCTGTGAAGAAGGGAACGTACGTATTGAAGAACACGGCTCTGGTCTTCTGAGAGTCGCGGTTCCCATTCTTCGACAATCGCCCGCTGTTGGTTCTCACCGAATTCCAACAGCTCCCTTCCCAATTCCGTCGTGTCATCCCTCACATCCGGGAGTCCGCAATCGACCAAACATAATCCCTGTCGACGCAAACCACGATCGATCTCGATCAATGCCAGTTTGAAGGCCAATTCAGGGTCAGCCGGGTTCCTGTCTAAGTGGTCCTCGCAAAGGGAGTTCTTGAAGGCCTCCCACAGAATAGCTGCAGGAGCCCCCATGTTGCAGAGGAGCACGAAAAAGGAACGGAGCCTCCGACCAACCATGAAACTAGAGGCTTCGCGCAGCGCTTCGCGGTACTCTTGTTCGTCTTCCACCAGGCCGAGACGACGACAGACTTCCTGGAATGTGCGGCATTCAGGTCCGCCACGTGAAAGGAGGTCATTATAGCCTCGGCAAGGTGTCGACATCAAGAGCATCCGAAGGTAGTAGAGCTCCCCGCGATTCGGCGGGATCCAAAACAATCTACACACCTTCTCTCCACGCTGGCGAGCCGTGACGAAGTGCTTTCCGTCAGGGTGGTCGTACACAGGTTGAATGGCTGGACGTTTGGCGTGTATAATATAGTTCTCATAGAACGACTGGTACGTAACAGAGTCAAACATCTCGCCGGGAGGTCTGTTGAAGTACAATATCAACTTAGAGCTCGCTCTACTGATCGCGTCTACCAAGTCTTCCGGTCGAAAACAGACGTGTTGCTTCCCTTCAAGATGAACGGGTAGACACTCGACAGTGGGTTCTGACTTGGAGATTGGAAAGTCCAAGAGACGCCAACAAGCGTCGCTTGCACCGACCATTCGCTTCGTCACGTAGTGCTCTACCTCGTCCTCCTGTTGTCCTAAAGGAGTGATGGCGACGTTTTGAAGGGAACCACCTTTCATCATGTACTTGAACAGGTACTTAATGATGCGACGAGTAGAAGCAAGCTCCAGGTTAATGTGGGCCTCGTATTTCAGTAACAAAGCCGCATTGTACGGGACCACCCACCCGTCGTGGACCGTAACAGACCTTCCACGAGATGTTATGACACCAGTATTTCTATAGTCCCGTCTGTACTGGACGAAACCTCGGTCGTCAACGTAAGTGGTCTGGCAGCAAGGTTTGGGGAAGAACTTTGTGCAGTAACCCTTTGCAGAATCCCAGCACGGGAAGTCGGTGCGATAGTCGGTGCCGCAAGGGCCATGAATCATGTGTTGTAGCACCAACTTCCTGAGCCTTCCACCGGCTTCCTCCTCCGAGGGGATGTCTGCGCGAATCACGGTGTCGATTTCGTGCGCTTGAACTGGACCGTCTCCGTCAATCTTGAAAACAATATGAGCGTGAGGAAGCCCCCTCATTTGCATCTCAATGACGTAAACGATATAGCTCGTGCGCCCGAACATCGCTCCGCTGCGCAGATCTCGGAGAAGTTCAAGCAGTTTGATCTGGAAAATTCTGCAAGCCGTGCTAGGGTCACTGCGCCCAGTTCCGTGGGGACAGGCTTTCTTATTTTCCTCCCAAGTCGCGCTGTACGTAAACGTAAGAAAATACGTCGGTGAGCCCAGGCGCGAGACCAGAGCCATTGAATTCTCATAATGAATTTTCATGTACCTAGGCCCACCGGTAAACGAACTTGGGAGGTAAATCTTTCCAGGCTGCGCTCCACCTTCACCCTGGATGGTTTCGTCACGGCCGATGTCATCCATGACCTGCCTTCCTGCCAGACCTCCATGTTGTGCCTCGACGAGTTCGTCCAGTTGTCCTATCCGCATTGCATTTCGGGCTGACGATTTCGTCTGACAAAATTTAATAAACCGGAGACGTTCCTCTTCGAATCTCGCAAACATCTCAACCTGCCAAGCTTGCGAAAGACGGCCAAGGTGAGAGAAACGAGGGTTGGATAACAGAAGGCAACGCGAATAATTGTACTGCGAAAGCTTTTTCCCTTTGTTATCCAACATTCCGATGTGCCAGCCCAAAGTACCTTGCGGATAGAGCAGTGGGTACTGGAAGGGTTCCATGAGAGGACTAAAGAGGTCGATTGTGGAAGGCCTTTCAGAACCCACTTTCCAGATAGTAAGTCTCCTTGGTTGTATATCCACCTCGTCAGTGCTAAGCACGGCGTGCACTTCAACGCCAGTTTCCCTGTCGCCAAGAACAGGGCCATGTGTAGCTCGACTTGTCACTTGGAATTCCAAACGAGCATTCACCGATTCCTCGTTGCTTAATCGCTTAAACTCATTAATGTAAGGATTTAAGGAGTATAAGTACTCAGTAATGGAGTCGATGATGCTGGAGTCAAGTGACCTACCCAAGGCAATGTTCCGGCGCTCTTCGCCGTCGTCAATATAGAGGCGGCACCGATTTACAAGTTGGACGACACCTTCATCAGTTTTGAACTTTTGGCCTTGAGCGTCCAAACTGTACACCTGGTGGTACATTCTACCTTCAATTTTAAAGAAAGAAAGACCTTTAGGATGCCGGTATCCACCAGAAATTTCGAGGGCGCAGAAAGCAAACAGGTCGTTATAGGCGCGCGCTCTGTCAAGAAATAATCGGTTGGAGTAAAATGGTGCATTTAGAAGGGGTAATCGCAATACATTGTATGCACCCTCGCCGCAACACCATTTTTTCCGATCCTCTTCTTCCTCGAACAGAAGTGCTTGGCAGTGAGGACAGACATATACATCGTCACTCCAGAGACTGATCTTTTTCAATTTATAAGCGGTTATATGATTTAATAGATCGCCGCTCCAATGTGCCATAGGGCCGTTAGAGATGATACGTCGAGCAAGTGAGGCAGGCAAGTGACGGAGCTCATTGAGCTTTGGGTTTCTAAGGCGAAACAATGTTTGTCTTTGGTTGGATGCGCCATCATGCGAGACCTCATAGCGTTGCACAGCAGCCCTGTGGACCTCAGGATGCTGTTGGCTGTAACGCTGAGCAGCATCTCTGTTGACCTCAGGATGCTGTTGGCTATAACGCTGAGCAGCATCTCTGTGGACCTCAGGATGCCGTTGGCTGTAACGTTTAACAGCATCTCTGTGGACCTCAGGATGTTCTGCTACGAAACGGCGAACAGCGTCACGGTTGATTTTAGGGTTCCGTTGCTTGTAACGCCTTTGTGCCTCCCTCAATTGCTCTTCTCTTGTGGTAGTCAAGACTTTAGGGCGTCCGCGCTTAACCTTTTATGGCCTTCCAATGGCTTTCCGTTTTACTATACTTTTTAGAGGAGATATAATCACTCTTGGACTTACATTTAATTTAGAGTCTAAAAAGTTTTTTCGCTTACTTGACCTTGGTGGTGTATTCATAACAGGTGGTAATGTATCCAAAGCCCTTGGAACCGGTTGAATTGACTCAATGTGTTCTCTAAGGATGAGCCGAGTAATGGAGAATTGCCTCGCAATCCCATCAAGAGCCGCGTTTGACAACAACAACGAGGCCAATGATGGATAACTGAAGCATTGAAACAGCCGTGCCAGGTTGTTGTTGTCATTCGCGATGTCATGTTGACGGCTCTCGTTCACTGGGTGGGGATCAAACAGGTACAGCTGGGAGTCGGAACGCCAAAACGCAACTGTAACTGTTTGTCCAGTGAACAGGAACCCCATTTCTCGGCTGTCCTCGGCCATTAAGCCTTCCAACACATTGGCGAGAGACATCACGGCGACCCCAACGTCATCCAATGTCTCGGGATAGAGGGCGTCGTGCACAACATCGTTCTCTAAAACGTCGACGAACTGTCCCCGAATAGAGAATCCCTGGGGAAGTTCGTCGGTTGCCAAGTACAGCCCGTCACCTATACGATTCTCATCTCTTAATGTCCTGTAAACAAGATCACCAGTTATGAGAATCGTATCGATGCCCGCTGTAGAGAATTCCAACCCAAGGGTCTTCCAAGCAAGGGCACAGGCAGATATCGCAGTACATTGGTTATTCCTGCTAGTTGGAAACCTCTGCTCGTCCCCCTGATGGAAAGATCCCTGGGCGACACATGCGAATGACATGTGCACATTAATAATCTCAAATGATGAAAAATCCATAGAATGGCTAACGGTAATACTGCAGTCACAAAGATAGACCGTAGAAGAAGGATTGAATTAATCGACTCAGTTATATCAGGGAACCAATTTGTCATAATAGAGGCGAGAACCTAAAACGTTTATTTGCAAGTGCTGACTTATTTTGGAAATAATTATTTGTAAAGAGGATTATTATCTTTTTGATTTGATTAATGTGTCTATTTATTTTGTAAAAGAACACGGTTTAGGAAATTATATATATTTTACGCGATAAAAACTTTTGCCGCTGTGGTTTAAAAGCCGTACTGCGTTACCGACATTCTTTCGACAACTTAAGTTGGTAACAAAGTTTATTACTATTCTTGGCTGGTTCTGCGGTTAGACCTAATTGAGTTTATAATATCCACAAAATTTCTGGTATATATGTGCAATACGATGATGAAAATATTGAAATACTGTTTTTTAAGAATTTTTAAATTTATTAAGTTCGCCATTTTTAGGGGCGAAAATTGTGGGATACGGCAATTTTTTTAAATAAAATATAATCGTTAAAACATATATATCGATAATAGCGATACTTTCATTATTTTAAACTGAATCACAAAAACTATACGTGGAAATGTTATCAGAATTTAGTATTTTTCTTTTTTTTCATAAACTTAGATTTAATTTCACAAATTGCTAGCACCATAGTATGACCGAGTTGAGTCTATAGTTTGTACTAAGTTTCAGGCATCTGTGTGCCATAGTAGTAAATAAAAAATATTAAAGACATTTTGAAATTACGCCCCTTTTTAAGGGTGAAGGGGGTGAGATACGCCAAAATGTCACAGGACCAAACTTGTAGAGCGTCTACAGTAGAATATAGTAACGGCATAACATATATCGATATAGGAGTATATTTACCAGGTGAAAGTGAATTACAAACACTTCACATGAAAAAAACGTTAAGAATTTTGTGTTTTTACAATTATTTTGGACTAAACTCCGAATGAAAATGGCAAAAAGCTACTACTATAGAAAGAACCTGTTAAGGTCATAATATAAATAGAAATTCATGCATATATATTACATAATAGGGAACAAAAATATCAAAATAGCGCAATTTTTGCAAAAAGTTTTTGGAATTTTGAAAGTACGCCTCTTTTTAAGGGTCAAGGGGGTGAGATACGGCAAAATTTTATAGGACCAAACTTGTAGAGCGTTTAATTCCCAACTAACGATTTTGTCTCAGATTCGAGGTAGGGCCTCTCGTTCAAAAGTTACAGCGAAAATAGTAAAACCTTACAAATTCGGGTTACCGATTGCAACATTACTAATTTTTTTGAGGGGGTTGAAATGAAAGATTGTTGGTTTTCAGGATTTTCCCGGGGATATCAGACCTCAAGCAACCCGTATGCAAAAAATCACGTTTCCAGCTCACCCGGAAGTTGTCTAGAATTTGTATGGATGAGTCAGTCAGTGAGTCAGTTACACATGGGGCTGTATATATTATTGACTCGCCTACGGCTCGATGGGGGCTCCGCCCCCATGCCCCCTTTATAGTTCTCTCAGATTAATTCAAGTTTTAAACTTAATATCTAACACTTAGCAAAGCTAAGCACGCTAAGATAGTCTAAACAGCTAAAGATACGCCAATATGTTTCATGCTTAATGCTTTGCTGGTGTCAAAGTATGTCTCTTAAAACACCCGCTTCTTACATATTACCATCAATTTGGAAGTTAAAACTCACGAGGAATCATCTGTGGTGGGGGGTTTAAAAATATTTTATAAAATCTAATTCGTTCATAATTTATAAAGTCTCACGGGTTACCCAACACAATTTAAATCGTTTAGATCGACCTTGAGAATTGGCTTCAGATTCGTCAAAATGTTAAGTCCAAAAATGTAGTTCATTTCAAGATACGTTTGATAAAACATCAAATTTATTTCCTATTACTAAAAGTTTGATTGTTGAAACTTAAAGTATAAAAAACCGTCATATCATAATAAGATGCAATTAATCCGAAGGTAAAAATTGAAATTGAAATTTTTAAAGGTTTCCCCCTTTTTTAAGGGTGAAGGGTGCGAGAAGCTACAAAATCTCAAAGCTCCGGGCTTGTAGAACATCTAAAAACAAAATAATTCTGACAAAAATATATCAGTTTGGCAGTACTTTTACCGGGTCAAACAAAATCACAAAAAAAACATAAATGAAAAAAAAAAATTTTAAAAATTTCGTATTTTTTTTACAATCTTAGACTGAAATTGGCCAATAACTGCTTCTATAGTAAGACCTAGATATGGTCATAATGCATACTAAATTTGTTGAATGTATGTGCCATAATAGTAAATGAAAAATATTGAAATAGAGCAATTGTTGAGAAAGAATTTCGATATTGTGAAAGTACGCCTCTTGTTAAGGGTGAAGGGGGGATATACTGAAAAATCGCAAAGGACCGAACTTGTAGCTTGTAGAGCGTCTAAATTAGAATATAATACTGGCAAAACATACATAATTTTTTCTGTATATTTGGCACAATGCAGTAATTTACAAAAACTTAAAATGAAAACATTTTAATAATTACGTGATTTTTCATTTTTTTGGGACTTAATATGATTTAAATTGACCAACTGCTGCTATAATAGTAAAACTAGTTGGATCTATAATACGTACAAAGTTTCAGGCATCTTGTTTCATAACGGGGAATAAAAAATTTTGGATAATCACATTTTTATGAAAAAAATTAGAAATTGTGAAAGTACGCGCCTTTTTTTAGGGGGAAGGGGGTGAGATACGACAAACTATGGAATGACCAAACTTGTAGAACGTCTATGATAGAATATGTTAATGGCAAAACATATATCAATATTTCAGTACATTCACCAGGTTAAAGTGAATTACAAACACTCTTATGAAAAACTGTTAAGAATTTTGTGTTTTTACAACTTTTTTGGGATAATATTCGACTGAAATTGGCAAAAAACTACTACTATAGAAAGAACCTGTTGAGTTCATATTATAAATATAAATTCATGCATAAATGTTACATAATAGTAAATAAAAATAACAAAATAGCGCAATTTTTGCCTAAAGATTATTCCTAATTTTGAAAGTACGCCCCCTTTTAAGGGTGAAGGGGGTGAGATACGATAAAATGTCGCAGGGCAAAACTTGTAGAGCGTCTATAATAGTATATATTAATGGCAAATTATATATCGAAATAGCAATATATTTACCACGTTAAAGGGAATTACTAACACATTACGTGAAAAAATTTTAACAACATTGAGTTTTTACAATTATTTTCACTAAACTTAAATTGAAATTGGCAAATAGCTACTACTACAGGAAGAACCTGTTGAGGTCACAATATAAATAAAAATTCATGCATATATGTTACATAATAGTAGATAAAAATATCAAAATAGCGCAATTTTTTTGAAAAATTTTAGAAATATTGACAGTACGCCCCTTTTTAAGGGTGAAGGGGGTGAGATACACCAAAATGTCGCTGGACCAAACTTGTAGAGCGTCTATAATAGTATATAGTAACGGCAAATTATATATCGAAATAGCAATATATTTGCCAGGTTAAAGTGATTACTAACTCATTACATGAAAAAATGTAAATAATTTTGTGAATTTACCACTTTTTTGAACTAATCTTCGATTAAAATATCCAAATAGCTACTAATATAGAAAGAACCTGTTGACGTCATAATATAAACAGAAATGCATGCATATATGTTACATAATAGCAAATAAAGATATCAAAATAGCGCAATTTTTTCAAAAAGTTTTAGAAATTTGGAATGTACGCCCCTTTTTAAGGGTGAAGGGGTGAGATAAGGCAAAATTTTACAGGACCAATCTTGTAGAGCGTTTAATTCCCCACTAACGATTTTCCTCAGATTTGAGCTAGGACCTCTCTTTCAAAAGTTACAGCAAAAATAGCAAAACCTTACATTTTCGGGTTACCGGTTTCCACCCTTCGTTATTTTTTTTTGGGGGGGGGGGGGTTGAAATGAAAAATTGTCGGGTTTCAGACTTTTCCCGGGGGTATTAGACCTTCAGCCAACCTCATGCCAAAAATCAAGTTTCCAGCTCACCCGGAAGTAGTCTAGAATTTGTATAGATGAGTGAGTCAGTCAGTTACACATGGGGCTGTATATTTATAGGACTCGCCTACGGCTCGATGGGGGCTCCGCCCCCATGTCCCCTTATTGGGTTGCTCCGAATTTCTGAATTGCTCGAAGTCTTAAGTACTGAACAGGCTAGTTGGGGTCTCGACCCCCACGCTATCCTTGTCTTCGATGACTTAATTTAATAGTTTAGGAAGTCAATAGTAGTTATGATATTCTCTCGATATTTAAAGTTTAAATTGACACTTTTGTTTTATATTTTATATAAAGTGCTCAGGGTGTGTGTATGTAGCTAAATTTCCGGCATCTTAAGTGTCATAACAGTAAATAAAAATATTAAAATAACTCAATTGTTGTGAAAGAATATTGAATTTTGAAAGTACGCCCCTTTTTGGGGTTAAGGGGATGAAATGCTACAAAATCTCAAAGGGCCGAGCTTAAAGAGCATTCTTAAAGAATATAATACTGAAAAAAGATATAGATTCAAATTGGCCAATTGCTTCTCCTATAGTAAGACGTAGATATGGTCGTAATATATATTAAAATTGTGGTATCGATGTGCCATAACAGTAAATGAAAAATATTGAAATAAAGCAATTAATTTTTGTGAGAGATTCGATATTGTGAAAGTACGAAAATTTTAAATGGTGAAGGGGATGAGATACGGTATAATTGCATACAACCGATCTTGTAGATTGTCCAAAATAAAATATAATACTGGCCAAACATATATCGATATACCAGTAATGTTTACCAGGTGTGACCTATTACAAAAACTACTCATAAAAATGTTAGAAATTCCGTGTTTCTACAATTCTTTTGGACTAAACTTGGATTGAAATTGATCAATGGCTGCTATTATAGTAAGACCTAGTCGAGGTTAGAATATGTACTAATTTCAGGCATTTCTGTGCCATTAGAGTAAAAAAATTTCTTTAAATAGCGCATTTTTGCGAAAGAATTTCGTATTTTGAAAGTACGCATCTCTTTACGGGCGAAGGGGGTGAGGTACGGCGAAATTGCATAAGACCGAACTTGTATAGCGTCTAAAATAAAATATAATACTGGCAAAACATATATCAATTTTGCGGTGCATTTGCCAGAATTAAGTAATAATTGACAAACACTTTACACGAAAAAATGTTAAGAATTTAATGTTTTTTTAAAAATTTTTTAGACTAAAATTCGATTGAAATTGGAAAAAATCTACTACTATAGAAAGATACTGTTGAGCTCATAATATAAACAGAAATTCATCCATATATGATACATAATATTAAATAAAAATATCAAAGTAAAGCAATTTTTTCGAATAAATTTAGAAATTTTGAAAGTACGCCCCTTTTTAAGGGTGAAGAAGGTGAGATACGGCAAAATTTTACAGGACCTAACTTGTAGAGCGTAAATAAGAGAATATAGTTAAGGCAAACCATATAACAATATGGCAGTACATTTACCGGGTCAAAGTGAATTACAAACACTTTACACAAAAAAAATTTAAGAAATTTGTTGTTTTACACTTCTTTTCTTCTAAAATTTGATTTAAATTGTAAAATAGATACTACTATAGAAAGAACTGTTTGAGAATATAATATGTACAGCATTTCATGCATCCATGTGCCATAATAGTAAATTAAAATATCAAAATAGAACAATTATTGTTAAAATATTTAGAAATTTTGAAATTACACCCCTTTTAAGGGTGAAGGGGGTGAGATACGCCTAAATGTCAAAGGACCAAAATTGTAGAGCGTCTGTAAAAGAATATAGTAATTGCATAACATATATCGATATAGCAGTATATTCACCAGGTCAAAGTGAATTACAAACACTTCACATGAAAAACGTTAAGAATTTTGTGTTTTTAAAGTTTTTTTGGACTAAACTCCGAATGAAAATTGCAAAAAGCTACAACTATAGTAAGAACATGTTGAGGTTATAATATAAGTAGAAATTCATGCATATATATTACATAATAGTAAATAAATATATCAAAATAGCGCTATTTTTGCGAAAGATTTTAAAAATTTTGAAAGTACACCCCTTTTTAAGGGTGAAGGAGGTGAGATACGGAAAAATGTTATAGGACCTAAGTTGTAGAACATTTAATTCCCAACTAACGATTTTCCCTCAGATTTGAGCTAGGACCTTTCGTTCAAAAGTTACAGCGAAAATAGTAAAACCTTCCATTTGCGGGGTACCGGTTTCCACCCTTCGTTATTTTTTTGGGGGGGTTGAAATGAAAAATTGTCGGATTTCAGACTTTTCCCGGGGGTATCAGGTCTTAAGCCACCCGCATGCCAAAAATCACGTTTCCAGCTTACCCGGAAGTAGTCTAGAATTTGTATAGATGAGTGAGTGAGTTCCACATGGGGCTGTATATTTATAGGACTCGCCTACGGCTCGATGGGGGCTCCGCCCCCATGCCTCCTTTATAGTTCTCTCTGATTAGTTAAAGTTTTAAACTTAATATCAAACACATAGCAAAGCTAAGCACTCGAAGATAGTCTAAGCAGCTAGAGATACGCCAATATGTTTCATGCTTGAATTTTTTGCTGGTGTCAAAATATGTCTCTTAAAAGACCCGCTTCTTACATGTTACCATCAGATTGGAAGTTAAAACTCCAGAAGAATCATCTATGGTGGGGGGTTTTAAAAATATTTTATAAAATCTCCTAATTCGTTCATAATTTATAAAGTCTCAAGGGTTACCAATCACAATTTAAATCGTTAAAATCGACCTTGAGAATTGGCTTCAGATTCGTCAAAATGTTAAGTCCAAAAATGTAGTTCATTTCAAGATACGTTTGATAAAAGACCAAGTTTATTCCCTATTACTAAAAGTTTTATTGTTCAAACTTAAATTAGAAAAACCGTCATATCATAATAAGGGGCAATTAATCCAAAGGTAAAATTGAAATTGACATTTTTAAAGTACTCCCCCTTTTTAAGTGCGAAGGGGGTGATAAGCTACAAAATCTTAAAGCTCCGGGCTTGTAGAGCATCTAAAAATAATATAACCCTGACAAAACATATATCATTTTATCAGTAAATTTACAGGGTCAAACAAAATCACAAAAAAACTATAAATAAAAAATGTTAATAATTTCGTATTTTCAAATTTTTTTACAATCTTAGACTGGAAGTGGCCAATAACTGCTTTTATAGTAAGACCTAGATATGGTCATAATGTATACTAAATTTGTGGCATGTATGTGCCATAATAAAAAAATAAAAAATATTTAAATAGAGCAATTGTTGTGAAAGAATTTAGATATCGTGAAAGTACGCCTCTTGTTAAGGGTGAAGGGGGGATATACTCAAAAATCGCAAAGGACCAAACTTGTAGAGCGTCTGAAGTGGAATATAATACTGGCAAAACATACATAAATTTTTCTGTATATTTGGCAGAATACAGTAATTTACAAACACTTATAATGGAAAATGTTAATAATTACGTGATTTTTCATTTTTTTGGGAATTAACTATGATTTAAATTGACCAACTGCTGCTATCATAGTAAAAATAGTTGGGTCTATAATATGTACAAAGTTTCAGCCATATGTGTTTCATAATGGAAAATAAAATTTTTTAGATAAACACATTTTTATGAAAAAATGTAGAAATTGTGAAAGTACTTTTTTAGGGGGAAGGGGGTGAGGTACGCCAAAATATGGAATGACCAAACTTGTAGAGCGTCTATGATAGAATATATTAATGGCAAAACAATATATCAATATTTCAGTACATTTACCAGGTTAAAGTGAATAACAAACAATTTACATGAAAAACTGTTAAGAATTTTGTGTTTTTACAGCTTTTTTGGGATAAACCTCGACAGATATTGGCCAAAAGCTACTACTATAGAAAGAACCTGTTGAGTTCATAATAGAAATAGAAATTCATTCATATATGTTACATAATAGTAAATAAAAATAACAAAATAGCGCAATTTTTGCCTAAAGATTTCTTAATTTTGAAAGTACGCCCCCTTTTAAGGGTGAAGGGTGTGAGATACGCCAAAATGTCTAAGTACCAAATTTGTAGAGCGTCTATAATAGTATATATTAATTGCAAATTATATATCGAAATAGCAATATATTTACCAGGTTGAAGTGAATTACTAACACATTATGTGAAAAAATGTTAACAACGTTGGGTATTTACAATTTTTTTTACACTAAACTTAAATTGAAATTGGCAAATAGCTATTAATATAGGACGAACCTGTTGAGGTCACAATATAAATAGAAATTCATGCATTTATGTTACATAATAGTAGATAAAAAATATCAAAATAGCGCAATTTTTTCGAAAAGTTTTAGAAATATTGAAAGTACGCCCCTTTTTAAGGGTGAAGGGGGTGAGATACGCCAAAATGTCGCAGGACCAAACTTGTAGAGCATCTATAATAGTATATAGTAATGGCAAAATATATATCGAAATAGCAATATATTTGCCAAGTTAAAGTGAATTACTAACACATTACATGAAAAAATGTAAATAATTTTGTGATTTTACCACTTTTTTGGACTAATCTTCGATTAAAATAGGCAAATAGCTACTAATATAGAAAGAACCTGTTGAGGTCATAATATTAACAGAAATTAATGCATGTGTGTTACATAATAGCTAATAAAGATATTAAAATAGCGTAATTTTTCCTAAAAGTTTTAAAAATTTTCAAAGTAAGCCCCTTTTTAAGGGTGAAGGGGGTGAGATACGGCAAAATTTCATAGGACCAATCTTGTAGAGCGTCTAATTCCCAACCAACGATTTTCCCTCAGATTCGAGGTAGGACCTCTCGTTCAAAAGTTATAGCGAAAATAGTAAAACCTCACATTTTCGGGTTATCGGTTTCCACACTTCGTTATTTTTTTGGGGGGGTTGAAATGGAAAATTGTAGGGTTTCAGACTTTTCCCGGGGGTATCAGATGTTAAGCCACCCGCATGCCAAAAATCAAGTTTCCAGCTCACCCGGAAGTAGTCTAGAATTTGTATGGATGAGTCAGTCAGTGAGTCAGTTACACATGGGGCTGTATATATTATTGACTCGCCTACGGCTCGATGGGGGCTCCGCCCCCATGCCCCCTTATAAGGTTGCCCCAAATTTGTTAATTGCTCTTAGTCTCAAGTATCGAACAGGCTAGACCCCCCCCCCTGCTAGGGGTTGCCCTAAATTCGTAAATTAATAAAAAGTCGAGTTTAAAATACGTCAGTTCCACGGAAGAACTGCACAGTCAAGACAGTAACAAAACCGTCAAATACACAAAATTTACAATCAATAGTAAACAAAGCTTTTAAAAAACTCATATGAATCGGTTTTAATACCTCTTCGTAATTAGAATTCGTTTAAAAGTTTTGAGCTGTGAATTTATAATTATTTATGTAAATATTTTATGTGTTATGCTGGTAAAAATATATACTTTAGATAAAACGATTGTTGTTGTGTTAGATGAAAAGAAATTTCAATTAAAAGAGTTAAAGTTGTTGTTGTTGCTATCATTATATTTAGTAGTAGTAGTTATGGTAACAAATATTTCTCTGTTCGATAGCTAAATATAAAGTTATAAATTTCTATAAATTTAATGTATCATATCCTATAATATAATACAAGCTATGTCTGAAGGGATGTGTGTTCCACGATCTCGAAATATAGCTGTTAGATTTTGCTTAAACTTTGCACTTAAGAGTGTTTTGACCCAAAATTAAGTTTAGAAACAGCCTCAGTCCCAGTAAAAAATCGAAGTTGGTCTAAATTTAAGTTTAAAAATCGTTATTTTTAACATTGGTCTTATAGGTTGCTATTTTGGTAACGTAATAACAACTTAAAGTACACAAAAATAAAGGAACTTAAATTTTAAGCAGTTTTTTAACAGCTGTTAGCTGTGAAGAGTCTGGTGTAGAGTCTGGTGTAGATACAAATAGTAGAAAATTAAGTTATAATTACTGTATTAGGTAATTGTGCGAAAACCTACAAGAAAATTTCCAGCATGAGAAAACTTAAGTCTAGAAAATGTAATAAGACCTAAAATATCTTTAGCAATTAATATACAAATCAAAGCGGACATCGCCTGAATGTAAAGATATTCTTTCGATTCAGTAACTTCATTTTCAGCTATATCACAGCAATCGGAGGGAAAGCCACACGCAAACACATATGCGCCCAATTAAATATAATTATCGTGAAGAGGTGTAGTTAAAAGGTATCATTTAAATACAAGCGAGAACTAAGCGATTATAATAGCGCTCCTTGCGACATCTTTAAGAACCAACGTACTTCCTAACCAACACCTCGTCTTTTAGAATTTGTTACAATTTGAAAGTTGAAAATTTGTAGTTTTTAGGCATTTTAATACAGTATAAATCAAAGCGAGTATTACCCTGGTGAAATAACCCGCTCTCATTGCATTGAAACACCGTCGACTACTCAAAACGTTCATGTTAATATAGACTACAATGTTTGAATCAAACACGGGTGTAGTTGAAAGAAATCATTTAAACACAAGCGAGAACTAAACCTGCAAAGTGATCTACGATACCACGCGGTGATATACGCTGAACGGCTGATCTACGTTACCGACAAATCTATATTTTTTACCTTTTTATAGTTTAAAAGTAAAAAAGTTATAGTTTTATGATTTTCCCTAAATTTACACATCTCGAAGAATGTCCATGCCAAATTTCAAGTCTCTATCTTAAATGGTCGCCTCAGGACTTTAATATCATAAGTGAGTGAGTGAGTCAGTTACACATGGGGCTGTATATATTATAGATTTTGGAACACACCAATGCATACAGGAGGAAATATTTAGCTGACCAACCAGTTTTTAGATCTAGGTCTTTAAAATATAGAGAATTTGTATCCAAGTTAATACCAACAACGAGAAGACAACCAATGCCGATAATGCCAAGAAAACCTGTAAAACGAAGGTTTGTGTCATCCACTTTGGATATAAGTGCTCCAGAACCAAGAAAAAGAAACAAATCTGTTACAGGTACAGGTTTAATGAAGAAACTATATAACACAAATGTGATTTATTACAATAATATCAATAAATTAGTGGATAGAATGAAACTAATACATGAAGCTAAAGAAGCGGGTCATACTGGATTGGAAAACGAATGGGTGGCTTTAGTGGATGAACTCCGAAACCGTGGGGTAATCTTATAAAAATGCGTTGCTCCCTAAAATACTATTCAGTTGCACCATGAGTGTCGACAAGTTCGGACGTTATTCCTCGGATGGATTATATTACGCAAATAATTTAAAAAGAGGTGCTGGTTTACCACAAACACCTGATGGAGATTATGATATGAGTAATAAAAGGTTAAAAAACATAAAAGATCCTATGGATGAAAATGATGCAATAAATTTAAAAATATTAAAGGAAAAGATATCACCAACATTAAGACTGCACAATAACACATATGACCCAGAAAATCATAGAATTATCAACGTTGGTAAACCAAATCAAAACGGTGATGCAATAAACAAAGGTTATTTGTCATCTGAATTAAAGAATACGTTAAAATTCAATGGGAAAACGTATAGTGCTAACAATAAACGTATATCCAACATAGATGATCCTAAAGATGCAAAAGACAGCGTAAATAGACCCTATTTACATTCCTTGATACCTGAAAAGACAAAAGATGGATTTTCTTTTTATAAATTTGTTATTAACGATATAGGTTATCCAAAAAATGAAAATGATGCTGTAAATTTGAAATATATCAAAGACCATTGTATTACACGCGATGTTGGAGTTATAGATTGTTTTGGTAATTGTTTAGCAAATGTTAAAGATGGTTCGGCGCCATCAGATGGTGCAACAGTGGGTCAAATGATGGAAACCTTAAAACAAGAAACAACCTCTTTTGTAAAACAAGATCAAGTAGTATCGAAGCAAGGGGATGAATTTGTTCAAGGTAATGAAAAATTTAATTTATTAACATACAAAAATAATGCTTGGGATTGCATGGGTAAACCGTTATCAAATATGAGATTAGGTTATAATGCTCGAGATGCAGCTGCTTTATCACAAACCGTACATCTAGATCCAGATCATTCTTTTAGATTTTTTACATGTAATAATAAAGTAATAAAAAACTTGCATAATGGAAGAGATCTAAATGATGCTGCAACTGTAGGACAAACATTACAATATGACAGTGCAAATAAAGAGTTTATTCATAATAAGCAAAGATTTAAATTAATGGATGTAAATGATTATCAAAATATACTAATTGCAGATCCAAATTCATTTAGCGGATTTAGAAAATTGTCTGGTGAAGAATTTATTCATAAAAATCATGTATTTAGAAATGAAGCAGACAGAGCATTAATTAGTGCAGATTTAAAATATTTTAAATGTCCTGGGAATGATGAAAATGTAACTGATGAAAACTAAGAATTTGTATAAAACTGATATGGGTTAGAAATCGGGGACTAATATTATAAAAATGGGTTACACTCTAGAATGTTATTCAGTTGCACCATGAGTGTTGACAAGTTCGGACGGTATTCATCGGATGGATTATATTACTCTAATATTTTAAAAAGAGGTGTTGGATTACCACAAACACCTGATGGAGATTATGATATTAGTAATAAACGGTTAAAAAACATCAATGATCCCACAGATGAAAACGATGCAATAAATTTAAAAGTATTAAAAAAAGAGATATCACCAACGCTGAAACTAGACAAAAACACATATAACGCGGGTAATCATAGAATTTCCAACGTTGGTAAGCCAAATCAAAACGCTGATGCAATAAACAGAGGTTATTTATCATCGGAATTGAAGAATACCTTAAAATTCAATGGAAAAACGTATAATGCTGAAAATCGACGTATATCCAACGTAGCAGACCCTGTAGATGAACAAGATAGCATAAATAGACGCTATTTACATTCTATAATACCTAAAAAGACAAAAGATGGGTTTTCTTTTTATAAATTTATTATTAACGATATAGGTTATCCAAAAAATGAAAATGATGCTGTAAATTTAAAATACATCAAAGATCATTGTATTACACGTGATGTAGGAGTTATTGACTGTCTTGGTAATTGTTTAGCGAATGTAAAAGATGGTTTTGCACCATCAGATGGTGCAACGGTGGGTCAAATGAAGGAAACTTTAAAACAAGAAACCTCCGGTTTTGTGAAACAAAACCAAGTAGTAACACGTCAAGGAGATGTATTTGTACAAGGAAATAAAAAGTTTACTTTACTTGAAGAAAACAATTATGTTTGGGATGGTAAAGGAAAGTTATTGACAAATTTAGGTATTGGTGAAAAGCCTGGTGATGCTGTTACTTATGAACAGATAATACAATTAGAGCCAACTGGAAAAAAATGGTGGAATTGTGATAACAAACGATTAACAAATGTTGCAGACCCTGATTATGCCGATAACGCTGTAACTGTTAATTTTCTTGTTAAAGTAATAGGTAATTTATTATTTGATATGCATAATTATATTGCAGCAGGACAACATAAACCTATTGACGAAAAAATGAGAAATACATGGATTAAACAAGAAATTCTTTATAAATATTTTTTTAATCATAACACACAAAAGTTTAGATCATCAGATTGGGGTACTTTTGATATTTAATTAAATAACATCATAAATTACATCATTTATGTGCAACCTGTCATAGAGGTAACACATGGGTTACGCTTTTCGAATATAAAAGACAATCATGGCGTTTCATTACACCAGTCCATATCGAGACACTATACGGAAAGGAGGCGGTATCACGTCCACAGCGGTTTCTCTGTTAAGTAAAGCTTTAAATCGTATTCCAGTAGGATCTATCGTAAACAGAGCAATAGACGCTTTACTATACGAATTTCACATACCGGGAGGTTATCAGTATTGCGGACCAGGAACTAAATTGCAAAAACGACTGGAAAGAGGTGATCCAGGCATAAATAAGTTAGATCAGGCTTGTAAAGAACACGATATCGCATATTCCACATTTACCGATTCAAGAAATAGGTCAATCGCTGATAAAAAGCTAGCAAATATAGCTTGGCAACGAGTAAAGTCTAGTGACGCTAGTATTGCGGAAAAAGCAGCAGCTTTAGCGGTAACAGCAGGTATGAAGGCTAAAACAGCGGTAGGAGGTGGTAAAAGGAGGGGTAGGAATAAAAAAGGATCAACCATGAAGAAACATGGTGGTAATATTAGACTAAAAAGACGTTCTACGAAGAAAAATAATAAAACACCGACAATATGGTCAATGGTAAAAAAAGGGGCAGGTCTATACCTAAGACCGTATCGTGCATATTAAATAAAAGAAATCAATTAGTTATACCACATAAAGCGTTGACTAATGTTGAATTATTTAGATATATTTCCTGTTTAAAAATACCATTTTTTCGCGGAGTATTCATGAAGGACAGTTTACCAAAGAAAATATGGAAAAATGAGACTGGAATCGTAAATTTGGATAATACTGAAGGGCCCGGCACCCATTGGGTGTGTTATAAGAAACTGAATAGCAATGTATATTATTTTGATAGTTTTGGAAATTTGCCACCACCTAAAGAACTTGAACATTACTTTAAATCTGCTAAAAACATATATTACAACTATAAAAGAGAACAACCTGATAATACTTTAATATGCGGCCATTTATGTTTGGAATTCCTA
Organism: Neoaliturus tenellus; assembly: GCA_030545055.2. NCBI lineage: Eukaryota > Metazoa > Arthropoda > Insecta > Hemiptera > Cicadellidae > Neoaliturus > Neoaliturus tenellus. The sequence goes on along the minus strand of CM061533.1, from coordinate 116,420,222 downwards.
GCTAAAAGTATCAGTCACTATTGAGATGTCTTCCTATACGGTATCATTAACAGGAAAATCGTCCACTTTACGAAGTATCCTTTTTCCAGCGTTACGCTTGCAAAAAGGAAGATTTTGGGAGGCAGCACTGTTAGATTTTACAACTTACAACTCTATTCCCAATGTTACGGAAGGTAAAAATAACTTATTGCATTATTATAAAGGAAAAGATGCCAGTGGTAAGTTTACAGACTTAGAAGAGTGCAGTTTACCCACAGGTTCTTATGAAATTGATCATATTAATGAATTTTTGCAAAATAAAATGGGAAAAGACAATATATCGCTAAAAGGTAATAACAATACAATGAAAGCTGAGCTTACTTCAAAATATTATATAGATTTCACTAAGCCAAACTCAATTGGTGATTTATTAGGATTTCCCAAAGATGGAGCAATTTTAGAACCAAATAAAACACATTCCGGTAAACAAACTGTAACAATATTAAAAGTCAATAGTATAGACATAACTTGTAACATTATACAAGGAGCTTACAGAGATGGAGCAAATACTCATATAATACATACTTTTTACCCCAGTGTACCGCCTGGATTTAAAATTGTTGAAAAGCCACAAAACCTGGTATATCTACCGTTGAACTCCACTTTCATTTCAGACATCGTGTTGAACGTATTGGATCAAGACGGTAACTTGATAGATTTCTGAGAAGAGCCTATTACGGTTAGACTACATTTAAAATCGACACTTTAATACAAAAACATGGGTTTAACATTTAAAAGCGAACAACCTACGGGAAACCGCATTAGTAGCTCTTCAGCTGTGGAGGAGTTAACACGCGAGAACATTCATTTCTTAGAGAGAATTGGATTAAAATTAACCGATTATGGATATACTGGATATAGCGCAGGGTCCGACATTCGACGAAACCCTATGGGAAAAAGAATATCACACCCACAACCCTTACACTTCATCAAAATTAAACAATAACGATGAAATTCGTATTCCCATACAAAATCAGGACATTTACACACTACCATGTGAAAGTTACTTGTATATTGAAGGAAAAGTTACTAAAAAGGACGGAACTACTACTGGTACAACAGTTCCATTTATAAATAATCCCATGGCTTTCCTCTTTGATGAAATTAGATATGAAATATCAGGTGTAACAGTTGATTCCACTAAAAAAGTAGGTATTGCAACAACTTTAAAAGGGTTAACATCTATATCACCTAATGAAACCAATTTACTACAACCTGCAGGATGGGTTACACCTACAAATGATACAATCACTCCAAATACAAATGGACATTTTGATTTTCATATCCCATTACGTTTGTTGCTTGGTTTTGCTGAAGATTATAAGAAAATAATATTAAACGTTAAACAAGAATTAGTTTTGTTGAGATCTTCAAATGATAAAGACATTATTAAAGCTCCAGACGGTACAACAGATGCAACTTTAGAATGGAAATTAACATTAGACAAAATTGTATGGAGAGTTCCGCATGTTAAATTAGCTGACGAGCATAGAATGCTACTATTAAGAAAGTTAAAGGCTGATCGTAATATTGTAATTCCTTTTAGAAGTTGGGAATTTCATGAACATCCCAGCTTGCCAGATACGGATCGTCACACTTGGACTGTTAAAACATCTAATTATGTGGATCGAGCCAGGTATATTATATTTGGTTTACAAACAGGCAGAAGAGACACCATCACTAAACATGCGGGCAAATTTGATCATTGCAACTTGAAAAATATTAAAGTTTATTTAAATTCACAATTTTTTCCATACGATAATTTGAATGTGTCATTTGCTAATAAAAAGTACAGCATATTGTACGATATGTATGCAAGATTCCAAATTTCATATTACGGTAAAACAAATGCACCTTTACTATCACCAGAAAAATACTTAGATGGTTACCCGATAGTTGTAATCGATTGTTCTAAACAGAATGAATCGGTAAAATCATCAAGTGTGGATATAAAAATAGAAATGGAATTTAACACGGCTATACCAGCTAATACAACTGCATATTGTTTAATTCTACATGATAAAATCGTAACATACACACCTTTAACTGGAATTGTTAAAAATGTATTGTAAGAACCGGTTTTGTTACATTCCCATGCATTCCGCGAGTATAAAAGCAGAGCGCGCAGGCCGCTCCTCATCAGTTTGTTGCCTGTTGTTGTATGGGTAGCATCTTATTCAATATGGCTTCTCCTAGTGGTACACCAGAAAATGTAGTAGATATTGAGAAGGAGATATCTGAGTTTTTAGATCTTCAAGGTCAACGGGAAGGAGATGAACACAACGTTTGCGGACAACTTCACGCCAGTAATAATGTTGAAGAAAAAGGTAAAAGAAAAAGGAATGCGCAAAAGAGGAAAAGGGATATTGAAGATAATATTTCTCCAAACATATTGAGTGAGGTATTCTTGCGAATATTTTACCCAATCTCTTCCAGTTTGGACAAAAGTGTTTTAATCGGTGTTATGAAATCAACAGGTTATTCCCCTACTGTAATTTTAACTCATGGACCCAAAATGATTTTGTTTACGGACAGTGCCTGGGAATCGTTTATGAAACACTTGCATCTTCTAGAATGCTATTTTAGTAGTAACATGTTCGGAAGAAAGACAAGAGTAGGACTTTTGGATTCAAATGTGGAAATTGATATTGTTAAACATCGTGGTGATCATCAGCTGCGGTTTAGAGACACAACAAGACATGATATCAAGATTCAACTTAGTCGAGAGGAGTTTTTCATTTTAACTTGTGCAACCGAACCTATAACAAGATACTTGAGACAACTGGTATTTTCAAGTTCGATTATTAAAGACTATCTGGAAGACACTTTGGACAAACAACCAGACGCACCTATATTATACGGACCTGTGGATACTTCTATATTCAATAGGGTTCCTCATGAAGTACAAATGTGGAGACAATTGGAAAAATACGCTCAACTACGTAAAACATCAGTAATACAAGAAGAAGAGGAAGAAGGAGGTGAAGAATCAAGTGTTAGTGATGAAAGTGAAAACAAGGAAAATGTAAAGATGGAAAATTAAATGACAATCAACTACACAGCAATGGTTAATTTTTAAAACAATATCAAACACTTTGTGGGGTTAGGCCTACCGGGGACGGTGCCCACGTTAAATATACACCAACGCGCCAACAACTGTACGGCCTGGTATAAAAGTCGTACCTACCGTGGTGTGGAAATCAGTTGGCCTTTGGACTTCGTCATGAGCAGATGGGTGACCTTCACAATGGACAAGGAAGAAGAACAAGTAAAGTCCAAACCTGGTATAATTGAGTTCCAAGCGTTTCGAGGTAATGACGATAGATTTATCATAAAAGAACTTGTGTTTTTCGACATCAATACAAGTGTTCCATATACATTTTTGTTCAAACCACCATGTTCTTATTCATCTTTAACTAGCAAAGCCGCTACTACCAACAGGTGGATTTCAAAATATTTCCATCATATCGATTGGTATAATGGTTTTGCAAGTTACACGGACTTGTATCACATCATGCATCAGTTTTCAAACAGGTTTACCGATATTTACACAAAAGGACTGGAAAAGAAGAGATGGATCGAAGAATTTACTCATGTTCCGGTTAATGATGTGGAATTGGATAAAAACTACAAGTATACAATGGAAAATGTTTGTATTTGTACTAAAAGTCCAGAACATGAAAAAGATAGACATTGCGCTTTAAAAAACGCCTATAAACTCGCATCTTACCTTCAAAGTGGGGAAGTGGGGAGTGGTGAGAGTAACGGGGGTTATATAAGTGAGGAGCAGGCCGGGACCTGGCATGAGTATTACTCGAGATTCCGAGACGACAACATCTCACAGCAAGACGAAGAAGACAATCTATAACTCGACCATGGCATCTAACCAGTTCCTGCAAACTTTGGTTGAGCAGTTCAATGCTCACTCCAAATCTACCATACTACCCGTCAAGAAGTGTTCCGAACTTAAAGACGAGAAGCACTACATTATCCACGCCATGAAGAAGATGGAGACTACAGTTGGAGAGGCCATCTGCTGCAGTCTTAGCGAGGCACCATTCACTCCAGGGGATGAGCCAAAGTTCCAAGTCTACCTGCCGAAACGGTTCGTCCATCTCCTCCAGAACGAGGATCTGCTCTCCATCCAACCCGGCTGTCTCTACCTGGTTTCCCACGGTTGCACGGGTAGCAATTCCACCGAGTTGACCATCCACATCGCTGACAAGCAGCAGTGTTAGATTTAAGTTTTACTGTTGTACATATGTTATTGTAAATGTTTTATAAATAAACCATAAAAGACAAAAAAATACAAAAGACAAAAAAATGCAACATATCAATATGTGAAGTTTGTCACATATTGATATGTTGCATTTTTTTTAAACTTCGCGGGTGGCCTTGACCTTTGACCTTTGCATTTCACAGTTATCCCCACCACCACGGACTACTACCCATCTTTTTTAAAACAGGATTTGGATGACCTTAAGATTTCCCCCACTACTTTGCTATACCAGCATTGCCGTCTGCAACAGGTGTCATTCCTCCTCCAACAACCATGGCGGACACATTTGCTTGCGATGCCATGTCTTCCACCGAAGATGTACCTACTACAAGTTGGAAATTGACAATCGACAATGTGCATTATTTAGAAACCATCTGCGATTGGATGAAGTCTATTCTCCTTGACAACCCGGGAATAAAGCTCAAGGTCAATTTAGATTATGATTGGTCTGAAATTATAATGCAGCAAGACAATCAAGAATCAGATCACAGTGGAGGTCAACAATCACCACAGTATTTGTCAACTCTACCTTTGTCATCCATATATCCTACGGACGAGGAAAGGAAAGAAAAGGAGCATGGGGTTTAGAGTTTCTTATTTTTTAAAACTCAATTTGGATGACCTTGAACTTTCCCCCTCCACTCCTTCCTTTTTTTAAAACCCAATTTGAATGACCTTGAAATTTCCCCCTCTACTTTTCAATATTGTTACAACTGACTGCAGCTCACCTCATTCTTTGCTTAGCTACCATGGTGGACAGGACTCTTTCTCAAGTTGACTCCACTACGGACGAAGCATTTCCCTTGCGGTGGACCGTTCATTTACAAGATGCGACAGAAGTAGAAGTGTTGTATCAAAAATTACTCTATGTATTCAACGGGAACCCTGGACCTCTTGAATTTAGAATGGATTTGAATTTTGATGCAACCAGGGTCGGCACAGAACCTTTAACTTCAAGCCAGCCTCAGCAACAGAATTTTACACATTTATACACTCCAATATCACCGGAAGATGTAACTGTCTGCGAGGCTGACTCAACTACACGTTATGTTCAGCCAAAGCCTTGGGTGTTGATTATTAACAATGTGTACAAAGTGGAATTGGTATGTAATAGATTAAAGGAGTTGATGGTACAAGATCCCGGCCTGCGCTTTCAAATAGACATACATTTCATCTGGGGAGCATCAGAGCGGGACTCAAACGACTCTCCTTCTTCTTCATCGGAAAGTAGTACGGACGACGAGGACGACTAATCATCTTTTTTAAAACTTAATTTGAATGACCTTGACCTTTGCCCTCTACTAAGTTTATTTAAGCTGCACTCACACCGCCCAGGAAGCACAAGAGTAGTCTTTCTACTCTTTAACTTTTTTAAAACTCCGTTTGGATGACCTTGAAATTTCCCCCTCCACTTCCCGATATACCTAGAGTACACAGAGCCTGACAGTCAGTCGCTCGGTGACTGTCGTGGGGTGCGCATCGGTGTCGGCGCTCCGTTGTTAAGTTTTCAAGGTCACAGTAATATGAAATTGTTGGTGTTGTGCTGGTTCAAGGTCACCTGAGGGATTACCGATTGCCCATTTAGACAGGGTCATGTCAGAAACTCGAGTTTAACTTGGCACTTTTGCCGTTTCTCGTCGAATATTCGCTCCAAGTGGTCAAGGTCACGGGGACTCTGACTGAAACTCGGAGCGTAGTGCGAGAAACGGCAAAAGTGCCAAAAAATTTTAAGTTTCGGTGTGACCTTGACCTCAGTGGCGTCGATGACGTCATATTGATGACGTAAGGGGTGATGACGTCATCAGCACGTCATTTCTGTGACGTCATGGGTGTGACGTCATGGAAGTGACGTCATTGGTGATGACGTCATCGATTGCGTCATCGATGACGTCATCGGTGAGGTCATTGACCTCGATGACGTCATCCCTCAGGTGACCTTGAACTGGGCCAGCACCAACAAATTTGCACTACTGTTGGGATTGCTAAGGAATTGATATTAGTTCTAAACTTTAGATAGCAGCTTCCTTATGCCGTTTGAAACAGGAAAACTTTTAGAGAAAGCCCATAAATGGGAGGAAACCACAACCACTGATATAACCACTATCGGATCCAATAAAGATTAGGTATTTGTGCAGGAATAACCAAATATTATAACCACTATTGTATCTTAGATTTATAGAATACTTAAAATGGGGCAATACTTTATAGAATACATTTTTTATGCAATCAAAATTAATCCCTTCTTTTAATGAGGTGGCTAAATTTAAAATATTTTATGGAACTCACCTTCTTTTATGACATTTTAAAATTTGTATACAGACTGAAGGATTATTTGTATACACAAAAGGATTACTTGAAGAAAGACCTAGATATTTATCATGTGCTATAATATGAGAAGTGTATGTGGCCATGCATTTTACATCGAACTCGAACTATAGTGTATATATTTAGCTAAAACGTTGCAATGTATGAGTATTTTGGCCCAAAAATAAGTTTAGAAACATCCTCAACCCCTGGAAAACCGTTTTTAGCCTAAAGAGATTGCAAATTAAAATTTTAGTGTTGGTCTTATGGGTTGCCATTGCGGTTACGAAATAGCAACAAAATATAAAAAAATATAGTAAATACCTCCGTTACAATAGACCTGCGTACTAGGAGAATTTCCAACAGAATTCCGTATTTTTTTATTTTCCTCATAAACACTGTGGGAATGAAGATGTATGTTTGGCGCAATTGGGATGTTGTAGGAAATTGTAGTATAATCCCTTCACAGTGTAGCTTTAGACTTTTTATAACTTACCGCCTCCCAAGAGAACAGCGTGCTTGGATACGGAAGCTACCAAATTTAATGCATGGAACTACGCAGTCAGAGGGATTCATCCCATGATTGCTTACGCCGACGAGGGTCTTGTTAAATGTAAAATATGACACGATATTTCTTTGTTCTTCTTATTTAGTTAGGGCTACTCATGTTATTTATAAAATAATAGTATGCAATAACGACCTCCCCTTGTTACGTAATGAACTGCGTACAGTTAAATCAGACATGATGGAGCACGTTGCAGACCTGTACATTGCTTTTACTATCTTCTACCATATTTTCGAAAAAAATTTGGTTTGAAAGAATATTCCCATTATTTTCTGGTTTTGTCCCTCGTTTGCACCTTCAAGTGTGTGGAAGAAAGGAAAGTTGGAGTGAAACCAATGAATGGTTCTATGGATAAACGATATTCTAAACTGGAACCACTATATTTCACAGGTATTTGTTAAAATATCAATTGTACTTTGCGTGCTGACAAAGCTTACACCGAAATGCACCTTAGCGTTTTTCTAAAATCCGTCTTTAAGTCTTAGGGGTTTGGACTTACTAAAAAATTCCACAGATGTTGAAAAATATATAAAAAAGTTAGTTCTTAATCAATAATTAACTTTGTTTTTATAAATATTCTAAATTTTATAATTATCAGTGTAATTTCTATTATAACACTTATTTTGTTAACCAAGAGCTCTCGTTCGTCCATAACCTGAACCGTATAGTGACTCCTGTATCACAATGAATTCATTATGCAACGGTTGCTATTTGGTTGATTTATAATGTTAATAATTTATAATGTAATAAAGTGTTTGGTGCTTTTAGCAATGTTCGAAAAAACATGATATAATTTAAGATCAATGTGTCACTAATCCATTATAAAATTAAAAATGAGAAAGAATGAACGAATAGGACTCGTAGTGAGTTTAAATAACCACAAGATGAGCGAGACAGTTTGTTGAGGAAAACTGCTGAGGGCGAAACTCATTATTTTGAAAAATGAATAGGGTCAGTAAGTCACTTTTTAGATATAATGAAATTAATTTTAAATAGAGATAGTGAATATTAAAAAGCAATATATTAGTAATAGTGAATAATTAATATAAAAATATATACATCATATTTTTGTTTAGAGAATGTTTTGTAGATTGTAGTTTAAATTTAAATTGTCACTAATTGCAATGCTACAGAATGTTTCTTTTGAAACACAACACGTGGTTTGAAATAAAAATTTGCAAACATAATACATATTTTTTATATATTTGATTGCTAATCACATTTATTATAAATATTAACAATATTTGAATTATATTTTGTTTATTTTTTGCTTTTAAATTCACAACCATTATCATTTTCACAATGTAATGTTCTATTCAGTTGATTCCCGGACACTTTTCCTCAAGTGGCTTTTGATATTCCACTTAAATTATACTTGTTATACTCGTGTAAAGTTGTTGAAATATTTTGAGTTTTTATTATTATGTTATATTATGTAATGTTTTATATTATGTAATAAATTATTTCAGTACATTCTCTTAATCAATACCTGTTTTTTTGTTCACATTGCATTGTCATTGCATTAAGTAAATGGCAAACCCTATGTTAAATCTTTTTACTCATAAAAATGCTTTAAGCATTATAAGCTTTAATTAAAATCCTAAAATGTTTTAACATTGTAACTTCATATTTAATTACTTATTATCTTCACGCTGTGATATATATATATATATATATATATATATATATATATATATATATATATATATATATGTGTGTGTGTGTGTGTATATATATATATATATATATATATATATATATATATATTTGTTAATGTTTAAGAACTGAATTTTAACATTGATATAGTGAAATTTAAAATAAAAACAAAGAGTTACTGAAAGGCTCTCTAACTCAACTGTCAAAGCACGAACAACATGTTGGTTTTTCCATTGTAGCCAGTAACTGAATAATTGAGTGAGACTATAATAAAAATAATTTATCAGTTTTTAAAGTAATACTTTATACTGGTGATTATGACTAATTATTCAAATACAAAAGTAAAGAAAAATGATAAAACAACTAAGCAATTTATAGAATTACAATTACATTTGAATCAAATGGATGATGAAATAAGGAATTGAACAATGATGAAATCAACTGATAACCGTCAAGTTAAAATACATGTGTTACAGTTTCAACAACCTCAAACCAGAGTGCAACTCTTTTATGCTAAAGCCGCGTTTACACTGGAGTTGGGGACATTAGTCTGCAACTTTTTTTCTGCAACATTTTGTTGCCAACTGTTTTCCACCGATAGTGGAAAACAAAAATTTAGTTGCAGACACTCCAAAATGGTCTAAAATCTGTCTGCAACTTGAATCGTTGCTGACCAAATTAGAGCTGTTTTCATTTACGCAACAAAAATCGGCAACATTTTGTTGTCAACACGTATTTGCAATCTATGGTATAAAATGTAAACTGATAAATTCGGGAAAAGTCATAAGATAGACGCAAAACTGAGAGACCAAATTCAAAATGCAAAATCATCAAGTTAAAGGTAAAATATTTTCTTATGAATTACTAGAATAAGTATCTTATATAATATTTACAAAATACTGTCGTTTTTTAGTAGGCCTAAACAATGGTGGTTTCAAATCTATGTGTCCGTCCTTTTCAAAAGGCCATAAATATTAATTTCGATATCAAAAGTTATTTTATATTTATCTCAATTATGCAACACGGAGGCATACGTTATGGTAATCTTAATCACTACTTGCCTTCTATCTTCAGAACTTCGATTAGACGTGTTTATATTCATATATGAAGACAATTTAATCAGGATGTTCGGTGCAGATGTCTCGGTGTTAGCATGTGAACTGCACTGAGAGCACATCTAAGGTAGGTAGGGAGCGGGTGCTCATTTAATGCTGGAGGGTGTCAATAGAAACTTCCTCAAACTGAGAGTTCTGTTTGGTATAGGTGACATTGACATTTAAATATGCATATGCCTGAGTTGATCTTTGTGATTCTCAACAAAACAAACTCAAACTATTAACCCATGCAGCATGCCGACACGAGGGTGATAATTTGGAATAGAATTTTATAATTGGATGCTCTGTATAACCTTTGGAGTCATTGTCCTAATCGGATAAAAAATGAGAACTTATTGCATAAAAGTGTTTCAAACACTAGTATTTTTAGACTTCAAAATATGAATAATGTTTATTCGTGAGATTTTACGAAGCAAGCTGACTTAAGTTAACGTAAGAAAAGAATAATTTAATGTTTACAAGGATTGTAGAGTATGGCAACTAAACGTAATACCCTATTCATGTAATATTGTTCTTACAATACTTTAAGCAGAATTAATGTCATTATATTTGCAAAATAACGTATAATTATAGAATTACAGAAATGTGTAATTATTTGTAAAACGTGCTTATAATAAATTATATTTTAATGTATGCAGATTTAACATAGATATAAAGTGTATCCGGAACAGGCACATATACATTGAAATATTATTTATATGGACCCAACATAGTTCAGTCAAATCCTCGGGGACACAAGTGGCTTATTCTGACATCAAGGGGTTAGGCAAGGTCTTAACTGACCTGCCCCTGTCAAAAAGTAAAGCGACAGTATGATGGAAAATTTTGTAAATTAGATTACGGAATAAATAACATGATATATTTCATGTTTGTTAAATATCATTATTGTGTTTAAATTAATTAATAACAATACTAGGGAATTTTAATATATTTCATCAAATTTTTTATTGAAATAGATCGGTCATTTTGTAGTCTTCAGCCCCTCTGCCCTTCTCCAACTCATCAATTTCCTTGTTACCGATCACCTCCCCTTATCCTCTATTATTTAACTAATTTCTGCATGAATAAAGTCTTCATTCATTTTTTTTTTCATTTAAGTCCTCTTTTCATTTAACAAAAATATATTTAACCACAATTTTTTTTATTCAATTAAAAGTTAGCTTCAAATTTTTATCACGCTATACGAACTAAACTGATATCATGTTTACGTCAGAATATTTTTAGGGGGAGGAGAAATAATGATTTTGCGCACTCAGGTGGATAAAGAAATTTAAATTGTATCTAGTCTTGAAATGGCTTGGTAAAAGAGTCAATAATGAAAAAATAAAAAACCATTTCTAAAAAAGAAGAAAAAGAAGGATGCCTAGTCTGAGAGTGAGGCCTATGTTTTGTGATTGGTGTGTTTGGAAATTTACTCTAAATCCAAGCCAGGTCAAGAAGTGGATAGGATAGTGCCTACACCTTGCACCTGTTGTCTACCTGAATGCGTAAAAGAATTATTTATAATATCCCAAAAAAAGATTTTCCTAATTCAACATAATATCATTGTAGTTAATAGCGCGATAAAAATGTTTGAAGATAACTTTAAACGACTGAAATATAATAATGTTGGTTAAGACATTTTTCTACTAAACAACTTTTAAATATTCTAACCTATTCTAAACTTTAAATATTCTATGATTTATGTGAACAGTGAAACGAGTAAACCACAATATGTAGATCTTCGTCTGGTACTGTCTCGTTTTAAAAATAAATGGTTTTCTTACTCCCCGTCTGTCTACGCATGCACATAGGCGACACAGTCTCATAGAATGAAATTACTCCTGTAGAATTAAATTATTTCGGAAATAATCTATGCAATTTACTAATATTTCTTTTTAAAAGGAAGGTCAATGCTTGTTCACATAAAAATAATTTTTCTAAAAGAATTATCTAATAACTATTTAAACTAACTTAAATAATTATATATTTATAAATTTTAGCACCTTTATGCAATTCACACCATTCACAGGGTGATTGATATATGAGTATGCCAGCTGTTTTAATAGAAAACCGCAAGTGATATTGAAAAAAGGTAAATAATGATCCGAAAGGACTTTTTCATCACACTACATCGATATCACCTGTTTTCAACCCTCACTTCTACCAATGAAACACCTTTTTTGCCGGCCCAGGCCGGCAAAATTTTCCGGCCTAGGGCGGTAAAGGAAACGGTAGCAGAGAAATCTAGAATATAAGAAGGTATTTAAAAACAACAACAACAAATAACAAATCAGTGACGTAGTTAGTAGTTCAGCTGAAAGCAACTGTTAAATATGTATGATGTAGATGGGAAAATAGTGCTATTCCCTTGGAATCAGCTGTAGTCACCTACTGTTAGAGTTTTGGTGGCCTTAGCTGATGTTTTGAGGCCTTTATCACACTACTTCGTTATCACCTGTTTTCGACCCACGCTTCTACTGACGAAACACCTGTTTTGCCGGCCTAGGCTGGGAAAATTTTCCGGCCTAGGGCGGTAATGGAAACGGTAGCAGAGAATTCTAGAATATAAGAAGATATTTGACAACAACAACAACAAATAACAAATCAGAGACGTAGTTGGTAGTTCAGTTGTTAGCAACTGTTAAATATATATGACGTAGATGGGAAAATAGTGCTTTTCCTTGGAATCAGCTGTAGTTTTCACCTACCGTTAGAATATGCTAGTTTCGGTGGCCTTACCTGATGTGAAGTGGTTGCCTAGCAACCAGAAACACAAGCGGTACATCTGGCTAGGTTAGATGAGGTTATGTTTTTTACATAACCTCAGTTACAGGAAATTAAAATAAATGTTTAGTACCATAAGAATAAAATGGTTAAAACTTTAACTGCCTATATCTCAGATACCATTCCCTAAAATAAAATAAAAAATACTATAATAAATAGACACTTACGTGTTTAGCCAGTGGTGTAAAATGTAAGGTGGCTAATTTTACCACTTTATAAACACATCAATGTCTATTTATTATATTAATAGGTGTAAAAAAATTTGTAAAAAAATCTTTGTTTCTATGTTATTTATTAATATGTTATTTATTTATTAATGTAAGTTCTTTGGTGTGAAATGTTCTTTAAGCATCATTTCAAGACATTTATCCTTGAGTATGTTTTATTTTTGGGAATGCTTTCGAATATATAGACAATGAAAGTTTGTCCCCATGTTATTCTTAAGGGACTAAAAATGAACTTCAATTGCCTGTAGCTCCATAACCGTTAAGTAAAGAGAAAAAAAAATATCTTGAAACTTCGTCTACGATAAAATATAACGTAAATTGTGGGTTCGTATTATAATTTTTTTTAGTTGGCAGCCATTTTGAAAAAATTGTGGTATTTTTGAAAAAAAAAAACTTAAATCACGATAAAATGCAGAACAAAAAGTTCTTTGGGTTTACCATTTAACTTTGCTCAATATCACTTACGACCTTCAAGTAGAACAGCTGGTACACTTATATCAATCACCCTGTATAACTGTAACAGAGCTGTTCATGTACTTTAGAAAATAGTTTAATAATTATAAAAATAAGAGTTAGTATTATGGATGAATTATAATCATTGAAAAAGTGCAGTATTCAAATGATCTTTTTAAACGAAAAAGGTTTTTAATTGTTCTAATTTATTAGGTGTTTTGTATCAGATTCATCGTCCTCTTAATAATATATAAATTAGTAAGAGGTGGTAGCTAATGATAAAATAGGTACAAATATGATAATAATCTACGTATAAATTCTAGTATCTATTATATAGTATCTAGTAAAATCTATGTATCTAGGTATAAAAATGATAATCTACGTACAAAAGGCCTTCGTGGTGATAAAATAATATACAACTGAAGCTCTAGAGTTAAGTTTAAAATGTTGTAGCAAGTTTTACATTAAAAAATAATAAGCAAAGCAATATTGTACAATATTAACCAGAGTTTAAATAAGGAAATATGAATTTATGTTTAAAAAAGCAAATGTTTGCCTCTAATACTTCAGTGGCCGTTTCTGTGATGGCCTTCAATGATTGGCGGTAGGCAATGTAATTGGATCGTATAGAAATCGTTTCTGGAAATGGTTCTCATTTCCACTCTCATTTCATAAGATTAAATTATTCTTGAGGTCTTTTGTATGAATTGTATTATACTATGATAGATAGTAGATTCCTCTATTTCGTTCATGTCTCTTCAATTTTCAATAAACCATCAATATATTCATTGGATGGTATATTGCCCCACAACTATCACGATGACCAAGACACCATGAGCTAATTAAATCCCTTGACCAACTGAGTTTAGAGTTCTATCTTACTTTGCACACTGACTTAAGGTAAAGCTGTAAAATTTAATAGTTCATTTTTTGTAGAGCGGATGCAAATTTCACTGTAACTCGTCTCATAATCAGATTTACTTAAATTTGTAATATAAATATATGAAACGTCAAAAATAAACTAAATAAATCATAGTAAAATAATCTTAGTATTTGATGGGGACCAAAAGTTCTCCTATATTGGACTGCAGTAAGAATTGGACCAAAACACAAAGAAAATAATGCTGAACACTCCCTGAAGGTTAGTGAAACAGCGACCAACAACAAAATCATTTGGTAAACCATAAAAAAAGAACAACGCTCTTAGTAACGCGTGTTTTTTCTTAATCATAACTGATCAAACCATTACATTTGATAATGTATTAAAACCGTTATGAATAAAATTATTAGAAAGTATTTATTTAAACCTAATTATTAGCTGTAGAGCGAATAAAATTACATCCTTTTAAAACGGCATGAGGAATTGGTTTACTATAAGTAGTCATGATTATAGACCAAGGAAAACCGCAATAAACTTACGTGTATTACATTGTTCTCTTCTAGATCCTTAAAAGACTGCAGACCAACTAGCAAAAGACCTGTGTATGATATAGCCGTTAAGATGAACTGCAATTTGCTGAAAGACACAACAGAAAGTTTTTTCCAGCTGAATGAGAAAGTAAAGGGCTTGACGCTCTACAAGATTGATTCCCAGGATAATGACTTCAATGAGTAATGTGACTTGGCATATTGGTTCAGGATTGACTGGCTACCCAGTCAAGGAAAGATAGAGCACCTACTGCAACAGTCAGCTCGTAAGTTTGATGCCCACGGAAATGGTGAGACCTCTAATCTTCATGAAAGCTACTTAACATCCATAATGCTGCCTTGATCTGGATAGGAAGCTATATACATGATCGGGAGCAATGATTAAAATTGAACATTAAACTTAAATTTTACTCTGTGTGGCAGTGTATTCGGAAGGAGTTCTACTTGAACCTTCATATTTATCAATATTAATATAACTTTTTTCAGTCCCGTTTTGCGATATAAACTTTTATTGAAGTCTTAGGACTATAATGGCACCAATATTAAGCAAAAACTGTGATAATTGTGGGAAAAAGTTGTAAGATGACAATTTTGTCTATTGCACATGTTCCATAAGGTTTCATTTTGGTAACTGTAGCAACTTTAGAGCATCAACTTAGAAAAACAGGGGAAAAAGTGGTGAGCAATGGATACACAGCTTACGCAAACCCTCTAAGAAGATGCAAGAAAAGGCTGAAGACAGTTTAACATCGAGTGCTGAGTTTGAGATCAGTAACCTAGGCAAGCTACACTGGAAATCCTGAAAAACTTAATGTACATACAATTTAAAGCAAACAACATAGAAAAATTCATCAACCACATGCCCAGCCAATCCTAGTGGAAATTGAAGAGTTGCGGAAGAAAAAAATCAACTGAGATAAAATAGTAAATAGCCTCAAACAACAAACCAAATTAAACTCAGAGACCAATAGAAAAACTCGCTACAGAGTTAGCTGATTTGGACCAGTATGCGAGGCGATCGAAAATGGAGATCCATGGTGTGCCAACGAAAGACGAAGAAAACAGGTGACTACAATCCAAAACATAGCTTCAGACCTCAGAGTTTCATCGAACTCAACGAGATCCATCTGGCCCATATGATACAGGTTCAGAGAGATGGGATACCGCCAACCATCGTGGTTCAATTTTTCTGACGTCCTACCAGAGACAGCTGGCTAAAAGCGGGAAGATCAGCCCATTTGAACGGAATCTTCTTCGCAGAGAACTTGTGCCCCTGCTACAAACTACTATTTAGAGAAATAGCATTAAAGCTAAGATGCATAATTACTCCTTTGTTTGGTATAATGGTTACAGAATTCTGGTGAGGAAGAGTGAGGGTGACAAACAGGTTCTGGTCATCAAAACCCACGATGACCTGAAAAAGATCAAGCCGAATTAGCTTTAAGCATTGACTATGTACACTACCGTGAATAGACCTCTCATCCAATGCATTTAGTTTGAAGCAAAAATTTGCAGTTTCGTGTACGCTGGCACCAGAGTCGCTGCCATCGATCTTGTTATTATGTATCTGAATTTACAGTGCTGCAAAAACATTTCATCACAACATAAACAAAAACCCTCATTATAAAATGTTCAATCCTTGATTGAGATGAGTGGCAGCACTGATTTGCCTATCATATGACTCTTGTACTTCCATGTACGCCCGCACGAGATCACACCACTGTCAATATGTTTCAAACACGCCTATGCTATGAGAAGTCTACTCACGGTAGTGTACATAGCGCTTTAAGGTTGCAAGTGCCAAGTATTTTCAATTATTAACCCTGTATGTCATCCTGCCTCTAGCATAAAAAAGCTACGTTGTGTTTTGTTCTGTTTATTTACCCTCAGTTATCTTTAGTTTAGGATTTACATGCATATTAGTTAGTATGTTTTTGTTTAGAATGTGTGTATGCACCTACCAATAGATTTTTTTTGTATTATTTATTCCACAAATCAAATATCATTGTTTTGTTCAAACAGATAGGCCTGGTAAAAATTTTGATTTCTTTTCATATAGTTTATTTAAATTTTACTTGTAACGGATGATTTAATTTTGTTATAGCCTATAGTATATTATTAGAATTAAGTAATTAATTCTAGAAAAATTGTATTTTAACTATGAATTAAATCATTATTTTACAATTTTGGGATGATTTTGAAGAAATAATTTATGAATGTATATCTAATCTTTTGAAGGTTTCCATAACTGCCATACTGATTAAGATGGGGAAAAAGAAAATATTCCTGTACTACACCTGAATACCTGCATTAGGTCCTTCAACAAACACTAGGGCTCGCTATTAATCAATTTAAGTACACACACAAAAAAAAACACCCCACTCCCGATGGTGGTTTATCGGTCTACTACTGGGTTGAAAACACCCATGTAAGAAATTAGAGATATCTGTATTATACATTGAAGAAGAATTTCATAAATAATTATCTTTTATTTACAGAGAGAATGGCAACTATTTCACTCAAATTAAATGCATTGTATGTTAAAAGCATAAACTGATATGAAAGTATTAAAGATTTACAAAAAATATTGAAGTTAGATCAAACAAATCAGTAAACAATCAACAATAGTTCTATAATAATTCCTCGTTTTTTATATTATACCGTTTAAAGTTGATGTTTTGTGGCAAACAAATTTTCGTAAGGGGATGATCTACAGTTCCTCCTACATTCCAATAAGTTGCTTACTCATCAAAACGTCAGTATTTGCTGCTTGATGGAAGAGGAGACGAGAGGGAAAATGCAAACAATTAATAAGGCCATAATACATATGCTTCGTGTTTTTGGACCAGTCCAAGGCCGTATTAAGGGAAATGCCACTTAAAATAATGATAATCGCAACCCACGCAATTTTTATCATCAATTTGAAGGCTTGTAGGGGTAAATAAGAGTTTAAAACCCCTTATTTCTAATTTAATAAACCTTTTGACATAATTAGGGTGCAATATCCTAAAATACAATCAAATATTATTTTAAATTTTAACTTTTCTATAACACTTAGAAATAAAAGATAATATAATATCAGTGATCCCAGGATATGGCCCGACAGTGAGAGGGGTTTTTCTTGGTAGGTAGTCTACTCGATATTTTTAGATGAGTTCCATACTACAGATTGGCCAAATAATGTGTGCGTAAAAGGATGATTATTCTCCCCCTAAAAGTTAATACTATCCTAAAAAAAAAATTAGCAGTTCTAATCGTATATTGAAGAAGTTTCATTACATTCTATTCATACATACATATTTCCCTTCTATTCGCGTTATATTATATTTATAAGATATTCTTTTTATTTAAAATTATTTTAATATAGAACATTATTTTGGTTTTAAATTATAAAAAACTTTCTATTACTTGAATAAATTATGTTTGCAATTACAAAAAAATACAGTAATAAAGAAAAAAGTTCTGCACAGAACAGTGACAGTGATCACTGATATTTCTTCAAAAAAGAAAATAGACAAAAGGAGGCAGAATTAAGGTCGCGATTTATGCGAATGTTGCCGGTTCGTTGGACTCTAACTGCATGATTGGCCTCTGACGACTGCGTTGTCACCTCACTGCACCTTACACGGAATAAAGTTCAGACCGTTCTTTAGCTTTATTATTTAAATTAGATAAATTTTAAAATAGATTATAATTATTAAAAATTATGTTTAGTACGTATACTATTATTTAGTAACAAAAATACTTGTATTTTATTTAAAAGTACAAGAAATTTTAACCTCTTGATATTTATACACAGGTGTCACTAACTATAAGTAACAAATAATTTAGACGAATTTTTCAACAAAATCGTACTTAAACTCTGTAAGCAGTGTGGATGGGAGCAAATACTTACAGTGTCTAAAGTTTACCTAAAATAGGCTAGTTAGGCTAATGGTTGTCTTAACATTTTCATCTGACAGTTAATCTTTAAATTTGAATAGAAATGACAATTAACTCTCTTTACGGGGAAATAAAGTTATTACACTTAGAAACTTTACAAATAACGTTTTGTCAAAAAAGAGCTCATAACAGTCGTAAAATGTTATTGATATAGTGAGTTTTAAAGATATACTATGAATTCTCGAATATATAATTCTGTAAGCAAAATTGAACAATGAATAAAGAAAATCTATTAACAACTGCCGAAAGTGGCAATACTAGGGCCTATAGTAAAGTATTGTGACGTTGAATTATTACAAAACCCACTAGGAGCGTTATTAGTATTGCTTTTACTACAATTTTATAGCTGTTTTATACTTAAAATAAATATAGTTCGTCATTTAAGCTGGAAAAAAATGTAAAATCCAGAGTGAAAATAATAAAAATGTTTCGATAAAGTACAATGAGCGATGAGTTGTGGACCAAGAAAACACCTACTTTGTTTTCATTATAGGAAAATAATGACCGTATTAATGGTAAAGTTGGATTGAAGTTAGATAAATAAAATCAGTTAAGAGTCCAAAATTTTTCGATAATAATGTCTCATGTTTACTTTCTCTCCCTATACCATAGTATATGGAGAAAGTATTGTTTTCGTAAAAACTTTCGAATTCTGTTGATGATGTATACATCCATTTTGGAGCCCCCTTCCCACTATAAATGTGTATATGGAGAAAGTAATGGCTTCGTCTAAAATTTAGAATTTGAGTGGTTGGTAAATGTATCTGTTTTGGTGCCGCCTGAGTCCAGAAAAGTGGTTTTCAGAGTGATGTCCGTCCGTGTGTCCGGATGTAAACAGAGCTAGCGAATGCCCCAATGGTTTGATTTTAATGAAATTTCTTACATAGGTCCAAATCCACGATAATTCCAGTAGTATTTTGTCATTTTTTATTTTGAATTTTTAAGGGTAGTTTACCCTAAAAACCCTAAAAACACGTGAAAAATAAAAATTTCTCAAAAACTAATCCAACGATGTTTATTAAAATTTTGTGTTTTATTAAGATTAAAATGTTTAATAAAATGACACCACCGGCATCTCCGATAATATGCGCGTTCAAAAGTTATAAAGCAACAAGTGTTTAAAAAAAATTCAATTTTTTATTTTTTTTAAATAGCTCTTACGTTGAAATAAGTATTAATTATCTTAAATCGTCTTTAAATCGAGCTCAAAAAACTAAACAATCCAGTACTTTGACTTATTGCTCTACGTCAAGTGGTTGCGGAGAAAATTCTGTTTTCGTTTAGAGGTAAACGCAGTACGTTTCACAGACGGGCGTAGAGTCAAACTCGCGCTGCTCATCTGGTAGCAATCCGACTGAGCCATAAAGACATTAATGTTTTGAGGCTTTTAACAACTGTTTTTTATTCTTTGGAGAAAGTATATGTTTGATATCTCATATAGTTTATTTTAAAACCAAAGTTCATGATTTATTAGAACCAAATGTTCGTAAGGGGATGTTCCTTGAACATGTCAATAAGCGGGCTTACTTCTCAAGTGACATGTAACGTGAATATTGTCTGGATGAAGGAAGGGGAGACGAGAGGAGAAATGGAAACAAAACAATTAGTAAAGCTCAGTGTTTTGGGATCAATTTAAAACCATACTAAGGAAAATACCACTTGGAACCCAAGATTTCACGCAAATTTCATCATTAATTTCCATCATTAAGACTTATTGGAATAAACAAAACATGAAAAATCCCATCCAATAAAAGAACCCCGTACGTGTTTAGGTTTTATATTAAAAAGAGCGTCAAATGATCACATTGACTGAAGATGACATATTAATTCAAACTTATCATGTGGCAGTCAATAAAGTGTTGGTATACTCAAAGCGTAATTTCCCTGGATAATTTTTAGACGTTTCACAAATTACTTGTAGAATGATAGGCGAGAGCTTAAATTAAAGACTTTTGTCATAAAAACTAATGAGAACAGACAAATTTCCAAAATTTATCACTATATGAGAAATAACGTGGAAGATTCTCCGTAAGAACCCTTAAGGACTACGATTTCTGCAGAAGCTGATTGTAATTGGAACTTGAAAGGATCGTCCTCCGCGAAGGAAGTTAGCAGGTCGTATGTTTAGTAATGCAATGACTATAATCATTAGGAGTTACAGTTAGATATTATATTTTTAAAAGCTGCTTTACTTTGTATGACATTAATTATCTAAAATCAGACCCAGGCATTCATACAGGCCGGTTTTGCATGTACTGGATATTATCTTGTCTCTAAATGAATTAACCAAAATCATGTCACCCCCCCCCCCCCTTAAAAAATTAAATTAAAGTTAAGAAACTCCTTTACGAGAGTCCTTTTTTGGTTTGTTTAAGTGGTTTGAATTTTAAGGCCCGTTTTGCCCACTTAAATTTCTCCGTGAATAAAGGGTAAGGCGGTATGAGGGTGTGTAAAATCTTTTTCGTCTAAAATACTTTCGTGGTTAGTGTAGCAAATGGAAGGACCTTTATATTATATTTTTTATCTTTATAACAGATGCTCAATAACTAGTGGTGTATAACACACTGTATTATTATGGTAACATAAAAATGGTTCTTTATTAACTTACCAACTAAAACCATTATCGATCTGTAACAATAAAATATTTTTAAGCACTAAAGTATAACGTAAATGATAATATAACTCATGTTACCACGATTAAATACCCGTCTGGTATGTCCCAGGAGTTCTTAAATCAACCAACAGTCCCACAGCGTTGATCTTACATCCACTAAATATCACCACAATTCGGTACTCGTCCGGGTATGTTCCCGTAGTTCTTCACTCAACCAACAGTCCCACAGCTTTGATCTTACATCCACTAAATATCACCACAATTCGGTACTCGTCCCGGTATGTCCGCGTAGTTCTTCACTCAACCGACAGTCCCACAGCTTTGATCTTACATCCACTAAATATCACCACAATTCGGTACTCGTCCCGGTATGTCCACGTAGTTCTTCACTCAACCAACAGTCAAACAGCTTTGATCTTACATAAACTAAATATCACCACAATTCGGTACTCGTCCCGGTATGTCCACGTAGTTCTTCACTCAACCAACAGTCAAACAGCTTTGATCTTACATAAACTAAATATCACCACAATTCGGTACTCGTCCCGGTATGTCCACGTAGTTCTTCACTCAACCAACAGTCAAACAGCTTTGATCTTACATAAACTAAATATCAATTCAATTCGGTACCCGTCCCGGTATGTCCGCGTAGTTCTTAAATCAACCAACATTCCCACAGCTTTGACCTTAAATCCACTAAATATCACCACAATTCGGTACTCGTCCCGTTATGTCCCCGTAGTTCTTCACTCAACCAACAGTCTCACAGCTTTGATCTTACATCCACTAAATATCACCACAATTCGGGACTCGTCCCGGTATGTTCCTGTAGTTCTTCACTCAACCAACAGTCCTACACCTTTGATGTAACATCCACTAAATGTCACCACAATTCGGTACCCATCCCGGTATATCCCGGAGTTCGTTGGTAGGGAACTCAAATAACTTCAATTTTGCATAGAAAGTAAAGCGCACTGCACATTCTTCCAGATGACCATGGGATATTTTTATTATACGATTACAAAAACATACGGCTTCGGATTAATTAGACGTGACCAGCAATTATCAGCCCATGATGATTATTTATGATAAATATTACTCTCTGTGAAGTCGCAAAGTAAATCGATTTTCCTTAGTAATATTTGTTAAATTTTCCAAATTTTGAGGTGTGAGAGGCCTAATATAACTATTCAACTAAACACTTACCAAGTTTAAAGAAAATCGGTTGAAAAACGGGGTCCAAAACAGGGGAACAAAATACCATGTTTTGCATTAAAAACCGTATGGTTAACATTGTTGACTGCGCAACAATGGGCTACTGGCCCAAAGGTGAAGATGACTTTTAAGTGAAGTTTTTCCCCATACTGTTTTATTATAACCGTAAGTATGAAAAATATTCACCTAGCCTGAAAAGTTTACATAAAGTAAGACCGATGTGATGAATAAAATTCAGTTTGTGCGTGAGTATCAATTACCATGCAATGTCAGATAAAAAAATTCACCAAAACTATGTTCGGACTTAGATTTTCATAAATATAAAATTTATTACTAAGTGTTAATGCAATCTAGTGTTCATAAATAAAATATGAGAACACAATCAAATTGATGGGGTGGCTTCTGATAATGAAGTCATTTGTTTTGATAATTCATACCATGACAAACGAACTTGCCCACGGTGTCATATGAATAGGTATGTGGTTAATTAAATCGAAAGTGTGGTTCAATAATGCCTTCGTTACTTCTCCGAGGTATAACATTGAAACTGTGTATCATGTTAGTTAATATATTAAAACACATATATATAGTTAATAAATGTTTAAATCTATAGGTCGTTTTGATTGTAAACTTTCCTTTTGTATTCTTTGCACAGTTTTCTTTTTAACATGGGTTTTTAAATAAATGCAAAATAAACTTTTTATTGATACTTTTAATGAGCTATCGAGACCTGTTAATTCTACTTAAATTTGAGGAGTTAGCAGGATATTAGCCTATTGTTTGTATATAACGTAGAATTAATTATTTTACATAAAGCATTTTATTTTCTTGTCTTATAGGTGGGATTCTTTTTATGGACGATTTGTGGGGTCACAACTGAGACATATCCAAACATTTTCATATGACATTTTAGCGCACAGTCTATATTTGGTATTACTATAAGAATTGTATACGTTTACCCATAACGTTCTCGGTCATCTAGTACTTTTTTATTATTAGTAATATTCTTAATTATTTTCAGTTCTTCTAAAGCTTTCTCTAGACTATATACTTTCAACCTTAAAAATTTACCAGCAACATAATCTAATTAATCTGTAGCACAACTTAAATCATTTATTACTTATAAAATTTTGTACTTGATTATTAAGTAATTACTTTAATAACAATTGTTTCTCAACTGAGTAACTTCATTCTACATTAGTAATTTTTCGTCTTTAATATTTTTTATTCACTTTGAATGTTATTATCAGTTTGTGAGATCTATAAATATTAATTTATTTCATTTGATTAAATGTCATGTTTATCCATCTACTTCTATGATATTTTCTTATTAAATTTTAATTTTTAAAAGCTTTACTTTAATGTGTATAAAAAACTCTAGTGAGTTTTGTTCCTATTTAAACAAAACACTTCAACATATTTTAGAGATATTTCACTAGACTGAAAACGATAAATTGCACTTCTATGAGATTTATATTCTCTGTCAAGCAGAAACCCTTCAAATATATTGACAGCAGAGATTTTGCAGTACTCCCTCTAATACTTATTTATTGCAGTCATGTTTGATACCACAAAATATATCGATGAAACAATTTATTTATACACAAATAAAAAGAAAGGTATATGAAGAAAATGTTTACATCAATGAATCGAAAGCGTCTATTTTGAGTTACGACATATTGTTTAAATACATTATAATAAATTGCGTTCCTTAGAGTTTCTATTATTATTATTTTATTTTATTTAAATTGGAAACGGATCTGATCGCACTTATCAGTGCGGTTCCTAACTAATTAACACAGGTAGATACTTATATAAAAGTATAAAATTTTTAAGATGTATTTCAGGCATTCTTTTTATTTTATAATAAAGGGGTTAAAGTAAATATTTTTTATTTTCAATACAAATTACATCAAGTTAAAACTATGTAGTCTTAAAAATCTTTAAAATAAATAAAAATATTTAAAATAAATAATTCTGAAAACACTTATTTTAAATTAATTCCAAAATTTTTTTTTATTATTTGTTAAGATCATGACTTTTTTCCTTATTCTTTTAATCATGGATTTAGTTTCTTGCTTATTGAACTAGACAAATTAAGTTTTAGACTATATACGATATTCAATAAACTAATGAAGTTACCTCCTAGAACTGATAAACAATGTATGCGAGAGAATCAATTTCATTGGCTTATGATATATCACATGAGATTTTCAGAGCAATAAGCAACAATATAAACTTCAAAAGACAGAGTAATTGTGTAAGTTATAGCAGAGAAAATTTTTATAATAATTTTATAGAAAAAATTTTCAATTTAAATCCTTATTGGCTGTACAATACAAATTGAACTAGCCTATGCAAAAGTTTAGGTATATTATTTTAAATCTTAAGTCAATAATGTTTTCACTTTTTTATTTTTTGTAAGTCTTAAGATAGCTCTCATTACCTTCTTCTAAAGACGGAATACAAATCCAGTCTGGTCACTCTTACTGCCCCAGACAGTGGCTAAATATGATACATTTTTATATACCAATCCATGATAAGCAGCAAGAGCTACACGAGTATCATTGATTTTGAAAAGATTTATTATTATGAATATTTCAGAACCTACCCTATCACAAATATACTCAATGTTATTGTGAACTCTAGTTGATCATGAACAATAAAACCTTATAAGATTAACTCATTGAAAACCCATCATCTCCAAGGACCAAAGTTGAGGGCAATTTTTTTATAGTGTTACCAATATTACCAATATAAAATTCGTCAAAATAATATAGTAACTATTGAGCATCGGCTTGTTTTGATTTAACTCCTGATGAATATAATTTCAGTTAACATATTATGAAATTCGATTTCAGATCGATCTGGAGAAGATATGCAAAGAGACGTATCTTCTAGGAATAAGCAGACCTTGGTATTTGAATCCAAAGCAAATGTGGGAGGTAATTAATGATAAATGTAGGAAAATAACTAGCCCCATTACAGAGACCTGAGACACACCAATCGAAATGTCAGAATCAGCTAAGTTTAGCTGAGTTTTATATCATTTTCAGTCCTCAAATGGCAGCTAAACTGTATGTGTCCAACTATGTATGTATGTATCGTATGGCATTCGTAGCCAGCTACCAACTACTGAAAAATATAAAACATTCTCTGCGGTGTATAGCACCTGAGTCAAAACATTTAAAACTAAACTAAAAACAAAAAGTTATGATCTCTCTTTATAAAGCTAAATCCAGGGCGCTAAGCCATGCAGCCCAGGTTCACTTGCACAATGCAGCCCAATCAACCCTTCGGGGAAAGCACTCAAAGGACACTCATTGACTATATGAGTCATAGTCCGGATCTCCGCTCCACACCCACATGACTGGTTTTCTGTCATTCCCCATTTGTATTTCCAATAATTAAATCTTCCCACTCCAGTGCGGAATCGATTGAGAACAGTCAACTTCTTCCGAGGAAGATCCATACCACTTACTGCTAAGGTTGGGTCAGCAATTAAAAATGATTGCGACCTTGGAAAGAGTACCAGGAGGAAGTCCAGTCGGTATGGATCGAAAAGTTTGTGACCGTCAACTGGGTCCTAACCTTTAGTGTCCAACTTACAAGGTAAGATGAAATTCATGACGGCCAGACCTCGAATTACAAGACAAAACCAGGAGCAAAGCATGGCGTGTAAATGCCTTAAATTTATCAAATGTCTTAAAAGATATTAAAATAGTTCCAAAGCAGAGTCACCAGAGATTAGAGTACCAGTAAGAAAGGATTTGATGGAATTTGTAGCATCAAAGGTCAACTTCGCTTTGACAAACCCGAAATGGGAAGGAATCATTATGTTGTTTCTAAAAAAAAGATAAGAGTATTTCAATCAATATTCTTTCAAACACTTAAGAGAAGTTGGAGAGAATCGTTCAATAATTTTTCCAATTGTCCTTCCTTCTGGTGATAATGGCATGTTTTAAATATCGAGGAAAGTAGCCTTCTTGAAAAGAAATATTGAATTAATGTGCAAGAGGAGTGGAGATTAAGTAACAAACTTGGCTCTTAAGTTGGGATTAAAATCCATCCTCACCTGAAGATGAGTTTGACTTAAGATTAGAGAAAGTATAACCTGCATTTTCACATTTGATAAGAAAAAGGGAAAGATTTATAAGTACTGTATTGAAAAAGGAGGCCACCTATGTCCTTTGTCTCTCAGTTTTTATGAGAAAAACCTTCCCCCATGACTAGAAAAGAAGGTATTGAAGAATTAATAGAATATCCACAGCGTTTACTGGATCATTTGTTTTTTCACCATCCCCATTGGTTAAAGCTATATCAGGCTTATCCTTTGATCTTTTAGGCTTATTCTTATTGATGACGCTGCAAATTGCTTTCGATTTACTAAGCGATTTATATATACTATTAAGTATTACATCAAATTTGGTTTTAAGTAAAGCTTTTTTGAACTTTTTTGTATTTAGGTCGTGAAGGGTGGTCAGAATAAAGGTCTTTCCTCAGGGAACAGTTAATGCAATTGTTCCTAGTGAGATAGAATTTCATGGTAAGTAGAGGTTTGCCTGAAGACTTATGAGGCTTCACTACACTTTTCACAATTAATTGGAAAAGATCTTTCGTAGTAATCAATCATAATTTGAAGAAATCCCTTAGATTCCTTAAATGATATTGTGTTTGAAAATGTCATTCAACGAATCCATTTTGAGGTACTACCTAAATACCTAGCTATTTTACAATTAACTATAAATAATGATTATAACTAATGTTATAATAATTTGGTGTAATTCTCAGTAATAATAAAACTACTTCCTAATCGTATTTTAAAACCAAATTATTTTGTTGAATAATCCCTCATAGTATAGTACAATCTGTCAAATAATATAAACCCCTATAGTGAAGGTCATAATCAACATTTGAAATACTCTTTCGATGTATGTTAAAAATTCTGAAGGCAACAGTTCTATTACAAATAAAACTTTGCAATGCTATAAGTGGGGCTCTTGAAAATAGACCGTTTTACGATACAAAAAAAAAAAAAAAATCCAAACAGTGACCATTAACGATTCCTCAAGTAGTCTTAAATGAGTGATTCGGAAATGAATAAAACCAATCAATCCCTACAGTTCTAAATAGGGATCTATAGCTACCCTCTAACTGGTTCAGGTAGCAGATTCAAAGTAAGACCGGCCCTAATTAGTACAACGAAATAGTTTTATTTCGTGGGGACAAAACTCTCACTAATGATCAGGTTCTTTGGTACGGACTCCTTGTGTGTATGGTCTGTTTGTTCCACGATTAGATGTGTACGTGTGTACAACTGGTGTTTACAAAAATTATTGTGTTCTGTACATTCATTTATTTATTAACACTTTTAAGTCTAGTATTTCATAAATGTTTTATAAAAACGTGTACATAACCCGTCATAAATGTCAACAAAAACGTGTACATAAATTAAATAAACACAAAACATTTTGCTTGACTTTTTATAATTGAAAATATTACATTTTAAAAATATCACGTTTGAAAAATGTCAGATTTTGAAAATCTTAAACAAAATTTTGTTATATAAAACATTTATATTTGTATATGAGGTGAACTTGATGTATAAATTATTATTATTATTATTATTCTTTATCTATACTTATTTAATACGCTAAGGGTTTTTTTTTTGTCTTGAGAACTCCTCCTACAATTTTCAACCGATTTTTAAGTTTTTGGTGTCGTTGAATAGGGCTTGGTCTGTAGTTGTTTCCGCCAAAAACTGATGAGAATCGGACTGCAAATAAAGGCGCTATCCACCATTGAAATCTCAAAATTCACCATTTAAATAACATTGGGATTGAATAAAGCATTTTAAACATCTGTTAATAATCAGCTGTAAATATGTGTAGTTTTGGTGGTTAAAGATATTCACAATATTGGATTGGTCGGATGTCATTGATTTAGAGCTAAAAGTAACATTTCTACTGTATTAAAATAAATTGCTCGATTTCGAGCAACACGTACACTAGTATTCTAAAATATACAAATTTGTAGGTAATGCTTCATAGCACTATAATAACATTCAACGAATTGAGTAAATTTTTTACAACAAAAATATTGGATGGGTACTAAGAGTCGGTGAGCTCTGGATCTGACACCCATAACTCACCCATAATATTGTTTTCAACAATATTACCATTTTGAATGTTTTATAAAAATGTTTTTTTTTATTTAGAAAACATACTTAATTATTTTGAAAACAAATACTTTATTAAAATACGATTGATTGATACATATAACACACATGTTGATGTCAAACTACATCTAGATATTTAAAACACAAAGGTAAAAAAGCCTTTGGACAGTTCGTCTGTGACTTCTACTGGACCGATTTACATGCGGGTTGTACCAAAATAAACGTTTTCGGTCCTATATTAGCAGGTTTTATTCGTATTTCAAAAATATTTACGTTTAATCGGTCAGAAATGAAAAATAAACTTTTCTTATGGAGATTTAACATGGGGAAAAAGCCAACATTTCCAATCCTTTGGACAGTTCGTCTGATACTTCCACTGGACCAATTTACACGCAGTTTGTACCAAATAAAACGTAAACCTTTGTATATTAGCAGTCTTTATTTACTTTAACATTATCTTACTTCCTTAAATTAAAAATATCGACATTTTCAAACCTTTACAATTTATTTATTTTACACGATTTCAATCAGCTGATTGTAAACACACGAGGTATTTTGTCTAAACACAGAATGGACGAACAAAAGCTCATGAAGGATTTGGTTTATTATGGCCAGTACCTAAAAACGTTTACAATTATTATGATGTATTGTCATTTATGAAAAGAAAGTTGCTAATCATATAATTAACGTTATCTTACTTTCTTAAATTAAAAATGTCGACATTTTCAAACCTTAACAATTTATTTATTTTACACTATTTCAATCAGCTGATTGTAAACACACGAGGTATTTTGTCTAAATATAGAGTGGATGAACAAAAGCTCATGAAGGATTTGGTTTATTATGGTCATTACCTAAAAACGTTTACAATTATTATGATGTATTATCCTTTAAATGGAAAGAAAGTTGCTTAATTATGTAAAATAGCTGATTGCTATGATATTAAGACTGAATTGTAAAGGTTCAGTTTAAATAAATTGTTTACATTTGTATTAAAAGAAACGGATGTATCAGAAATTTGTGCAATCAATTTGTAGGTTGCCAGGTTGTAATGCTTTACATTTCTTCCTCTTACCAACGGAATTTGTGGCACAGTCGGTAGCGTAACTTTATACAAACCAGAAGGCCCGGGTTCCAAACCGAACTCCTCAAGTAATGTGTCTAACAACGGTGTCACTAATAAATGTTTTACTGATGGTACCGATATATATTTTAAGCAAAATAGAGACTTTAAAATATTTATAGGCCTTTTCAAATTCTCAAAAAACTTATTTATTAAATTTAAAAAAAAATTAATTAACACAACTTGATAGTTTAGGCTTGCTTATTTCTTATGTTTTGATTAGGCTACTAAGGTTTAGGCCTAAGTAAACAATGGATTTGTTATGTTTTTAAAATACTAAAGAGTGTCTGTGTTACATAGTAAGGGTGCAGCATTATTGTTTTTAAGGAATATGCCTATATGCCTACTTTGACAGACACTCCAACTAAAATTATGTAATTTTCTGTGAAATAAATTTGTATTCTTTAAATTTGGATAGTTATTAAAACTTGCACACTACAGCATAAATATTGCTATATGAAAGTGGTTATAAATGGTTTCTCTACGTTCTATCCTACCCTAATACCAATATTTGTTAAAGCCATCCATCATAAGTCACAACACTGTAAGCCTTTCCTAATTCTTGAAAAAACTGTTAAGAACAATTTATCCAATAGGCCTACAAGTGGATATTGGTCTACTTATTTCTGATGTTGTTGAACCTAATAGAACGGTTTCTTAGGTTAATTGACATGTTTATAAAATACTAAAAATTAGAAACCTATAAGTACAAGGATGCAACATTATTGGTTTTAAGGAATAGGTCTATTTTTCCGACGCTCCAACTAAAATCGTAGTATTTTCTGTAAAATATATTATTCTTCTTGGTATGGCAGTTCAAAGAAGTACATTTTATAGACTACCTTACATGTTTGCACTATTATAGCGTTTCATTTACCACTAATGGAGCTATATCCGTCGAGTATCGACGGGCAACAACTAGTAAATGATAGATACATGTTACAAATGTAAACTTTAGTTAAAGGATTTGTTCTTAAATATTCTTTAATTATATTATTTATTTGTTGTTTAAAAATATTACTTACTTATTGGAATATTATATGAATCGAATATTCTACGATGCCTTACCCTGAGTGTTTGAATAAATTTTACCCAAAAGTTTATTAATGTTTTGCAACGGAACGGAGATTAATATTTTTATGACTTTTTTATTAAATAAATTAACCTTTGGGGTAAGGTTTATTAAACCAAACCAAAGGCTATAACAGGTATACAAATTTTACTAAAAACGAAATGTTTATAAAACATATAAATCCCACATTGAAGTTGAACACATTCAAGATCTTTATGAGTCAGGTAAGGCAGGAGCAGTCACCGTGGATGAGAGTTTGATAAGAACTGCTAAAAACATTCCTGAAGGATATACTCGTCCTTTTTTCATAGGATTTTAATTTTCATCGTCCTTTGTAGCAGAAATATCTTTTTTTCATAACAAAGGGTTTTTAATGTTTCTTTCACAAGGTATTAGGTGCAATTGTACTTTAAACAAGTATTTCTTCAGTATATCATTATTGAAATGGAACATAAATGAAATTATATAAAATGTAAATCATTGTTAGTGATCGATATAGAACAATAGTTACGGGTTTAGATGAAGTGTCAAATTATAGTGTTTTAAAAGAAAGATAGATTTACCTGTGTGTGAAAATATATTCAATAGTAGTGGCTCCGATCATGTCACCATAGTTCAGAAGCTGTCATTCGGAGGACCACTAAAACACTTGTTGAGGTCCTGAGTCAGACGAATCACCAACTCATATGATATGCGAAGAGAAAATAGTTTCATACACGGATTGTTGAAGTAGTTGTAATTAAATACTTTTTATGTTGACCCAGCATTTAAATAAGGCTAGAATATAAATAAAAAGTAAGATTTTGTTTTGGAATTTAAATTATGTAACCTTTATTGTGTTATAGACATAAAAATAATCCTGTGTACTTTACTGGTGCTTTAGGATTTCAGAATTTTCAGGCTTTATGAATTTTGGCCACATTTACTTAAAGTATTTTTAATATCTTTTGGAATTGTAACACTTTCTTCCCTGTTTTTTTCCACTACTTATTTTGTCTTCTTACAAAACTGCTTAAGATTTCCGATGTATGTTTCGAGAGTTGAACAACTAACTGTGAAAGGAAAGAGAAAATAACTTTAAAAATATTCATAAGCAGTGGCTCCTAAAAAAATAAAATAAGTAACAGTCTTTAGAAAGATGTAATATCGATACAGTCATAATAGACTGGTGGAAAATATCTTATAAAGAACTCAAGGTGATGGGTCGGTGCATGGAAATGAAGATATGGTGTGGTACAATTCACCCTCAGTCTAATGAGCCACCTCGCAGTCATTTGTATCACGTGGTCACCCCTGACTGTTCATTAGGCAAAAAGGCTTTCAACCTTGTATTGCACGGTTCAATTTCAACCTTTCATTGCACCGTTCAATTTACATAATTTGTTGAACATTTAAAGATGATAGCTGACGTATTAATAGCTAAAATGATTACTTTCTGACTTGTTTGATTGCTACACATGTTAAACATTTTACGTTATTAGTTTTCAATATTTATTTATGTCCCAGTCCCATGTACTGTTTACAGGCTATTTATTTCGCTAGTTATTCGTATATTGCTTTTGTATATAACATTAAGTATGTAGTTGGTGTCAATTTTTAGTTATATTTGTTGTACTTGTTCCATATACTGCTTATTAGTTTGTAAACTGGTATTTATTATATCTTATATTCACTATTTATGTTAAGTAGCCACGTGTTAATTGTCTTACCTAAGTATTTTTGTCATTTAGTTAATATACGTTGTGGATGTTAAATATTTAGTTATTTTCCTATATGCTCCTTATAATATAATATTTGAGGTTTAATATGTTTTTGAGTATTTTGTTTATTGAATATATTGTATATTTGAGTGTAGATTTTTATGGAGAGAGCAATTACTTATTAAGCTATTAGTGTTCTATATTTTTATTATTATCGTAACTGTATGCAATTTAACTGCCCCACGTTCTGTTTACAGTGTTCATGGGCTATAATAATCCTTGAACTATGTTATATTTACACACTGTCCCAAGTTTTATTTATAGTTGAGGCCTATTATAGTAAGTCCCTCACATCAGGTTGGCCACCTGTGTGCGTGAAAGCAAGATTTGTCTTTCCCTAAAAATTAAATAAATGAAAACTAGCAGTTATATTCGTATTTTGTAAGATGTTTCCTAACCCTCTTGTGAGCAGCTGGGACCTATCACTTAAGCGTTCATCCCTGTAGAGGACAGGGGTCTCAATTGTCATATCAATTGAGATGGGTGAGAACGAATTCCAGGTAGAGTCGAATTATCCCGGACAATCACGGTTTCCCCGTTTAGTCTTGAGCCAATTTTTTGTTGTTTTAGCCCAAGAGGTAGGCAGGCGTTTCATGCAAATTGAAGGCATATATAGTCAGAAATATAGTCACACACAGACAAAAAATGCATATTGTAGCGAAATAGACTAACAGTTAAAACCTCTTGCAAATTTATTTACTATTTACTATTTACACGACAACAGGTATATTGTTAACTACTAAAGAGATTGATTGGTGAAAAGATTGATCCTTGAGTACCTCTCAAAATGTCGATGTTAGTGTGAGCAGACACAACACCTCATCTTTATACAGTAGATTTAAAATGCTAAAAGCACATACACACAATCATCGGAGTTTATAATCATTTCAGATGCTTAAAACTGGTAGGGTTTTGCTAACCTCTACTTTGTTTCCCGTACCTAAACTTTTTTCTTCAGTAATGTTTAACCGGGATATCGATTACTGGTTCAAAGCTTTGTAATTAGCTAGTTGTTCTAAGTGTTTTATGTACTAATATGTCCTTTATAAAAATTGAATTATTTTCCGATTTTTTTAATTCTATCTATGAACCTTTCCAATTCCAATTTTTTTTTTTTGTGTCCATAAAGCTCACGCACTCCTAGTTTTCGTTACAGCCAATATGAAAAACAGCATTATTATTGAATACTATGAATCTTCATTGCTGTTTGAAGACAAATATTTGTATATATTTTTTTCATTTTAATGATAAATATTGAGTTTTTTAGCTAAAATGCTACGACTTTTATTGAAATCATATATCTCTAGTATTTAAATTAGACGTAGGTGTGTTCAAAGTTAATCTTTCTGTACTTTAACTCTAACATAGATTATTTTATCACAGCTTTGATTTTGACACGTTTTTTAACACAATTATATTAACAATTATTGGTGGAATGTGCTTTCTTAGATCGCTCTGAATGTGCTTTTATTATGCATATTATAAAATGTTACAGTCGCAAAAGCGAAAAAAGAGAAAATATAATGGTGACATACATGTAAATGTCACTAAACAACAGAGATAAAGTTGATTTTACCAACACGAGAAGTGTTGAGCACAGCTGGAAGCTGAAGAAACTTTAAACGAGTTTCTTACACAAGACCTCCAAAACACACTCCTTCTCACTTAAACAAACTAGGTAGCATGGACATTTCCCCTTATTTTTGTCAATTATTAAGTCTAAAATATTAAACTGATAGTATATTCGCTCTACTTTCTCCCTAAAATAACAAACAAGTTTCACTTGAACACGTAATTTGGAAAATCGTACGTTAGACTGAACAGTGATAAATTTTACTAAAAGATCGTTTTATACTTTTGTTCCGTTCGATAAACTTAAAGGTATATTTTAGGTTACTTGTCGAATTGCAACAAAGAAATGTTACTTACTCTATCTTTAGAAGTTAACTTAAACACCAAAGGTAACCAATAGTGAAGCAAATAAGTAAATTAACTTGTACTGTTCTACAGTGTTTTACTGGTACAGTCACAACCACATCCGCTGCAAAAACGTTCCGTTTTAATTCTGACATATTGGATCATCTATAAAACACAATTATTGGATTTCTGTGTTCTCTCGCAGAACTTGGAACATGCAGATCACTGCATGCGTTCGTTAAACTACGGTTGGAGGCGAAAATAATTAAGTCATACATCTTCAGTTATCATTTAAAATTAAAATTACTACTATATTGTTAGTTATTTTTAGTTTTGTTCATATATTATTTTGGTATTAAAAGTAGTATAATTTAGTATATTATATTGATCTAAAATGTATATAATAAGTGTCAAATGAAAATTATTTGAAAGTAATATTTAATTTTGACATGATTTTAATTAATTATAAATTCCTTAAAACTCAAATTAAGACACTCATCTAAACTGTGTTTTCCTTGAAATAGAGACCCATCAAAATACTATTTTTAATCCACCAATAACCAACCTATTTTAAAATTTTCAGAAACGCTGCTTGAGCTTTTTGTGATAAATAAGAAACATGGAAGAATACAAACATAACTTACTTGAATTAAGATATTGTGTTTGAACAAACGGTTAGAATAAATTTTACTAACATTTGTATGTAACGTATATGTAATGTTATGTACAAGGAGAAGATTTATGCTAAAAGGTTCTTCTTGTTGTTTATATCCATGACAGTAATATTTCAATTTTATTTCTGTAAAGATGTAGATGCTTATGTTATTCTCACATTAGAACTCTTTTATTGATACTTATCTGTAACTTATCTATTGATACTTATACATGTAATGACTTTACTTAAAAATGTAGGGTTAATATGTATTGTTCTTACAAGTATTATTATTTTTTATAATTTGTTTATTTTAGCATGTGTACATACACAATTTTTAAACACATTTTGCGAAATAATTAGTTTTAATAGGAGTGTATCGTGCAGGGGGTGAAGGAGACATGTGGTTCTGATAGCCCAAGAATCCAGTAACAAAATGTCTAGTTTCTCCCCAAAAAGCCTTTAAGATTAGATATTCAATTCAATATCATTCAAATGATTTATTTTAATGCTACAAAACAGTCATAATATGTAATTAAATTGTAGCATAGTAAAAATATCACATAAATAGCTATGCATGCCAAATGGTAACTAAATTTATACAAAGCTCTTGTACATGTGAATAAATTAATAATTAACAATAAATAACAAATTTATTTGCAAGTAGTTTTCTATTATAGAGGTAAGAAAAGATAAATTTAATTCTGATATCTGAAAAACCAAAGAAGTTTTTTTTTTTAATAGCTCTCTGAATGATTTACTTTATGAAAAGCTTTTGAAAAATTTTTTTTAACTACAGCAACTTGTACCCCTTTATCGAGAGATGAAATACAAGTCAGTGAAAGAAAAAAAGTTTGCATTTATTTTTTCTTACGCGGAAAACCCCCATGTTGAAATGCTGTTATAAAATTTGTTAACTGATGAAAACCCCTTTTAATATAAAATGGATTAAAACAATTTCGTAGGGGTGATAAAAATTACGACGGGCTTATAGTTCTTAATGTCATTTTTTAACACCCTTTTAGAAAAAAAGTTATGACTTTTGGCAGCTTCAAACAACCCGGATAATATTTAATTTTAATGACAAATTAAACATGTGCATATGGGGTTTTATTAATAAGTTGGAACCTTTAAAAATAAATTATGGATTACCATCCGGTCCTAAAGAACGCTTCAATTTGAATTTCTTTATCGAAAATGCAATCTCATCCTAGGTAATGTTCTTTGACACCAACAGTTATTCCTTCTATACTAATAAATACTATTATACAATATAATAAAAATATAATATTATATACTATATCCAGTATATACTATGTTAATACGTGCTATGTATGCAATACGTTTCATGAGGTTAGACAGTTCGATGGACAAACGAGAAATTTCATATATATGTAAGAGGAAGAGAGCTTTGTGGCCTGTGTTTCAGCAAGGTGTGTTATTAGATGAACGTAACATTGTACATGGAATATGTAGATTATAAGATCTATGAAACTGTTAGTTTAAAGTTCTCATGTTGAAATGTAACTTTTGGAACCTAGAGGTTCAGTTAATTCAAATCAAGTTTAAAATAAAATATATTTTTTTTCTTATCCCAAAGGTATACATTTCATTACCACACAAAATAAGACAGAATCATTTAATACTTTAAATACGTAAGATTTTAAATTAAACTGCACTTTTCCAATTAATTTTATACTTAAGTTTTCTTTTCTGCTTATAATACCTCGATTGTAAGAGCAGTTCTTTTAAAGTGCCGTTACAAATAATTAGAAGCTAATGATTTTATATGTAAGTCTTGAAATATGTTGTAATATGAAGTAGCACGACGAATTTAACGATTTTTCTTCTTACTTGTAATAATATTTGTTAAGTTAAACTCTCTTAGAAATGTGTTTTAGTTGTTACCATTGAGGTAGATCTCTCCTGCCAGGACAGTTGACAATGATCCCTTTATCATGGTTATTATGAAAAATACTATTTTCGCTGCCAAACTATAGCTTATTTTGACATTTTTCTTTGTAAAACTGCATTTACTCTGTTGTTTGCTGTTATTTCTTTATAATCTTACTAGGCAATTTTTTTTGTAATTATATTTGCCATCTTTTTGTACAGTGTAAAACTTTTAGTTTATTAAATTTTTTTAGATACTTGCTCTTTTGGCTAAGATTCAAAGTGACATACATTTTAATGAAAAACAAATCGGAAAAATTATATTTGTTCTGTAAATAAATATCTATGTCACAAAAGTCCACGCCAAATATGAGATTAATTCGACATTTCGTGACAGATATATACATTATTAAGTGTAAGAAACAAAATGGCGGTTATCGGCCATGAAATACGAAATTGATAAAAATTACTGGACATTTCTAACGTTGAGAATAAGAAAATGCAAAGTCAGTTACAGGTTTTTGTGACGCCAACACTGAATCATTTATATTCAAATACTTTTAACGCTAAAAAGTTTATCACAATAGTTTTTAAATTTCTTAAAATATTTGAGCAGTTCAAATTATCTAAAATATTATACCGTGTGTAAATAAAGGTTAGCCCTGATTTCATAAATTTTCTGTACGGAAACCGTTAGAAACCAACACACGCATCTTGTACTTCTTGTTTTCAATCACAATTTTAATATAGTTTTTCATTAAGTTTGTAGGACCTAAACTCAATTAATTGACTAGTATTTAAAATGAAGTACAATAACAAATCAGGAATGGTGATTCAGCAAGAGAAGTGACATTGTGTCATATGGATCCACGAAACTCAATCCCTTATTACTGTCCAAAGATACTTTTCATGTGAACATTTTGAAGATGCTTCAGCATACCTAATCTAAAAAGTATCAAGATGTCATATGTATGTGAAAGAGGCAGTGCGTACCACTTAGGACATATTAAACAAATCAGGAAAGAGCTAAAAAGTTGCCTAGACGATTTTAAAGTACGTCTTTTTGATAAGCACACACATAGAGGTCTATTAAGTTTTGACATAGCTGTAAAAACTTATGAATTCACTTGCTAAAACGTAAAATAAAACCTTACATTACCATTATTTGTTTTCATACTATTTGGTTTCTTTATCAGGGAAAACCATATTGAACATATATTAATAATCTTTAAGATATATTTAGATTAAATTTCCTTCTATAATGAGACTAAGATAAAATATTATTTTTTTATTCAAATAAAGCATAAATGTTTTACATAAAGTATGGTTTATAGCCATGTCTTTATCTATGGCTATTATTTCTCAAAACTCACGTCTGGAAAGTTGAAATTAATTTTTCATAAGTGTCTTTTAAGCACTCACAGTTAAATTATTGTAAACTTTGTTAATATAGAGTCATTGCCAAAATTCCAGGAAACCTCAATCATGAATTGCTTTCGCATCAGTAAATTTATAGCTGTTTAAGTTACAACTCATTTACCTACCATACCTTACCATGCAAAAAGAGAAAACAAATATTTTTTCATATTTAAAATAATTTTAGTTAAATTAAAAGACACACGATGTAAAGAATAATGAATAAAAAAAATACAAACTTTTCCCAGAAATATATTTATTATCTTTTTAAAATACTAAATATCTTAAAAATTAATTTGTTACGGATTATTAACAATCAGCATTAAATATTTTCAAACAAACATTTAATATTGATAAACGAAGGTCTATAGTTTATTCAAATTCGAGATGAATCATGATATTGGTAGATTATCTTTGAAATCTGTACAATTATTCTTCCATATGGAATCAATTAGACATTATTGAATGTTGTTTTAATAAAGAAAAAAAAT
The DNA here is from genome assembly GCA_030545055.2 of Neoaliturus tenellus. Lineage (NCBI taxonomy): Eukaryota > Metazoa > Arthropoda > Insecta > Hemiptera > Cicadellidae > Neoaliturus > Neoaliturus tenellus. Next base: position 116,381,117 of record CM061533.1, on the reverse strand, counting down.
AATAACAGGCTCTGCTTTCATTAATCTCAGTGGAGCATATGGCACAATCACTCATAGCAAGCTCGTATTTGTAATGTAAACCTAGAATACGCATTGTAAAAATTCTTTCAGTGTATCTTTAAAAATACCTGAGTATTAAATACTTTTCAAAGCAAAACCAGGCGATGAAGAGTCCAAAAGAATGGTCTACCTCAAGGAGACTCCTAGCCCCAATGCTGAATAACATACTAACGACCAGACGATACAAAAAGCAATTTATACACGATGGCAATACGGTAGTTGCTTCACAGGAAAATGTGTTAGAAGATGGGAAAGCAAAATTGACTTAAAGGCTTAAATAGTTATCGAAATACCAAGACCGAAATCACCTAATTCTAAACTCAATTCGAACACAGCAATAAGCTATTCACCGATCAATCCTGGATACAAGAAGATAACCAAAAGTAAAATGGAGGGACATTTCCATAGATATATACTAAACACCTGGATCGGTGAAATGGCGGAATAGCGCTAAAAACGAGCCAGCTTCCCCCACCACTACCCAGTATTACCGCCACTGCGCCGCTGGCGCTAATATCAGCTGACATGATTGTTGTCGGTGCGTCAGCTGCATTCTTGTTTGTTTACATTCTTTTAAATGTTCAGTTATAATTATGATGATGACTGATGGTTCTGTACTGTGCAGCTTTTGGATGTAAAAGGCTGAAATTTATCATTTCATAGGTAAGAAAGACTAAAAAAATACAGTATTACTGTAGTTTATTTAATTAGTTTATTTATTTATTTAAATTACGGTACATAATTACTCGCACAGGGTTGGCAACACTGACCACTAATACTGGCTAGTGGTGGGGGTAACGGCCCGTTTTCGTAACACGGAGTTACCGATCCAGGTGTTTAGTGTATATCTATGAACATTTCTCATTACATGAGAATCAAGCGTAGGGGGATCACAGAAACATATATTGCGTACATCAGCTCCGACTCAAATCCATTCGGTATCTTATTAGTAGTGGATTACGTAGCATCAGTGTAGAAAACTCTATCAATTCAAGAATTTCTGCAAAGGAGGGTCAAGTATGCCTACAGTAAACTTCCAATAACACTCTATACAGATTACGCCGATGATACTCTTAATGGCCACCTTGGATATGACGAGACCTTGCAGCTGCAATGAAAGACCGCAATTAATAATGTCAACGCTCTTTATGGCACTTTATGGGCACCAAAAACAGTTTACAAGACTTTGGTGAAGGAAGAGAGAGCTTCCTCCAACCAACCGAGCGACCACGCTTAACACCGGAAGCACATATAAACTCTACCTAGAGAGATATGAGACACCACCGCATGCAGTAAAACACTTAGACACCGACGTTGTCTGTGGTGCGTATTAGATGGTGACTGGTGGTGATAGTGATTGGTTCTTTGATGAATCCGATGAATGTACTTTGAACTGACAAAGACCATCTGATTCTTCTTAACGGTATTTTATAAATAGCTCAGTGTATGCTCCAATAGCAGTTAGGTCTAGTTTCAAACCATCAAAGAGTCCTAATTTTTCTTTTTTAGTATTGAACTTGCGGCCTTTAGGAATTATAAGGGGAGCTCTATAATTACCGCAGAAATTATTTAGTTTCGAGTGGCTATCTATCCTACTTTACTTGGAAGGCTTTAAATATTTTATAAAAAGAGGTAAAAGAGTGAGGTTTTACTGTGCAAAACAACCTTCGCTATCTGGGGCATATCACGAAAGAGGCACTGACTGCACTTGAGAGGTACTCCATGATCACCAACACCTGCTGGTCTGTCCTAACATGTGCTCCTGGCACGACCCAGAGAATCCGATACTAATCCTTATGAAAGGATATTGAAAGTATAAATATTTCTAATGGTTTTCTGGACAAGGAAAGTAGTGAATATGAAATGCTGTGGCTGCACTGCATTTTAGGCTTTATGTTGTAGATACAAGATAAAAGTTTATGTTACTTAACAATTATATTTTACTAATGTTTTATTTGATCATTTGAAAACAGTAATAAAAAAATTATATTTCAATTTTTTTATATATTTATTTTAGAATTGTATATAAATTTCAACATGAAAAAAAGATAATTAATGTCAGATGTTTTAAGGACAGAGTGAGATGGATGTGATGCCGACTCCACCAAAAGGCTTATATTTTAATTCCGACATAATAAACAAAATATTGTCTCATCAAAAGAAACATTTAAAATAAATAATCTTAATTTTACACATAATTAAACAATCTTAAACTTCTAAGCTTTAGGGAGTTTCAATTACACATTAAAGCTTTGTGTGGTTGATGATAAATAAATATTTTATTGAGTTTCCATATGAATGGTATTAAACCAATGTTGTACCTCCCAAAACTTATCAATGCTAGAAGTAAAATTTACATAATATATAACATTAATCTATTGTAGTATTTCTCACTTTATATTCAGTTTGTTCATCTGTTGCAACTAATTAGCATGTTGTTGTATCTATTGCAGTAAGTTGGTTTTATTTATTTATGTATTTTTTGTTAATTACATACCTAAGAACAACAGACGCTGATAGGACCTTTTTGTTTGGACATTCACTTAGAATGAACTGGGCTCAAAAAATAATTTTCAATTGTTTAATTTTGTAAGGAACCACTATTCACACTACTTGTAATAGTGAATTTGTATTGCTAGGAAATATTAATTGGTTAATTCTTGTAACATATAATAGGGAAATGAATCATTGTTTTTAATTGTTTAAGTTTCATTATTTGAGTTTTGTAATTTTTCTTCAATCATATGTAATAGCAGGCATGAGTGAAATTGATTAAAACACCAATAATCATTCATAAGTCAACTTCATGGATTATGAATACTTTAGGTGGATAGATGCAAAATAAGGACCGACATATTCAATTTGATAAATTAGGAAAAGAATAATGTTTAATTTACAACATTTTTATCTTTCATTTACGGTAGGTATTATACGAACGTATTTTAAAGGTTGTAACAAAACGTCATATAAACGCCTAACGTCAAATAAAAAACACCAACTATTAACTCTTGAATAAATATCACATTAAAAGTGATGCGGTCTTAGTCAATTTTAATAAAAAAATTAAATAAATACCGTATACTGCATCGAATGCAATGATTTTATTAGTATTACAAATATTTAAAATATAAAAACTCTTTTTAAAAAACCGTTAAACTCTTTTTATAATATTAACTTAAAACTCATTGTATTTGGAATCAGGTTAAGGTTGGAGAGCCAGATCGTGTATTTTTGTACGGTATTGTGGTATTCTTCGTAAGGGAGAGACATTTTAACCTATGGACCTGACCTTTCTGCTGCTCCCTCGCCAAGTTTGCGATAAAAGTAAAGTAGCATCTGACGTTACAGGCACATAGTCCATGTTGACGTCAGTCAAAACTTATCTCTTATAAGTGAAATAACCTGTACCATAAAAAACTTATAAATTTGGTTATCTGTACAGTGCCTATTATTTAAATACTATGGTAATTTGCATTGGCTGCTTGGAACCAGCAATATCACTCCATACTGTGCATATGATTTTGTATTAGTAAATGGTAAAGTGAAATTGATCATTCTCGTTACTTCTAATATTCTTGAGAAGATAAATTTATTTCCATAATACCTTTTTAATGTAGGTCAAGTTAATATTTATACCTTTATGTTTTAAGTTTATAATAGTTAGTTGAATAGGCAATTGTTTATTGTACTTTTTATGTGTTCATCAGTGGCAACAAGACTCTTCCTCACACACAGTCTTGAAACGGATATATCTTTGTAATTTACGTTATTTGCACTTATGTGTGAGTGGACTTATTATGAATAGATTATCTTAACGTGAAATATCATGAAATCTGAATCCGACTTAGATTGTTCAGTTATTGTACAGTTGCACCTCTTCACATGTTATAATTTACAATAGTGTTGGTATTTAAAAAAAATAACAAGCATACATTGCATGGTTTTAGAGACATAATTTAAATCCAACTGGGTATCAATATGATACGTAGCGTAACTTATAATAATAATCAGTAAATAAAATTAGATTATTTATCTCATTCTAATCAAGAATCCAAACCAATAAAATCCATTTTTTTATTTAATTGGTGAAGAAGATTGCAAATAATTAAGGCTTTAACAATGGAACTATAAGCAGTAATTTCGTAATGAGTAGCTTTAGTAATTGTAAATACGTCATAACCACCATGGTTATTCGTCGGTTATAGGCACATACTAGTTTAAATGTAGTTTAGTCTAGTTAGGTCAGGTAAAGCAAGGATACTATAGGTATGATTCTTCGCTCTGTTGTCTTCGTTTTCACTTGTTTGACAATACAGTAATGAGATTTACGGATTCGTAGGTCGTTCAAGGTCAAATGCTCCTTGTAAATCTCTTCTTTCGTTAATTATTGTAAATCTCACTCTTTCGTAAATAAATGTAACTTCCCTGACCGGACTTTGGTATTACCGTGACTAATAGTGTATTCCCTACAGGAATATTCGCTAAAATTTGACACTAATAACAACATACATCGATAACTGTTTTATTTTATTTGTTTTCATGACAGTAAAGTAATTAGAGAGATAGGCATGGCATATATGTGAAGAGAGTTATCACTCAATTATTTTTCATATTAGGTTAAATTATAGTAAAATATTATTTACTTCGTCAGTCCTACTCTTGAATTTATATTTATAATTAGACATAAACATTAACATTGTATCATTACAATTTGGATATTTGAAACCCATAAAAATATTCAGGGATTAATTATGTTAATAAAAAATAAACTTAAACGATTTTTTTCTTATTTTAAAAATGTCCATGAGGCACAATTTGCAGTAATAATACATTTAAATTCACCTGCAATGGTCGAAAGTGATGGGAGAGGCTGATCATCAAATACAAAGGGATCACCCCGCTGAAGTTGGTGTCAACTTCGCAGTAGCCACTAGACTGCTAATTAATTTTATTGCTCAACTTGAATCAGTAACTGGATCCTGCCTCTGTTTGTTTCTATACTGCTCCAACAATCATAATAAACAAGACCAAAACTTTTTTGTTACTTCATGTTTTGCAACTAAATATTTGACGGACACATATAGTACAAAAACAAATTTAAAGGAAACTATTTTCTGTTGTTTAAAAGAGATGATTTTAGTTATAATACGTCTTCAATGAAAATAAATTCGAATCCAAAATACAATAAACCGGATGCAACGTAACTAGGTATACTTTATTGGTAAAATTAAATTTGTTTTATGGTTGCTTAGAAAATTGTATTTATTCAGAATTACAAGTTTAAAAACTAAATTTTGAATTGGAATGGACATTTTTATATTTTTTCATAAGATGTTAAGTTGTGAAGATAAATTTATTTTCGGACGTTGTTAAACTTCATGTGGTGGAAACCTTATAACCCTTTAATATAGACCGTATCACTTAATAAATTGTGTAATTGAATTCCTGTAATTCTTATAACATCAGCAAGGAAAATATAAGGTCAGATAAATAGACGGCAAAAAAGTTGTATTGGTGATGTAATAGAAATTTCACATGGATATGAAATAAATATTGTTTTAAGTTTGTGGAAGTTTTCTTTTTCTTTAAATAGCATTAATATTGTGCACAAGTGGTTCACTGGTGGCGTTATTTATTTAGCATACCTCTTAATGACAATTCAAAATAAATTAGTATTATATTAGTGTAAATCTTATCAGATTAAATATGAAAGGCACAATTTCATCTCAAATCAATGTCAGTTTCATACCATACTTAGACTAACACAATAGTTACATGATAGTTACCATGATACATAGTTATTGTAGGGCTAGGTTTATTACGATTGAATCCTACTAGGCCAGAAATTAAAAACGAGTGGTGATATATCACCGGCCAGAGTCCAATATGGACTGACGAGGTGACAGGCGGCGGTGCGGTGGTCGAATGGTTGAGTGGCTGGGGCTGATCACAATGTTAATCACGCGGTCCGATTGACGTGGTAAGTCAGATCAGCGAATAGTTGATGAGTTTACCACCAGGCGAGCTCATTTAACATTTACTATTATATTGCTGCACACTTTATCTACTAGTAAGTAACATATTAAAAAATAAGTAATGATTTATAAAAAATATCATTGGTTTTTTTACTAAACTCTGCATATATTATTTCAAAGTATATTTATCAAAACACACAATTACTAAAACAATAATAATTGGACTAACACGTTTGCTGCTAGTATTGTATTTATACAAGGTGACTACCCCGCGCCAGGAGCTAGCGTTGTACTTTTACAACGCTATATTATTGTTGAAAATTGAACCATTGTGGGGCCGCCAGTTGGGCAATGGGTTTGTTGTTGTTTGTAGCTCTTGGTATTCATTCTACTATATTTATTTATATATTTTCATTTTTTATAATTGTTTTTACCCTTATTTATTATAATACTACTATCGAAAAAGTTAAGAATTTTTAGAATTGTTAAGAATTTTTTATGCCTATTCATATTAAGTTTTTCAAAGGTAAGTAATTTACATTTGAGATTTTATATGGTGACACTTTCTAATTGTATCGTCAGGTGTTGGTACTGTATAACTTCTCTAATCATATAAAGTAACGGTAATAGTACAATTTCCTTTTCAAACAGTACCTATCATTTCATAGTTATAATAAGAAATAAGTGAAGTTGCATTTTTATTAGGTATAACAAATTTGTTAGTTGTTATTGGTTTGGTTATTGTTAAATTGTTGCTTGTTATTGATAAATAAAGAACAACAATTTATTATTGTTGTAAGATTTCTAAGAGTTTAAAATTTTTATTGAATAAACTATTACATCAATTCAAAAAATATTCCGATGGAACCAAAAGTTTTCTGCGTTTCAATTACAATAAAGACAACGATATGTATTCAATACTATCAAATACATTTTCTCCTTGTTTTTAAAGTACAAATTTATTGAAAAAACCAATTTGCACTTGCTTTAATATAATATATGTATAAAGAAAAACAATTGGGCTCAAAAGAGAAAAAAATTTAAATCTCCTAAAGAAGTTGTTTAAAAAGCAAATATTTAGTATCTGATAAACATGATGACTTAATTCTCCAGTTTGATAAACGATTATTGCGCCAACAGTTTGACACTAAATCTTCGCCACACAGTTTACATTAAACGGCTATGCAAAGAGCTGAAAGTGAATGGTGTTATAACATATATCTTCCTGCCGACAAATGTTAACCTTGTAAATTATATTAATCTTTATAAGTATATTTTATATGAAGTTTCTTTTTACAACAATTAATATTTATGAGTACACGGAGATTTGGTGATATTTATTAATGGTATACTATTAATTTAAAACCAATATTTTTAAGGTAAAATCCTGCAGTAAAATGTTTTAAGTTTTATCATATTAATTCTTTTCTTTATAATTGAGAAAAAAATTGGGTAATAATGACAATTAATGCATGGTAATAAATAATAAATTTACTTTATTAACAATAAAGTAAAATAGTAATTTTTAGGTTAGAAATAACGTATCATATGAAAAACCGTATTCTTTGAGAAACCTTCACAGAGATGACTGTGGTGTCGATGTGTAGTGAAATGCATCAAGTTTTGACACACGTAGTTTGACAAACGAACTCTAGTGACATTTACATCAAAACGGCTGGTTTCATTGGACTCGAGCTTGCTAGCCACGTGTTTTCATAAAAAGAATCAAATATGGCTTGATCAACAGTTCAGCGTTGTTTGCTTACCAAACACCCCAAATAACTATCTAGTATATGATTGCACAATTTGGACACGTTTTGTACAACTTTAATTCTTCAAAATAAAACCAGATTCGAGTAAAGGCTGTAACTTAAACTTAATTACCACTAACCCCATGAAGGTGGGATATAAACTATTAAACTATGCATGTCAAAACCTATTTCTCTACAATTTGACACAACAATCGCTATAGTAGGGTATATTGAATAATCTGTATAATGTTTTAAAATTGTAAAATCGTTTTTATAAACACCCAATATACGTTATTATGTTCACTACGTAATCTATAAGTGTAGTGTAGATAAAAAGCTGCCAGTAAAATCGAGATACTTTTTTAGTAATAATACATCATAGTTTTATATTACTGCTAAAATAATCCCAAAAATATAACCCACAATATTTTTAATTCAGTAAAAAGTTAAAAGTAAAAAAAAATTATAGTCTATGTGCTGAGTTAAAATTTGCAAAGTAAAAACCAAGCCTGAGTTTAAATTTCAAATTCATGGGAATTTGAAAAAAAGAACGCCAAACTAAGATCTGGAAGGGATTTACAATTTTCACGACTAATACGATTGTTTGATCAAAATAGAAGTCATTAATATGAAGTTTTGCTGTTCTTGCATGACAAACTGTATATAAAATTATTCCTGAACTAAACATCTTTCTATAAAATAATAATTATTGTTATGATAAATATTCTTACAAGCAAGCCATACAAAATGGCTTTATCCTATTATGAACTACTAGTATTTTTCATCCATTATAACTTATATGTATTATTTCGTTTACATTTTGAATATTTAAAGCTTAGTCATTATTAAAGATGTTTGGTAAACTCTTTGAACACTTCATACTTTACATGATAAGGTAATAAGGTGAAATAAAATGAAATTGAAAATTTCAAAGGAAAATAAATTCTTTTTTATTAATATGTAATTAGATGAACATATCGAATAAGAGTTAAATTATTCCACATGAGTGTTGGTGCCTCAGTTTTCAAAAACCCAATTTCAACAAAACCCGATTTCAATGGTGAACTATAACTTTCAAAGGAAGATTCAAATAGACTTCAATCGTTCACAGTACATTTTTGGCCAATTTGTAGATGACTTTTCGTTTTTAAGTCATTCTGTGCAAAACAAATTAGTCGTAATTAAATTTAATTGGAGGTAATTTTAGTCGTGCTTGAGATGTTTGTTTATGGCTCAGGCATAGAGTAAGGATTTAAAATATATTTCCTATGCAATAATGATACTACTCCATATGCAGTTTGTTATTTTGGTCACAAATAACTGACGAATACATTTTTTATAGTTATTTTATTTTGCTACACTTAGTTGAAATTGAGCTGTGCATCATAATCTTATAACTTAAACTTAATGTTAGCATCAAGATACTTTGAAATAACTATATTGTCAGGAATCATTAAATGATTAATAATCAATTTATAATCAGCACCTTTTCCTTTGTAAGCCGAAAGCAATAACAAATGCTCACAACGAAATATTATTTCACTTTAATACAATTCAACAAAAAGTATTTTAAGTATTAGATTTAATACATTATTGATGTAAAAAAATTGTTTGATTGCTATCGAAAGTAGTATATGTAACGATGTTTTTTAAGTTCAAAACTAATATCCAATAATAATAATAATTCTTTATTCATCAAAGTACATGTTACAAAATTACATAAGCACATATAAAATCACATTACACTGGCAAAGTGCATACATAAGAGTAAAACATATCTTTATAATCATTATATACAAAATATAAACAAAATAGTGACATTATGAATATTGATGAATAATTGGGTTGCCCCCAAGGCCAAGCCCGTTGGGGTCCCCTCATTAGATTATCTTTTTTAACAGAGAAGAAAAGATGTGCCAAGTTGCTATTCAAATAATTGATTCATTAAAAAGTTTAAACATATTTTTAAATGCTGCATTATTTGGTTTACAATGTTGCCTGCAATTGAATGAAACAATAAAATACAATAAACGATATAATATATATATATATCCAATTAGCTTGATACATTAATATTAATTAAGTGAAAAAAGTCTGAAAAGCAAGTTCGAACCAACCACATTAAAATGAAAAAATAACATAAAAGCTATCCCTTTATCCAGTCATCAAGTAATTCTAAATTTATGGTTTTAACAAGTCTTCGACATTTTCAACTCTAATTATCCATTTTCAAAGTTTATTTAAATATTTTCTTTTGTCATTTTTTTGCAGCATTTAGTTGTGTGATGGATTGAAATGTTCTATTATATAATCTAGGTGCATTGAATGTGTAGAAATGTTGGTAATGGGTCAGATTTGGCTTAGGCAGTGCAATAGTGTGATTATAACTTAGCTCATATGGTTGCATGTTCTTATCTTTATTATCCAAAATAGCTGGATTATTACTACACGATCCTGGTTTGGCTACAAGAAACAAATGGAAAATAATTTCAGTCTTGTAGTTTCTATAGCATGGCTTATGCATACGCTAGGAACAGTTGGCGACGTGTGCAAACTTTGCTTGTTAACAAAACGCCATTAATATTCTGAACAAGCTTGTCCACTGGTGACATTACTCCTCTTTGATTAGTTCGAACTACATATTAGTTCTTTGATTAGTTCTTTGAGTAGTATTCGAACTACATTTTGCAATTGAGTTAAACAAGAAGTTATTTTTATCAACCTAACCATTCTGCAAAAGTCATACTAAAATAACCTAAAAAAAATATTAATGCATTTTTAAGTTTATTTAATTTCATAAGTGTTTAATCGACAATCATAAACTAGTGTAAGTTATGAATTAGTACTTTTAAGAAAATAAACAAGTGAAAGTTAAACAGCAGCATTTACTTGTCTATTTTCCTTGATTTTAGAACGTAGAAATTTCAATTCGTTGAGGTTAGAATAAATCAAATAGAATGTCATAGCAGACCTGCGTACTCAAAGATTTACAAAAGAATTTAGAGTTAAAAAAAAATTTTTTTTGCCCATAAACACCATGGGAATGACAATGTAAGTTTGCTGCTATGCAGGTGTTTTAAGCAAATATCTTTAATATTTTTTATTTTATTTTAAATGTCGCTAACTCCCTGGACTTTTTTCAGGTATTATTTCTTGCCTAAATACAAGCCAAAATATCACATAAACATCTATATATTAATAGGCAAGCATGTTTCTTTTCCTCCTTTTTTCACAGCTCCTGTGCATCGTAGGAGAAATCCGGGCATACCGTTAGAAAGGTATAGTGCTGTAGATGAGTAGAATCCTATTCCAATTCACATCTGACTAGAGGGCTTCGCCCCACAATACTTGAAAGTTCCAATGTTAATCTTATGGAGGAAGGAGAATTGATTGAATTATTAGACAGCTGTTATGGAAACAACTATGCTAGAAAAACAGGAAGAACATATGTTTCTGTTATAAAATGTTTTTAAACTTCTTGCGTCCAGATCAACAGAAATTGTGGTCGAATTTCGATCAGGAGGCGATCTCTAGTATTTCTAAAAGTCCATAGTTAACCACATTGACAACATTTAAGATTTTTTAAAGAATAATTTTAAAATTGAGAACGGCTTGTTGTAATCAATTGAAACTGGGTATAAAGCTTTTTGAGGTGAAGGCCAAAAAAAAAAAAAAAAAATTTTACCCCAGGCAGAAAATTTAACTACAAATAAAAAAAGCTAAGTGTTGGTAAATAATTTATATAGAGCGATTTAACTACAATTATTCCCTAATCTTAGCGGGATGCCTCGTGAAGAGTACGGTCGTGGTGCCGTGCCGCCGCTCCTCCTTACCAATACAATAGGCCGCATACCCAAACAGCTCCCGTAGTAGCGGTGTGACCATGACTAGTATCAGTTAAATCACAACTTGTATTTGAAAATGAGCGAATATTTTTTTTTGGCTTCTGGGACCTAAATAGTAATAATAATAAAACAACATGGTCCGGTGTTTATGTATTACCAAGGCTTGTACCGCAATAATGTTTTTCTATATGAAAATTTGGTGATACAAAGTTTTCGTTCCAGGATTTAAATAAAATATATAAAAAAATACCTAACAGTTTAAGCCATTGAGTTTGTGTCTGCTAATCTTGTTAATGTTTAGTTTTGAGAGTTATTACATAATTTGGTAAAAAGTTCTAATTTAAAAACGTCGATAATTTTAACACGTGGTTTCCACTTACAGGCCTGTGGATACTGACTGTTTGCCAAGTACTGTTAACAGTTACGATCCACTTTTAATAAGGATATTTATGATATAGTCTAGCATTTAAAATAATGTAAATAGATTAATATGTCCGACCTTATCGTTAATAATTTTACTAACTTCTGTATCAGGGAAGATTTATTTGAAAAAATTTGAAAATAGAATCACTGAGACTGTAATACAAAACCTCCTTTTTAATAAAGAAAATACTCTTTAAAATTTTCTTGGTTTAGAGGGAACTGTCTTGATCACCTAATGCCAAACCATATTCAACTAGTACTCAACTAGTTTTTATATAAACATTTGTTCATAGGTTCGAAAATAGCAGATAACGAACAAGGTAAGAAAGAAATTGAAACAAACATCTGATATTTAGCTAATTTCGCTTGCAACTCTATCTACTTAGAAGCATGAGGACTGAAAAATATCATGCTTTTCACACCATACCGTCAAAGTACCTAATGCATATTTTATATTTAAGTCGTACATTCTGTATGGCACTAGGTTGTGAGGTCACTGCTCCAGAATACACAATCTACTTTTCTACAGAGGAAGGTTGCTTAGCAGTTAACATTTTTAAAGATTTTTATGAAAAGATGACAACATTTCACAAGGTTTTCATGATAATGGCTGTCTACATAACCTAGTGAGGATAGAAGATTATGAGTTGAAGTGAAATATCCATCTTAATTAATGGCATTAATTGTAATTAGAAGAATTATTGAATAATTGTTTGAAGAATTAGTGTAGAAGAATTGTTGATTGTGTTCATTAGGGGCCATCAAAATGAGAATGTAAATTCATCGATTTTCAGACTGAACAAGATTCAAATGTTCTCTCTTAATGGCATCGAAGTCCACAAGTCACACTGATGTCTGTGAGACGATTACCAGATAAGTGCCATATGAAAGTTTTTAAAGGATGGCAGAAATCCATTTGGTTGTCTTGAAGAATTCTTTGATTCGAAACATTCGGAAATATTCTGTATCTAAATTTTAGTTTAATTATGTTTTAGGGGGATTAAGGTTTTCCCTACGAGCTTCTCGATTTTATGTTTGCAAAATCATTAACGTATATAATTAGCTTATTCATAAAAACAGTACAGAGCATTGAAAATAATATTCACATATAATAGAAATAAACATTACAAATGTAATTAAATAACAAACAAAACATTATTGTCTTAAAAATATTCAACTCTGTTTTGAATGTTTTAGCATCGTAATGTAGACAATGTTTTTCCATTAGCCAAATGCTCTTCTTTTAAAGGGTTTGAATAATACATTGTTTCCATAACATTAGTGTTCATCCACTTTTACGTACTAGAACCTATGTTTCGTTAAACACATAACAACACGACCTGGGTGTATCGTCGTACAAACACATTCATGTCAAATACTATGTGTCATGTATGTAAATAATATTTTACTGTAGATTGAGTATAGTAATTTGAAGCAAAACTGAAATGAAAATATGCAAATTATAAATAAATTTCCGTTTATTGATTCTTCTTAACTGAATGTAATACCCCCGTCGCAGCAGACCAGCGTAATTAGCGAATTTCCAACGGAACTTTGGTATATGTTTCCATAAAACCATGGGGATGAGAGATATGCCACCATATGGGTTTTGTTGGTGAATACAAGTTAAACCCTACAAGTTAATGTACATACCAAATTTTATCAATTTTATGGTGTTCTTTTTATTTTTCCCATAAATCCCATTGGGACGAGTACGTAGGTTTGCCATCATATGGGGTTTTTAAGAAAATATAAATTAAGCTATTCCTAATGAATGTACATACTATTTTCTTTTTCAAAATATGTCAATAAATAAGTAAGATAGAAGGTTTTGTTGATTTCCAATAAGAATAACATGGAAAACATAGTTTTTGGAATTTTCTCCGTAACCATTTAGGCTGGGTAAAAATTCAAAATAATAGTTTGTTTTTAAGCTATTTTAAATGGTTTAAGTTGAAACTGTTAAATTACAAAAAAAAAAAAAATACTTCGAAAAAATAATTTTTACCATTATGAAACACCATAGAACCTCATCCCATGATCCGATCATTCTGGTTCACGAACTCATTCAAGTAGAAGCTTGCTTACACCAATATATTAAATTTCATCAAATCGGAGGTTTCGTTCAAAAGTTATCGTGTTTATGGGCACATAGATATATTTATATTCCCACATACATATAATGCATTCCCTATAGAATAAAAATAAATTCGCTAAAAACAACTTCCTATCCCATTTTCCTAAAATTTTGTCTTTAAGAAAATAAAGTTTTAATCACATCAAACACTGTTGATTGTGTATTGTAGCTTTGCAAAACACATTTTTTTACTTTTAATTTATATATGAAGAAGGCCCTAGTATAATATTAAGTATACAGGGTTTAATTAAAGTCAGTCACCAAAGTTCATAATATGGTTAATTGGGTCAAAGTAAATAAAAAAGTTTTTGTAAAAGTATAAAAAAATGCATATTTCCCCAGATATCCGCCATTTTGTTTTTTCCACTTAATAATTTTATTACGGTAACGGAATGATGTAGGAATTTCATATCAGGTATGGACCTTTATAATACCAATGTCCGCTTTCACAGAAAAATTATTTTTTGCGATGTAAATTTTCTAAATGGCGTCCAATTAAAATATTTTAACTCAAATATCTTAAAATCAGTAAATTTTATCAAAGTTTTACAAGACACAAAGAAGTTGACAAATATTGAATTTTCCAACCAATGATACCAAGTTTATAAGGATCTGACAATAATTAACGGATTTATTGCGATTTTTCTATTAAAATAACCTTAATTTGCAATTATTATAATGGAAAATCCACGTTTTTATGCTCAAAAACGCAGTTACTCCGTTGTTTGTGGTTCAGTCTTAACAAACTTGGTATTTTGTTAGGTAATTGAATTTGCCAACTTGTTTGTGTCCTGTAAAACTTTGATAAAATTCACCGGTTTTAAGATATTTGAGTAATAAAACTTAAAATGGCTACCATTTTGAAAATTTAGATCGCAAAATAATATATATTTTTTTTTGTAAACGGACATCGGTACTATAAAAGTCCATACCAATTATGAACTCCGTACATCATTCCGTTTCCGTAATTAAAATTATTAAGTGGAAAAAACAAAACGGTAGATATCTGGGTTAATATGCATTTTTGGATATACCAAAAATTGATCGGCCTCTTTATATTACCTTTTTTGCTTATTTTGACCCAATTAACCATAATATGAAGTTTGGTGACGGACTTTAAGGACACCCTGTAGAAATATATCTTTTAAAAACGTTTAAAATGTTTTTATATAAAAATGTGTTAAATAAATTTAATTCAATCTCATCATAAATGTAAAAGAATCGGAATTATAGGTATAATGATGAGGCAAATATCATTTTACTTCTCACTACGTAAATTGTGTATTTTGCATTTTTTACAGTTGTGATATAAATTTGTAAAGAGGGGTTTTCCCTCCATAAATTCAACCGGTTTGTCATTTATAACAAAATGGCGCTGTATCTGACAATGGAGTATCCAGCCCGCCATTGTTGTGTGTGGGTCCTGATATATATCTTAATGTTTTTTAATATATTAATTCAATTCAATATCAGAATTCATCACTCTAGAAAATATACGGACACCAACATAAATAAACATAATAAAAGATAATAATAACAAGATAATTAATAAAAGATAAATAAAATAACCTTTTAAGATTATGTGTAAGTTATATCCTTATACGAATGTTCTTATCTTATAACACCGATGTCGTCACATCAAACATAGATTATGGACCAAGTTTTCATTTATCATTAAGCCATTTTTAATTCCTACTCACTACAAACAAGTCTCTAACAAACCTATGGGTTAGACTGTTGTGTATTAAAATGTAAAAAGATATAGATAATGAAAAGTAAATTATTGACGTGTTCAATTAGAGAGTTTCAGGGACTTCATGCAATACGAAGGTAATTTACAACCAAAGTGAAATATTACTGAGCAGTCCCAAAAGGAGTAATAATTTTATAGTTCCTATATGATTTGTTCAGATCAACGGTATTTTATAATATGTATTAGTTTTTAGATAGAACGAAAAATTAGCCATCAAACCAAGTTAAACCTATAAAATTATTATCACAATGTTTAAGTTACCTCCTCAGCCTCTATGTTATCATGTCCTGGTTATATGCCGAACAAGACTTCCGACTTTAAAAGTAATTTTAAAACTAATAATCATTATTATCCTCTCAATTGAATTATTGTTGAATACACTTAGTCAAGCATTACATATAAAACATAAATTTTTAAAACATGAACTATAACATTAAGCTGACCAGTATAAAAATTAACTTATCTTGTTACTATAACGAAGTCACCGTATCAGGTTGAAGTTTGAATGCAACTAGATCGCTGAATAACCACAACAGAATCACTTTTAGGCCCAGGTAACTTATACAATTTTCGATTATCTATACTTATCCAGACGCTGATCCATTTAGAATCAAATATAATAATCATTGTAAAGACTTAAAATGTTCGTAAAAATCTCCTATGGCTAATACTTATCAAGATATTTTAAGAGGGGTTGAAAACAGCCCGGACGAATCGTCCGCGAATGAGCTACTTCGACGCTACACTCTCTATTTTGTAGTTCAGACCACAAAATTGATCTATAATGCTCGTCTGGTAGTCAAAGTATGGTAAGAAGTAGAGGTCAGCACACTAGAAAGGAGGTCAATGAAAGTTACTGAGTCACTAATTTAATAAGTATAGCATAACACTATTAAATATTTAGTTCTACCTTGTCGATTATATACGATACAGAGAGGTCAGCTAGTATTTTTTCCAGATAAAAATGTTGTGTTCAATTTCAAGCCAAAAATATTGAAATTGGAAAAAATTTATTACTAAGCTGTAAAATAAAAAATTCAATACATCTATAAATGTATTTAACTTATAATTGTTACGGACAAAAAGTAATATTAGTAATGAAGTTTGTCCATACAATATACACATAAATTACTTCATTTATGAAATAATTATAGTGATATAGGCATAAACATAGGTTCAAACGATGAACAATCAAACAATACAACAATGGTATCCAAGTCACGACGTTGAGCAGCCTTGATATGATTCCCGGGCTGCAACAGAACTGACATGTTCTGACACATGAAAACTCCGTAGATGTGTCAGAAATGTCTGTGAGAGTGACTTCAAAAGCGCTATTTGAAAGAAATTCATGATACAGCAATCAAGGAAATATTTTTAAAACTTTAGTAAATCTAGAATCGTTTCCATTCTTTAGAATGGATTTTTCTTAGCGTGAAACACTTTGTTAATTCTCAAATTCAAATTTTTAATCGAAACAATAAATAATTATTGTATTTAAATGAATTTAAGATATAAATATTAAATTAACATTTGGCAATGAAAAAAATCCCCCTCTTTTAAATACTGACCAACATATGAATAAGGAAGAAAAAATTCAACATACGATCATGATTCAAAAGAAAGCACTACAAAGAAAGGCTGGCATTGGGCCAAGGATGCGCTGCGGAGAGTATTGAGAAGCTTTTGAAGGAACTTTTTCGGAGGTCTGGATCCTAAAAATGCAGTCTCAATCTACATCTTGGAGGCAATACACTATATGCAATAAAATTTCCTCCAACAAAGCGTAATGGAATCCATTGCTACGATACTAGACATAATTGAGACTACAACCTAAACATTCACATTACTGGTCTTTTCTAAAAAAAACCAACATACGAAGGATCCAAATTTGTTTACCTGCTGCCTCAAAACATCAAGAAGGGGCCTTTATAGAGTAACACTAACATTAAAGAGGAGAATCCGAAGCTGGCTTGCAGAGTACACCATAACACTTGGAGGAATTCTTGGCAAGGACAAAACCACATCCAAAACACATTTTGTTATTACAATCAACTTTGTAATATAGTAACATTTTGTAATTCGTTATCGCTTTCACTGTACTGGCACACTGATTCTGCGCTTAGTGACCAAATGACATGTTTTTTTTAGCTGTTTCTTCAATTGTGACTGTATTCTTTTTATTTTATTATTATTATTATTTTTTTTTTGCGGGAAAAAAATATCACCTATTATTTTTGTCTCACCTATTTAGATTGTCGTCAGCATGGGACATATCTGTTACATAAGAACAAAACACAAAATGACACACGAAAACAACTAATGTCATAAAGTTAACGAAAATTAAAAACGTCCCGCCTCTTCAGAGCAAACTTGAAATTTTATTTATCTCCCTCGCGCGGGCCGAAAGCCGAACCACGGGCTAACCTCTTCCTGTAAGGCCGGAAGAGGAGTCCTGTTTACCGGTGATAAGCCATCAACCAATTATTATTTTTGTGTGTCGTGTTTGTGTTTATATACCTGACAAGTCCAAAGCTGACGAAAATATATTTGTCGAGTAAGGAAAAAAATACAGTCAAAATTAAATTTTTATTATAGAACCTGTTGTCCGAGAATTTGATCGGTACAATGTATACAACTCTTCGTAGAAATAATTTCATTCATAGACTTCGCACTAAAATGATTAACTCAAAAAGGCTTGTTTTTATTCAAGATGACCCTGTTCGCTCTCTAGAATTTGCCTTCCAGAATGTTTTAATAAGTTCCCACGGGCTCTGCGCTATAGTAGGCTATAGGTGAACCACATGCTGAATCTGTAACAAGTGGATTCTACTTCTCTGGACTAATTTCACAGTTTTTACTAGTTCTTTTGTTTTTCAATTGAATTTCAATTAAAAACCTGATGAGTTGTTTCAGTCTTTGGCTATAATTTTATCTATCTTAACATTATGAATGAACAGTATAAATTACGAAAAAAAAGATAAATGGTTTTGACTTCACAATCATTCAGCAATTCAGTGATTGGCTATAGTGGAAAACCACATGTTTATCCTGAAACACGTGGTTTGTACTTTGACTGTTGAGCTAGATACTTTCAACTCTTTCGTTTTGATTTTTAACTTTATAAGGCCAATGTTATAATTTTAATTACATCAATTCACGATTATAACTAATTGAGAAGTCTGGTAACTTAATTTTAACATATAAATGATAAAAAAATACTCAAGCCTATAAATTTATGTTTAGTCAGGGATGACTTTTATATTGGACATGGGGAGTTAAAATAAGGAAACAGTGATATATTCTAACCGAACTACGTAAAAGTTTAATTCTGTTTTTTTTTTTTTTTTTTTCACAAATAAAAGTAGGCCTAATGGTCGTACATTTAGATGTTTTAAAAAATCGTTAATTTACAGTATACAACTATCAAGTCTTATTTTTTATAATAAAAAAATCAATAAACAAATAAACAAAGTAAATATACAAACAAAATAATAAACATCAAAATAAATTTTTATTAAAAATTTATACTCACCTCTTTGATATACCAAGAAAATAATAATTAAACCTGGAAATGTTTTGGATAATTTTCGTCAACTTTGCAATAGAATATTAGGAGTTATGAAAGAATGGTCTTACTTCCTAAATCTTTAATATTACCTCCAAGTTTTCCTGTTAGTTTCCCAACAATACTTCGTCATCTCTTTTTGTTTCCTGTTATTTGACCTTTTTTATTGGTTTTAGTTTGATTAATTTATAACGTATTCTTTTACTTCCAGCAATAAATTAGAAGTGTAAAATAAGACTTTTATTGTTAAATTCTCATCATACTCTTTTACAAATAACCTAATAAAATATTCTTTCAAATTTGAGGCTAATTTCATTCAATTTACTAATACCATTACCATTTGCAAATAACAAATGAGTTAAGCCTTTTCTCAGAAGTCATTGCCCTGGCTTAAAATGGATTTAATAATTACTATTAAAAGAATAAGACTACACATTTAACATTAAGTTTTAACAACGAAAATATGATTAAAATTAAAATCTATACACTATCATTTTTTGTATAGAAGGTATTTTGTAAATCCGGGTTAAGATTTTTTTTATAAAATGTTTGGAGAGCAGGATTGTGGAAATTAGTAAAAAAATCTTTTTTTTTATTTTACCCAAATTTTATTGATGAATACAGAATGCAAAATTAATTGTTTCCAAGAAGATCTGTCGGCTACATAAAAAATATCATTGAAGTGTCTAGATTAGAGAGCAAAATACTGAACGGAGCGTGGTCATTTTTTGTGTCAAACAATCGATCATGCTTTAGCTAAACATCTAGAGGATGTAGAGGTGATGGGAAAAATATGGAGTCTATAAGTAAATGCTTTATAATTCTATAAAATGAAAATAAACCTTATTTACACAGCCTAAGCCATTGTTTTTTTTTCGATTGGTTTACTGCTCCAGATACTTCATATCCTACCCTAAAATTTTACGATAGGCTACTGCTGATTTACAAAGCAGTTTTTGAAAACAAATAAGACATTTATTTCAGATCAATATCGGGTAGCAAACAATGCAAATAAAAGCCAGCAAACTGACATGTAACATGATATGATCAAACAAAATTTTCTACTATGTAAAGAGAGTATATTTTACATTGTGACATGTTAAATTAAAATTCATAGATCAATTAGTTTACAAATTTCATAAATATAACGATTACCAACATTAACAAGGTATAAATCACCAAATATTTGTTTACAACACCCCAAAGCAGCAAACTTACATATTCATTCCCATAGTGATAATTAGGAAAAATATTAAACATTTATTTGGAAACAATTTAAAATTAATACCACCAATATTTTGTAATAATTTTTATATTTGTGAAGCCTTTCGATGTCAAGGATATCATCCTCAGACATTTCACAAACATAAAAATAAAAAACATAAAAATCGAAAGGCCTCACAAATATAATAGTTATTACAAAATATTGGTGGTATTAATTTTAAATTGTATTCAATCCAATATTACAGCTCTTGCATTATTTAGATTTATTTGGAAGTTCACTGAGTAAACAGATCTGTTAGTACATCTCCTTTCTTTATACAGTATTTCAATTTATATATTTTTTGACAAAGTTAAAACATGATAATCACAAAATAAATAAACTAAACTGTGCAGGTTAATGCATTAGGGAATTATTAGCTAAATATAATTTTTTTAGTTTTAAAGATTATATTTTTATTCAACTATTAATTCCAACTATGCTTTGCAGAGCTCTAAAATGTAAACTTACACAAATGTACTGTATACGTATAACAATATATTTCATTGTTGCAAACAATATTCTACTTTTCATAAATAAGAAAAATCTTATGTCTTTGAAAAGACAAAAAAAAAAACGTTGTATTTTCAGAAGAACAGCACTTCCTACATTGGTGTCGTGGGAAACAAGGACCCGGGCATATCAACCGACCTCCCAATGGACTGCACCTTATGAGTGTTTTATTTGTACTCGTATCAGCAGCAGCACCCAAGGAATTTATGATTTTTTTAAAACATGTATATGAGACAAGTTAAATGGGTTATTTTATTGGATTAATTATTGTCTAGCAACATACCAGTCACCAATCACTAACCTACAACTTGGTGTAGTGCGCATACAATGTTTACCAATGTTTTGACGTATCACTCTATCAGTGTAGATTAAAATGTTTCTCCCGGCACACCACAAAATAATGTAAGCATTATTTAGCATTATTAGCGAATTTCCCTATAGGGAATACGCTATTACGGTAGTAGCCATGGTAAGACCTAAGCCCGGGACCATGTTACTTTTTCATTTTGAGGTCCCCAGAAGCCAAAAACACCATTCGTTAATTTTCATATATATGTATATATATATATCTATATATATATATATATATATATATATGTGTGTGTGTGTGTGTGTGTGTGTCCGTGGTACTGATAACTTTTGAAGGGGACCTCCGATTTTGATGAAATTTGGTATGAACATGTAAGACCAGGTCTATTTTCATGAGTTCACGAACCAGCATGATCGAGTTATGGGAACGGTGTTTTATGGGGTTTCAAAGGGGTCAAAAATGGGTTTTTGGCATTTTTGTACCTTTAAAATGGGTTTTTGGCATTTTTGTACCTTTATTTTCAAAATTCAACAACTTTAATTAAAACCATTTAAAAGAGCTTAAAAAAACAAATAATTTAGTATTTTGAATTTTTAACTTGGCTTAACGGGTTACGGAGAAAAGTCAAAAATAGGATTCACATGTTAATCTTATGGGAAATAAACAAAACCCTGTATCTCGCTTATTTATGGGCATAACTTGATAAAATTTGGTATGTATATTTACTAGGTAAGGTTTAACTGATATTTGCTTACAACACCCATGTGGTGGCAAACCTACATACTCACCCCCATGGGGTTTTTATAGGGAAAATTTAAAAGTGCCGAATATTGATAGAAATTGATATTTTCCTTAATTAACCATTACATTTCCTTACAACTAACATTTTCTAATGACATCCCATGGCAGCAAACCTACATACTCATTCCCATGGTGTTTATGGGGAAAATACAAAATCTCAAATTTCTTTGGAAATTCGCTGAGTACGCAGGTGTGCTGCGACGGGGGTATTTTATTATTATATTGAAATCCTTGACACTAATAATGTTTATTGCTCACCAAAACTGAGCTAGAGGTGTCTGAATTATTTGTCTACGTGAGACTGGAGTTTCGAGTCTATGACGACTTATCATACTTCAACACATACGGATTAAAAGATATCATTTATAAAACCCATACCCATGTTTTTCTAAACAGTTAAAAATAGATCACAATACAGTTTATACATACAAAATTTTTCCACAATGACTGGCACTAATTAAAAATTACTTGTTGACTCAACCTCGCGCAGCACCGATCGTCAAGAATCATCAGTTTTTTTTTTTTTTTTTTTTTTTTTTTAAGTTCATAAAACTTAACTACTACTGTACTAATGTATTGAAGTATGATTAGTGACTGAAGATGAGTCGTCTTATACTCAAAACTGCAGTCTTATGTTAACAAATTATTCTGTCATCTTTGATGCAGTTTTGTGAGTAATTAACTTTATTTTATGTTGTAGCTTTTTAATTCGGTGACAACAGAATAGTCTAGTCAAGGTTAAGTCTATAAATAAGTCAGATGATTGTCTTCCACATTTAGCTACATGTTTAATTTACTTAGCTTGACCTTGACCTTGAGCCACCTCTTGTGTTGACGTCAAATATTTAACATTCTCTGTGAAGAGAATTATGTATTAATATCTACTCTAGAGTTTATGCCAAAATTTCCAATTAATTATATTTTTAATTTGATTTAAATACTTAGATGATATACATTTTTAGAGAGGACAAGTTTTTTAACACATTCAACGAGAATATTTACAAACAACTTCAATTCCTTAGATACTTTCTTGAAACACTGACGAATTATCTATGGTGAGTATTTTAAGGTGAGTATGACTTGAGAGTGATTGTCATATTTGTTATGGATTATATGATGTGTAATATTGGAAAATAACAGAATAATAATTTGAAAGATCATCAATTAATGGCCCTGTGAACTAAGGCAGCTGGGTCCAGTTCCAAACCACCAAAAAAGATTTTAATATTTCTCAGTATCGAACCAGCAACCTTCAGACTCAATGATATTGATGACAATCCAGTTCTTTTCGCGTGATTTCCAGCACATTGGAATGAGGATACGCCCAAATCCATAGCCGTCCTAGACATACTAAACATTTTTTTTCATAAACCAAATTTTTAAAATGTGCGTAATTATTGAAATTTATGCTTGAGGATCGTTGCAGCAATATCTCACGTCACACTCAATATGCTTGCAAGGAATTATTAAGGGCTCAATCATCACTTAAAATGCATAAATTTACATGTTAATATATTGTTCTCTTTTTGGGTTCTGAGGTGAGATACGAAAAGCCTGGGAACTTTAAAACTTTTCGAATATTGAAATAATCACAAAATTAATTTCATTTTATATTAGAAATAACAATTAAAATCAGGAAGTAATGTTATTATATTCCAGTATCGCCGATTATTTATTTCATCTAGATCGTTCTATATTTCATATATTCATATCGTTCAAAGATTGCAAAAAAAAATAAATATTTTCTACAGTATTTTTACATTTATTGTAGTCTCTATACATAATCAGCTATATGCAATTATTTATGGTTTATTTGAAAAATCTTTCATCTCACCGTGATGAGCACACAGGGGCAATTTTGTTGATAATTGGACTTTCATAAACAGACAGTGTAGTCGTTATTATGTGGAACTATGTTATGGTTTGTTTCATGACACTGCTAAATATAGATAAAAATCTATTTTTTTTTAACTTCATACAATATTAACATAAGGAAAATAATTTCAAAATCTTTACAGAAATAACTTTAGAGAATTAAGTTATTGAATAGAGAACGTAAACATAATGTATGACAGTGGCCCACACAACTGATGGTGACAGGCTGGGTTTACTACGGGCGGGGTGGTATTATCCATTGTCCACAAACCATCGTGGACGTCACTGCACAGACATCCGCGTGAGTAAACTATGTGGATCATATTCATTGCAGTGGTTTATGTTGTTATGGGTTTGGCGTCCTGGAATCTCATGTTCTATAGACAAAGTTTATTTTAAACTGTAATTAGTAAACAAAACATTTTATTTAAACTTGTTTATTGAAAAAAAGTGTTCTGTAAGCTTTTATATACATTAAATATACCAAATTTTAAGCTATTTATTAAGCAATATACATATTTTTGCTTGAATAATATATTTTCACATAGAAATAGTATTTTTAATAAATTAAATTGAATAATACTCTCATCGATCTTACAAACTTCTCATGGATAAACAAAGTTAAATTGAACGCTTTTCATTTGCTGATTGAATCAACCAAGTATCATGTTATACTAACTAAGGTTATACAAACTGTTCAGACTAACAGTAATCATTGTATAAGAAGTACTTAACTACGTTGATCTAATATGAATAGTTGTTTGATCAGAATTCTGAGAAACCCCTAATTGATATTCAACAACTCTGCCCTAGAATTAAAGCGTTTTATTAACCAAAATAAAGTTACACAATTTAATTAAATTACTTGAGAGAGTTTAAATCCCAATAATTATGTAAATATACTTACATTTAACCTGAAAGAATAACATTGAAAAACAAAATATATTTGAGATACATTACTTTTATTTGCTTAGAAATTAATGATTTTATTGCAATACAGAACAATTTTATGATTTCATTAACAACTATTTTCACAGTATTAATTAGGTGAGTGTATATTTTAGGTGCTATACTAATGGTAAGATAACAATGAGGCACATCCTTTTCATTTCAATTTATTGTATCAGATTACATAATAGTTTGTGGATTCTCGTCCTATAATATAAGTCATATTAATGTTAAGTCTCGTCCTTTGAATTTGAAAACCATGTATACAGTTATCGTTGTTTAATTTGTACAACTGACATAGGTTGTATATACATTTATGAATTGATTTTTTTAAGAAG
Source organism: Neoaliturus tenellus (assembly GCA_030545055.2). NCBI lineage: Eukaryota > Metazoa > Arthropoda > Insecta > Hemiptera > Cicadellidae > Neoaliturus > Neoaliturus tenellus. The sequence goes on along the minus strand of CM061533.1, from coordinate 116,355,559 downwards.
ACCATATTATTTAGTCGTAATACATACAATGTGTAAAAATACACATTGTATCAATACATTGTATTATATTATATTAAATAAATTATTAAATTAATACACAACGTATTAATGTAAATTAAATCTATGTGTAATTTTAATGTCATATTCTCATTCAAAATCGATTTTGAATAAGTTTGTTAGATAAAAATTTATAGATAGTGAAATAAGTTTCTGTTTTCACTACTTTATTTTCATCAACTTTAGTAGTTGCAAATTGTTGGTTTTGGCCCAGTTCAATGACCTCTAAAATAGGTCACAGGAGATTACGTCATAAAATTGCCTCATTGCATTGACTATAACGTCATCTATCACGCCACCTATTGCCGTCATAGCTTTGACGTACAAGTGATGGCAAGAACATTGTCATCGTTGATGACGTAATTTCCAGTGCCATACATAGAGGTCATTTGACTGTACAGAAACCAAAAATTTGCAAATACTAACATTCTAAAAAATAAAAAGTAAAATATTTTTATTACCAAACACATATATTCACATTAACATATAGTGGGTTTGTATTTCTTATCACAGTAAAACTATTTAGGTAAAATTTTATTCGTTTAGCTATCTAACAAACACGTTAAGCTGTAGACGGATTACCTCGCATATCAAACAATAGACATTAAACAAAGACGCCTGACAACAATGGGTTCACATGAGGGTATTGGATACTCGTCAACCAACCAATGTGGTGGTGATAGTATTAGATCGAATCAGTCAGTTAATCCAAGTGAAGAAGGATAAACATTGTTTAGATAAATTTTACTTATCTGATTAAAATTAAATTAGACTTTTAATAGACTGATTGCCACGTGTTTAATGTAAAACTATTTTACAACATTTGCTATTAACTTTAAATTAGCTTTTGCGTAGCATATTTTAAGAAAGTCTTTAAGTTTCTTAGGGGGTTGTTAAACCATCATACAAATTTGGAATAAATCACTCTAAGTGATATAATGATTACAAAATTTCACTTGATGTTAATTATAACGAATGTAAAAAATCTTTACAAACATTTTTTTATACGGGTTATTTGCTTCAAATGTGAACCTAAAAGAAAGACTTCAATATAATAACCGTTTCAGTTTCTTAACTTAAACATAAAAAATAATTAAATGTTTACTTTTTTATCAGTACTAATTATTGCGAATATTGAATCCACTGTTAAGTATAATACAACTTTGAACTGAAACAAAATTCTAAATCAAAATTGTTTCAATATTATAAAGGGTGTTCAGCTTCTTCCCAGCACGAAAAATTAAATAAAAAATCTTATAAACATGTGTTCCAAAGCCGCTAGCAGCCATTTTATTTTTTACACTTAATTTTTTTTATTTCTGTAACGGGTTGTTGTATTGAGTTTAAATTTTGCATTTACCTTTATCACACAAATGCTCATTAAAAAAAAAAAAATGTCCGATGTGTCTTTTCAAAATAACAGTCATTTTAAATGTTTAAACCCAAATATCTCAAAAACGATAAATTTTATAAACCTTTTACAAGAGACATAAAAGTTGACAAATTAAGTTTTCTAAACATAGAAGAAATTTTGTAAAGACCTGACCACAAATAATTGAGTTATTGAGATTTTTCTGCAGGAAAACATTGATTTTGCATTATGATTAATGCAAATTTATGTTATTTCAATATAAAAACTTCAATTATTCTGTAATTTGTTATCAGAACTTTAGAAATTTGGTATCAATATTAAGATAATTTAATTTGTCAACTTATTTGTCACTTTTAAAATTTCTATAAAAGTTACCATTTTTAAGATATTTGAGAATAACAAATTTAAAATGGCCGCCATTTTGAAAGAACATATCAGAAAAAAAAATTTTATTCATGAAAATTAAATTTATTTTCTTTATGGAAATAAAAATTCTTAAGTGTAAAAAACAATATGCTTAACGAAACATTTTAGGATATATGTTTATATGATTTTTTGTTTGTTTTGGCCTGCTGAATAACCTGGAAAAGTTTGTAACTTCTACTATATATAAGGTTTTTTATTTGAAATTGACACAATATTAGTAATCATTAGCAATTCCATTTTGGAATTAATATGCCTCAATTATAGTAAGAGAGAACGGCAGCGATTACAAATTATCAGAATAAATAATTTATACTGATTGATTAACATTTGGACGGATTATTACTTGTAATCCTTTGTTATTTGCAGTTTCTTGGTACATAGCTCATAAAACCAATAAAATTACATGATAATTTATCTGTAAAATGTAATGGTATAGAATAATTAATCAGCTTAGAATGGTTTCATTCTTCTCTCAATCTCATCTTATGAAGCTTATTGAATATTGAGTTTATCAATTAAAGTTAAGATTTTTATCAGTCTTAACGTATTAACAGATAAATTAGAAATTTAATTACTATCACAAAACCAAAAAATAAAGTATTGCTCTGCCTTTAGGTGTTATCAAGAACTAACACTCACAGACATTTCCGACACGTCTAGAGCGTTTTCACGTGTCAGAACATGTCAGTTCTGTTGCAGCCCCGGGAATTATATCAAGGCTGCTCTACGTCGTGACTGGGATACTAAAGTCGTAGTATTTCCTATTCTCTGGGTCGTTTTCAATCTTTTATTCGGTGTAATGGTTACAAATCATTTAAAAGCTTGCGAAATAACAGGATGCTCGTGATTTAAATTTTATTCATTTAAATGCATCTTATTAGAATATTTGTTTACGAACAAACAAAATAATAACATCTTAGTTTCCATATTTGAACACATTTTACAACCTCAGATAGAGGCAATCAAAGAACCCGAAATCATCCTTAATCCACTCTTGAAAGTATTTTGTGGTCATTAAACTGCCACTTCCATAGAAATAGCAATTTTGAGTAAAAAAGTTTCCAGAAAAAAATAATATACAGCATATTGTTGAGAATTTTTAAAAATTTTGAATTTTAGTTTAAATCCGACTAGTCTTTAGTTTGATTACTGATAACTGTAGCAGGCCATCCTTAGGGACCATAAAGTACTTTTGGGTCTTAAATATACTTTTGAAATCCTATTGGAGAGCATCAAGTTTAAGAGATGAAGAAAATAACTACGAGAATCAATGGTATTGTTATTTAAAATTGTTGTAGGAACAAACGTTTAGTTGCTAAAGCAAAATAACAAAAAACGGGATTTCATTAGAATAGGTCTGGAGGGTTAACTGTGCGAGATACGAAAAAAGTCATGGGATGTAAATTTTAGTTCGTTCAATAACCCATCGTAGTATTGTCATATTTTATAGGATCAAATGCTTGGACGCTAGAACTAAAGAACTATTCAAAATAGAAAAATATTTCATTTTCAAATGAATTTAAACTTTAATAACTAACAAATGTAAAGGTATGGTAATAAAGTAACATGATGTATATGATTAAATTATACTTAGTTTACAATGTATTTGTCACAAACAATGAAAGTTAAGATCTATAAAAATCTTAAGCTAAAAGCTTAAACTTGCATATGAATCTCCGATGGCTAAAAATAAAAGTTTCACTGAAAACTTTTCCTTTTCAGGATTTTCTCAGTAATACTATCTACAGATCAAAATAGACTATGTGACGAGACAAAGCAAAGAAAAACGAGGCTTTCAAACCTTTTTTTTTTTTTAACAAAGGCTCTGTTTTTAGTTATTTTTCTAAATATTTTGAAAAATTTACTTCTTAACTTTTAAAGCTTATCATTATTATGTGGGTAGATGACGGTTTGTTTTTTGTGGCACTGTTCAGGAGTGATGAAACCAGTTTTTAAAATCCCCCTTCACAATATCCATGTCGGTTTTTTAATTTGACTAAGCTATTGTTACGGTCGTTATTTTAAGGAAGTGGAACAAATTTGGAAATTACTTTTAATCATAGTTCGATACGAATTATACTTGCAAAACAATCATTGGTGCCGTGGGAAATAAGGACCAAGGTCTATAAACCGGACTCCTCTAGGGTCCCTTTGGGGATGTCAATAAAAACTTTTTCTGGTATCAAAATGTAAAATGAGTATTAATTTTAAATTCACACAATTATGGATAATTATGGATTTAATTGATCATTATGTTTTAATGGACAATTATGGATTTTTGTACATTGTAAATAAATTGAAGACCGTGTCATTTTATCTGATTCCTATTAGTACTAGAACAAAGGTAATGGTAGAAAATTACTAGAAGAAGCTTCATAGTTTAAATTTGGAGTTAATTTGAAATTACTCATGTAATTACAAGAGTACATTTGGGAACAGTACCTAGATTCCAAATTTCATAAAAAATGTAGTTTTAAATAAAAAAATCTGTTTGAAACAATTAATATTTAAGAGTTTCACTTAGAACACTTTTAAGAGTTTTTTGTTTACTTTTTTTAAACATATCTGTGTTGTTGATTTGATTTGGTAGTTTCCTAGAACTTTTTGTGACTGTTTTAATAATAGTGATCTTTAAAATAGTTTTTACTCTTAATTCCTTTTCTTCAATAGTGTAAACAGCTCCTGTATTCAACAAAAAAAATTGCTAGAATCTATTCTAAGTATTAATTGATTGTTTTCCTAGTCATTACATAACCATTTACTTGTGGTTAGGCCTACTGGTTAGTGTTTTAATTTATAGTTATAAATCAATAGAGCGAATATTGTTTTAATGCCCAACTAACTACTTCATTTACACTTTGTTCATGCTTTTATATTAATAACATGCCTATCATAGAACTTTTAGTTCTTATCAAAAGTAAATGATCAAACTATCTTATAAAATGACTATTGTGTGGGTTGTATGGGGTATCAACAAACTTATGGTTGTGATCCCGTCTTTTGCAGTTCTTGCTTATTGCTATGGGATTTAGATATGTTAGACACGGGTCTATTGCTAATTTTACATGATTTATATAGTTCTATAATTTTAAAATTCCATAACGTCGAATAACAAATTTCGGTAAGTTATGAACCATATTTTTAAGAAATTTCAAAAAGAAAAGCAAAAAGCAAAGCTTCTCTTTGTATAAAAATTTTTCATTAAACATTCTGAGAATTAAAATATTGTGATAAATACAGTAAAATTTATTTGTTTAGCACAACAACAAAATTAAAGCATAAAGAAATATAGATTTCACTCTGTATAGTATGTCCCTAGGCTGGAGGATTTAAACTAACAGACGGCGAAGGACTATACTCACTATTTTGAGTCAAATTCAGTAGAATTGATTTATTGAGTAAATATTGAAAGGTTGATATGATTGAATGAAGAGAAGAACAAAATGTGAAAAGTTGATAGTAATAACATAATAATGAGCAGGGACACATAATACAAGTGAATATCTTATTGTAACATTAATTACCAATGATAAAGTCACACTTTGAAAAGTTCAAATAAAAATTAAAGTCTCTGGAAATCACACTTACTTTAACATGTTCCGCATTTTGCCAGGTGTGATGCAAGCTTCTTCAATATTTCCTTGTAATCCTTGGAATCGGGACACATAGAATACTTGTGGCTTTTATATGTTCCAATAGTATATTTTTAATTATTCAGTTAAAAGCTTAAGTGACTTTTTCGATGTGTGATTGTCTTGCTTTAACCGAAAATTTAAAAAAAATATGGATTAAAACTTTTATTGATAAATATGAAATTTCTTATGATACTTACAATTAGTGAGTTATAAGTTAATAAGTTATAATACTTACTTGCACATGCGATTTTGAGCAGAAGGTACTTTAATGGCGCTTATTAATAATTTTTCATTTATTTATTACTAAGCTGTTGCCCACAAAAAGCTTGAAACGTTTGGTTGGATGGAAATGAAAAGTGTAAACCACGAAACAAGCAGAGCAAATGGCAACACCATGTCTGGTTGAGGCTAATGGGTATTGTCCATTGTCCACGATGCTGCTTAGACAATACTGCACTGCTGAGACACTTACAGCCATTTTACTTCAATGTGATTCCATAAGACAATTTGCTAATTTGCTTTTAGTTTGTTCTACGTAATGTACTAATATATTTGGCGTAATGTTATGCAAGTCTCAATCATTATAAATAACTATTATTAATAGCATTATATGATGAGTTGTTATAAAATACTGTACATCTATGTAAATTAATCAGAGCTCTGATCTGTTGGTCGCCGAACTGCTAAACTATGAGGGATTAGGCAGGACATTTTTGATAGTAGGTTCCTTTTTGTTACCGAAACTGATGTTGCACCGGTCTTTTAGTTCACTCTAATACTTCTAGAGCTACTCCCAAGAGGAATTCAAAAATTATAATGTTAAACAAATTTGACCATATAGTTACAGCCTTTAATTAAGTTAATGTTATTCATATAAAGAGTTGGCTGAGGCTGTAGTACTTTACGTTTTTAAACTATCATACTTAGTTTTTACTATACATTCAGCCATAATAACGGTTGTTGGTTGGCCACTTAGTTTTTTAACAGTTTTATTCTATTCTTCAATGATCACCCTCTCATGGTGAAGTGAATGTTAATTTGTGTAATAGATTATTTGACCAATGAAAAAGCTAAGTTGATATCGATTATTTTGTCATAATAATTTTGAATACGTTATTTGGTTCAACAATTATAGCTGATTCCAGCACTCATAACAGGTTTTTAGTTTTACGTAATAACCGTTGACTAAATTATTGATTTGACTACTAATTAAACTGAGTAGTAAAATGAATTACTATATTAAATTTCATACTTTGTTTAAATTATGATTTCAGCAGAAATATTGGTTACCTATTTCAAATAATAAATAATAAAGAAACAATCTTAATCGTTCGTATTTTTGTGACATTTTGTTCTTGTTTCGGATAGGTTCATTCTGAATGGCATACGCGGACATTTTAAGGCCTTCAAATGAGTTTCTTTTCCATAGTATTAACATCGTACTAATATTTACTTTTTGGTTGTTATTGGTTTACTCGTGAGTAGTGCAGTTTGAATGTGGCTGAGACAGTTCAATGACCCCTAAACGACGTCATTGCTCAAGGGTCATTGAACTGTCCCAGTAGCACCTAAACTTCACTACTATCGCACTTTAACCACTGCACCGATTAAGCCAACGTTTAACATAGGGGTTGCTACACCACGTCCAAAATGAATGCACCATTTAAAGACATAACTTTAATTAAACCACAGATAATAAGCAATTTTTGTTCGAAAAAGAAAAATAAAATTCATAAAATGATATGAGAAATTAAACAGCTCAAATAATATACAGTCATTTGAATTGGTAGGGTTCTAGCATAGATTAAGCATACTATGGTTCTAGGTAGTAGGAGAAACACGTAAAATTGGGAGGGGGGATGAAATTGGGGGTAAACAACATGGATTTTAATAAAATTTTGAAAGTTGAAATCCTTAATTCTTCACATGTATTTATATTGTTGGTTTCAATCATACTTAATTTAATTAGTTATTCATAAATAAATAAATAAATAAAACAAAAAAATGTGTATATTTCGGCATAATGTCTTAAGCCATCTTCACCTCGCTGTAGACAACTATAAGACGTCTCTAGTTTGTTGATAAGCTGAAGATGGCTTTAGACACTAAGTCGAAATATATTTATTTTTAAAGTTGATTTTTTATATAGTGATGAGTAACCAAATGAATTAAGTATAAATTGAAATCCGCACTTCGATCTTGTATTTTTTCATGGACTATATATAATAATCTCCGGCAACATTAAGGCGTTATCGTTTTTAAGTACATTAGAGGTCTCACAGGCTTTGAAAGTTCTCATGTTATGATAAAAATACAAACAACAGGATTCACAGCACTCACAACATTCTTTAATGATAATCGATGACTTAATATACTACGTTTTCAAGTTTTTAACATAGTTTTGACATACGTAGAAGCAAGTAAGTTCACCCTAATATCAAATATAATCTTGAAATATTTTAAAACATTAATATTTTTCTGACTTCAACTTATGGAAAAGCACGAGGTACATCAGCTAGCATTTAATAATAATGTAGACCCAATAAATTACTTTATGAAAAAATATCCTAGAGACTTTGTTACTTTTTTTTAATAAAGCACAATTTATGTTAAAAATATATTTATACTATAAAAGTATCAAAATATAATGTATATATTAAAAGAATTGTTGTAAATATTTTAGTCAAGGTTTCAAACGTTTCCTTGATCGTAGAAAAAATTATTCAGGTATTTTAAGACCGAAAGCATTTCATTTGAATTATCTAATGGAAAAACTTGGAAACGTTTTGAATGATTGGATTAATCGTGATGGAATAATTATCTCAAGTAGAGAATCCACTTTTAATTTTACCTACTTAAAACTGAATATTTTATTTTTTTATAATTATATATTATTTACGAACCATAAACAATCTAGGATTCTGTAGTGAATTATTTACATTCTAGCCTGTGGATTTTGTTAAATAATTAGATTTTATAACATTTTTGTTTAAAAAGCTTAGAAACATCACCAACCCCAAAAAAAACGTTTTTAGACTAAACAATATTTTTGGAATTGCAATTTTTTACGTTTGTCTTATGGGTTGCCAATTTTGTAACGCAATAACAACAAACAACAAATAAAAATCTATTAAAGCTCCCTATTTTTAGGCATCTTCTTTGTAACAGCTTATAACTGTGAAAAGCTATACCGTAGGTAGTTGGAGGTGGTGTAAAATAAATAGCTCGTTCACGTTACAATATTAAAAGTGAATTAAAAACAAAATTCAATGTTCGGTTAACTTCTTACTATCCATTATGTATGCGAAACCCTACAGTATTCGCTTGATACAACGTGTATTCAATGTTTCCAAATGGAAAAATCATATCAATATTACGATGAAGTAACCATCATCGTAATTTTATCATAATTTTCAGGTTTAGGGGTTAAATAGCACTAACACAGTTGTAGGAAAATGTTATAACAAAAATATATTAATGGAATCATGTTTTTATTGATCTAATCTAATTGGTTAGCATGTAATTTTTATGCAAGATTTAATCATAGTCAATAAGATTGTCCTTTTCAGTTTTGTGTTTGGATTCTGAGAAGCAGTTAATTTGGTAGCCAGTTACGCTCAATTACAAACACAGTAATGACTTTAACAGTAAATTGGTGTCTATAAACTATCCAATATAGGCTATAAAGTAGCCAATAACAGCCCAGGGCAACAATTAGACATGCCATAGCAAATTCAATTGATTTACCGAAGCCACCTGTGTACTATAGTTGATTGTTGCTGAAAGCTACAATCTACATAAATATTGCATAGAATAAAAGTTGGATAACAATCTATTAACATAAGACAAATAATTACTGCATTTGATCGGTTTTTGGAAAGTGTAAGAACAAATAATAGTGGTAATCACCATCAAAAATTCAAACATAATTATTTATAAAATAACTTACCTTTAAAATATGTAACAGAGCATCGATGTAGTGTTTTAGCTAAAAAATCCTTTATTACTATAGTTCCATGTATAATTTTACTAACAAATTTATAGATTTTTTTGTTATTTTAACGAATTAATTATATTGTTATCAATCCATCATTATATAATTTTATTATTATTAATAACCCTACACGGTAATAATTAGAAAAAAATCATTTTATTTTAAAAATCCGACTTGTATTACAATTTATATACAAGTCGGAAATTTAAAAATATGTAATATTTTTAAATTTCCAATTTGGGTAATATGTGCATAACAAACTTTAATTAGCGTTGCTGGATGTAACATAATAGACTAAGTTTCATTCTAACTATTAATTATTATCACTTGCTATTTGTGCACACAAATTGGGAAGCTGGGCATTGCATTCAATTAAATACTTGAACATCGTGAAATAAAGGTATACAAAACAATATTCTAATTGAGTAACTATATACACTTTATAAAACAATTAATATACTTAAATGTTTTTAAAAAAATTTATAAGGGAAAAAGAAACAAATATTAAAAATTTTGCAGTGTTTTGACATTAATAATTATTACCATAACAAATTATTATATTACTAAGAAGAATAGCAACTCATAAAAATTAATATATTCATGAACGGCTTATAACATGTAATAATAATAATTACAACCATTAGGTATATTACTATAATACATTGCTATATTAATTCATGAATTATTCTACTAGGGTCGGTCGGCTTTCGAACGTTTGGGTGTTGGGATTTATTTAAAAAGAGACGATTATTTGCAAATAGTTAAAGATTTCTCAATATTTCAATACCGTATAAAATTTATAACTTGGTAGTTACAACTTTATTTATAAATATACTTTCTTTTAATCAGCTATTAATGTATGGTTTGTTGATTGTCTTGAATTCTTTACTTATGTTGTTTTTTACTCAACAAAAAGAACATTATATTCCTGCCGACAGGAAATGATATTTGAGGTTATTGCTTAGTAAATTATAAACTCAATATCACCAACAATGAACTTAACATAAAAACTTTAAAGGTAGTGTATACTTTTAAATTAATTTAATTTTTACAACTATTTTCACTATTAAATTACTAAGAAAACATCACTGTTCCTAATAGCTGTCTCCTTACAATTAATTCAATACAGTTAGTAACGGAGGTGTTCATAATCCCCGTCGTTAGGTGTTCTTAAACTTTTTGAACAAGAACGTACTTTAAGTTACAATTACAACTATACAAACATTATAACAATTTCTCAAACATTATAACAATTTGTTAAGTATGATATACATATATAGGCCTAATAGGAAATATCAGTCTCCTCTCAAAACTCCACATTAGTTACCAAACAGACAAATTCAGTAGTAATTTTTTTATTAGTCATTTATTTTTTTACCTTAGTTGTTTTTACTTAATTTATCTTTGTGCCCTCTTTATGCAAAATATAAAAATCAACTTTTTAGAAGAAATCCTCTAGCAATTTTGGAAAACTAGTATATACCGGGTGTCCCAGACCACCCGTACACCCCTTTTAAAATCTACAAAATTGATTATTCACAACAACAAATTGTGCCATTATAGGTAAACCGGTTGCGCTCTATCCATTGATGATAATTTAAATGTACAGGGTGTACCAGAAATAACCTACCCAGACCGGAAGTTATTATATTTAAATACGAACCCACAACTTTTATGGTATTTTTGGAAGATAGACATAATTTTAAGACTACTTTACATTTTAATGTGTATCCCTAATCATAACGGTTTGGGAGATAATGGAGGTAGAAGTTTGATTTTTTCCCGTAAGAATAACACGGAGCAAATTGACATATCCATTAACACTGAAACTTTTACCTTTAACATAACTGTCCAAGCAAAAAATTATCTTATAACCTCATTTTAGATAATATTTCATTAAAAAATAACCGATTTTGAAGTAATAAATTGTAGATTTCTACACATTTTAAATAATTTCTACCATATTGACAAATTAATGGAAAAAAATAATTTATGACAAAACTAATATTTTATTATGCTACAGTGTTTAAAAGAAGCTAAGGCATTTTTATGCTAGGCCATTTTAGTTTAACGGGAAATTTACAGAGATAATGGACGTGAAATTTAGCCCCATGTTATTCTTAAGGGAAAAAATCAAACTTCAACCTCCATTATATCCCAAACCGTTAGGATTATGGATACACATTAAGTATTAAAGTCGTCTTAAAATTATGTCTAGAATCCAAAAATACCATAAAAGTGGGGGTTCATATTTAAAATTAATGACTTACGGTCTGGGTAGGTTACTTCCGGTACGCTCGGTACATTTAAATTAACATCAATGGATAGAGGGCAACCGTTTTACTTATAATGGCACAATTTGTTTTTGTGAATATTTAATTTTGTAGATTATAAAAGGGGTGTACGGGTGGTCTGGTACACCCGGGTATGCTTTTATTAATTATAATATTGTTACACATTGTAATTAGCTTAAAGTAACAAAAATACTACTAATAAAGATAATATATAGAAGTCGAATTGTTGTTTATATGATTTTTTTTAATTGACTGAAAATTTTGTGCCATCAGGCTATTAAATACTTTATTATTATTATTAAAATAATTGGCTTTATTCCAAAAGTATTGAACGAATTTTGGGATGGTGCCTCTAGCTCCGATGAAAAGACCATATACTTCAATGTTTTGACGTTAAAATATCTAATTTTCCAGATAATATGGATTTGTTTTCTTGTGCTGTCTTTTTCTTGATGAACTTCTAATAGTTGGCCCTCATTCTGTTCAAATCGGACTGTCGAGTCTCTTATCAATGGCCACTCTTGACTCTCAATGACGATCATGTCGCTGCGTCTGCTTCTTCGAATCCTGTTACTACCTCTTAAACTTCTAATTTCAATTCTTTATAAATTCGTGTGCTTTCATTTTCTTTTTCGAAAAGTATGATGTCGGGTGTTTTTAAGAAGGTTATTAAAGGCGCACTGTCCTGCCTCTATAATAGGGTATATATCAAATAAAAAAATACTATTCCTAAAACATTTTCATTTTTATATTTTATTAGTTTTATTTATATTTATAACTATATACTTTAGAAAAAAAAGTTTAGTCGATGAATCATTGGCTGGTCAAAAAAATATTTCTAGTATGAGTAACCAAATTTGATTGTGTCAAGCGACAAATATCTAATTTAATTGTTTAAACCAAACCATTGCTGCTGTCCTAACAAAACTATTGTGACAAAATCACTTCAGATCGCAAGCTATAATAATTATAAAAAGATTTAAAACTTATATAGGAACAAAAAAATATAAAAAAGGACATTATTCTCCATGGTCAGATTTGAATATGTAATCTTTATCTTAACTTTCCTGTGGCACCTTAGATATCCCAGCTATTTTGTTATATGGATTTATTAGTCTTGACGGCTCACTTAACCAGAGTCCAACCTCCAGAAGTGAGTATCTCCATTAATGTAACAGGTTCTTTTATAGTTAATTTTCTGTATTTGAAATAGGGCATCTATAAAGAGGTCGATTTAAAATTTATTTATAAACTCATTTTAACTAAACGGACAAACTATTGAATATATATTTGCAGGATATCAGGAGGATACACACAATTCTGCCAGTGCAGGATTGTAAAGAAGTGATGTAACAAAGATTACTGTTAAGTATTTGGTGGTGACGCTGTATACCAAGAACCTGCTTTATCACATCAGGAGTGCATGTGACAAAGCATATAAAGTGACCTTAAAACTCAAAAGAAAAGGGAAGCAAGAGCTGTTGCAGTTGACTGCACACTATAACATGTTCTGTGGAGGCTGAGATCTGGGCAGATGCAACTAAGGTAAAAAGAATTAATGGGCTTGAATGCTCACTGTGCAGTGGCAAGCGCTTTCAGAATTGCGTAACTATACATAAATGTCACTAAAGTGGCTGCTCTGGTCATCCCGATTGGCCTGCCAGCCCAAGAAAGAAAAATCATCTGGGCACATGCGCCAGATGGAGAAGCGGCGAAGGCTTCAAAGTTCGTCCGTCATGGCCAAACGGTGCCCAATTGGCAACGTCGATGGCATGAATGGACACTCGGAAGGTTGTCACTGCGCCATATCAGGGATCTGGAACTATTGCTATTGTCAGAAACATGGAGAGGTAAACTTTAGTCTCACAGATTTCATGACAGATCGTGGATTCTTACCATTTATTATAAATCATGGATATATACTTCATTGAATGAGGAAGTCAACCTATCCAAATTCAGTTACCACGAAAATAATGAAGATGACGTTGAACATTCTTTCTTTGTGTTCCGTTATTTCAAAGATTTGCTCTAACAGCCGTATTTGGAGACAATCGCCTATCCTAAAACATCATGGGAAATGTGCTGCAGGGCGAAAACGGCTGGCGTGTAGCAGTGTCCTTTGTTATACTTATACTGCGTCAGAATAGGAGTGGAATAATTCACAAACTATTTTATAAACATAGATGTATTCTATTCTCGAAATGTACAAGAGCCACACAGTGTGGAGACGAAATTATCATATGATCAGATCGATCTAAGTGTCATGGTGACATCGTATTGGGGTTTTACCCCTAAGGAGGTTTACGCTTAATCGTGTGTAGTACCAAATTTCACAGCACGGGGTTAAAACATTGAGCTTGAAACAATGGTCACTTATTGGGTATGGTGTGTAGAGGAGACTGCACCGAGATGACATTTTCCCCGTCCTAAGCACGCATAAAACAATAATAAGAAACTAAACCATTGCAATAAAAGAACCCGGTAATTGTATTTTAAATAACAGGTTCTTATAATACACAACTCTCTATGAGTTGGGTACAATTTGCAAACCTCAAAGCAAAAAAGCTTGGGATTGAAGAGAATGTCATAAATGTTCCGTCGTTACAGTTTATTGCCGTCATACCGTGTGGCTGGCATCTTACTTGAATGTTTACTTTGACGCCAATATTACGGTGACTGTATTTCCCTTATATGTTGGTAGATGTCGATAAGGGAATGGAATGTTGTACATCTTTCTATAGAATAAATTTGTAAATTTATTTACAATATATGCAGTTTAATTAGGCTTTTAAATTTCTGTAGTCTTACTACGATTATTTTAATTATCTAATATCAATCAGATAAAGATTCAATTATTAGTAAAATTTTAAAACACATTCAGTTCTAAGAAACATTTTTACAATTGTTCGTATATTAACAGATTGGAAACAAAAGGACGAGTCTTTGCCACATTTAGGCCTAATATTAAGTTAATTTTTTCGATATTATTCCGGCTTATTATCTAATTGGTTTAAATTAAGGAATCATTATGATGAAAAGAATTTTAAGCAATAGATTTTATATGATAACATCAAAACACATAATTATATTTATTTAAACTTTTTATATTGGCACTTACACATGTTATCAGTATTTATATAAGGTAAAAAAAATTCCAATCCAAATGTATGTTTGTTAAGTAATGATAAATAAAAATGATAAATAATGATAAATGATGAGTAATGATAAATGATAAACGCTTTATCAACAATAAAACTCATATTCTAGTCCAATATACTGTTAATATCTGTAACAAAAAACTCCTTTGATATATAGAATCGTCTTGATTAACAAAAGATATATTGTATTTTACATTAACATTCATTTTAAAACTATTTTGGGTTTGACTCCTCTTCAATCAATTATGTAAAACCATTTTATTTTGTAGTTGGTGTGATGTAACCGATTGAAAGTTTCTTTCTGCAGCCGTCGTCATGCAACAGCTTTCGTGTTAAAAGTTGGTCATACTCATTACTCATGAAAACCAGAACATGAAGGTTTTTGTTGGATTCTAAAGCGAACTGTTGCAGTTCAAAAAAATTATTTTCCAAACCACGAAAAGCTTAATTAGTCGATGAAGGTAAATGATAAAATACTATAATATATTTTCTTACAATGTCGGTGGGCGTCTTTGTATGAGACAGCGTGAAGTTATCACAAAACTGTACAATTTCTGAATAAAAAAATATAATTTTTCAGAATAACAAGAGAGGGAAGGGAAGACTTTGGGAAAACATTTTAACTTTATCCACCTTAAATGTAAACTTTTTAATACGTATTTCTTGTATGTAAAGAGAAGGGCAAAAATAACATATAACAAACTGTTTCAAAATGAGAGTAGTTAGATTTGGTTACTTCTGGCTCAGGTCAGCTGCCCCGGAAGCCACGTGCCGGGGCACATAGCTTCCGGTCGTATATTAAATGAGGGGTGAGGAGGTGGGGTGAGCGGTTGAAGTAGATTTGCGCATAAATTAAAAGTTAGTTCAAAACTGAAATTCAACAATTTGGGAGTGAACTAAATGCGCGCATAAATTAACCGGGTTCAACTAAAACATCGCATAAAGTAAAAGTTAGTTCAAAACTGAAATTCAACAGTTGAACAAAAGTAGAAGTTAGTTGAAAAGGGAGAGGGGATAATTGCTTCAAGGTCATCCGGAGGAAGTTTTAAAAAAAAAAACTGAACTTCTAAGAGTTCAGTTTAACATCGATCGTCGTACAGGTCAGTCGAAACCGACGAGCGACCGAAGAATAGCTTCAAGATCATTCCTCGCCGTCGAAGATACATCCGAAACTTGGACGGGGTTCTGTGGATTCGGTGAAGGCGAAGTTCTTGGAGGATTCTCTCTCGGGTGGGTAGTAGACGATATTTCGTGAACTTGTACTTGTTCTTGGTTTGTATCCATCTTCTTGTAGTGTGTAATTTAGAGCGGAGTAGTTGTCGGTCGAAGAGCGTATAGAAGAATGAAACAGGAATTGTCGTGAGCGCACTTATATAAAGAAGGGTGGGGGTAAAATATGAAAACCTGCTGAACACAGTCGATAGGTGTAACAAGTTCGAAGTTGTGGAAACGTAACATCGAACGCAAAATGTTGTGAATAACATTATCATCAACGTGAACCTGCGAAGTTCTAACAGAGTATAACGGGTTAAAACTTAATTTCTTCCTCACTTTTGTTAAATTTGTTTTAGTCTTTGAAACCGATGGTTTGTAATTATTTCGTAATATATGTTGTGTCCGCAAAAGTTTCAATTTCAAACATTGCGTATCCATCACAAGAAGTATGTCAGACGTGTAGAAGTGAGAACAAGACAAATGAATGAGATATAACGTCGAGCACGCGAAGGTGATTCAAACAGGACGACATGTGCTAATGTAAATGAAATTTCAGGTTAGTAGCAATTAGACTTGTATAATGAAGTTGGCGAAACGTATATATAATGAGTAGGAAGGATGCGAACACCACAAATGCGAGTTAATTAATGGTCACGGCGCGATGAACAATCTCCTTTTATAATGGTTATCGCGTGAGAAGATCAGTTCCGCATGAGCGCCCAAGTGGAACCTCCCGTGTTCACTCAAGCGGAACCCCCCCCCCCGTGACTAATGAAGCGGAACCCCCCCCCCATAAAAAATGGAGATTAAACCCCCCCCCCCGGTGGTCACTCAAGCGGAACCCCGCCGGGTCGATGACCGGTCAATGGCCGGTCACGACCGGTTGCTAACCCCATCTAATTACCACACTTCACATCCCATGCCAGCCATGAACTACTATTGTTTGAATGAAACAGAATTAAACATGGCAGCCACCATGGAAAATTCTAACCTCAAACCTTGGTTTTACGTCACTGCGCATGCGCCGCTCCCACTCCTTTGTTTCATTTTTATGCTGCTATAACTTGTACTGGAGTGAGCCAACTTCACGCTACGGCGCCTAGTCATGTATTACTCACTTTAGCGCTACTGCGAATGCGCCTAGTCTGTATTACTCACTTTAGCGCTGCTGCGAATGCAACGAGTTCTCCGGATCGGAATCACTCCTCGCTATTGCGCATGCGCCGAGTCCTGTATTACTCAATTTAGCTCTACTGTGCACGGAAAGTTCTAACCTCAAACCTTGGATTTTACGTCGCTGCGCATGCGCCACCCCCACTCCTTCGTTTCATTTTTACACTGCTGCGAACTGGAGTGGATTGAAGACCGTACTGGAGTGAAACAATTTCCCCACCACTGCATTAATTACCCCCACCACTCGAAAACCCGAGGAGCGATACGAGCCCGATTTTCGCGTCAGTCGTCAACGAGTTTTCATAGCGAAAAGTCGTTGGCGACTCGGTAAGAGGTTCAAATATATAGTAGGCCTATATATATTTGAACTTCTTATACTACGTTGCGTTCTTTAATGCAATGTGGTATGTGTGTGTGTGTGTGTAAATATTAGTTGTAAGTTGCACTTAATTTAAGAATTAATTTGCGCATTGCGATGTTAGTTATAAGTTGTGTTTAGCGTTAAAGGTGTATTAATTTTAAGAATAATGATGGTATTTGGTTGTGTTGAATTATTTGATATTTAATAATGATGTGTTGTTAGTTTTAAGTGTTGGTATTTATAATTAATGTTGTTGTTTTGCCTTTCAGCTAGATGATAGGGGGTAGATTAACTGTAAATTCAGAAGTTCCGTTGAACTTCACTTAGAAGGGGTGGGACATCCGCAAATTGCGGACTAGGTTTTTGCATTTTGTTTAGGAATATGATGGGTGGGATTAGTTGGGTGGGTGTTAGAGTTGCGTTTCTGCATTAGCTGTTCCAGTTTCCCTTCGAATTCACGGTTACGGATGGACCCGGACCGGCCCGTTACGGATGGACCCGGACGGGCCAAACAAAATTGCGTCGATGTCCCTCGCAGAACGTAACTAGTGGGTTGGGAGTGGGAACCGTTAGGCAAACAGGGTGGTGGGAACAGTTACTACTGTTCCCATCACCTTGGTTCTTTATAAGTCTTAAATGACCTTGACCCACTTTCGGAAGAGTCAATGACCGACCCCCCCCCCGTGTCCACTCAAGCGGAACCCCCCCCCCGTGTCCACTCAAGCGGAACCCCCCCCCGGAAAAATTAAAATGTCTATAACTCGATAATGGATTAACGGATTAGGACAAGCGATACATCATTGAAAAGGTCTATGTAAGACGAACATTTTAGTCAAAGAAGAATTTAGTTATCTTATTTTAGTCAAAAGTTATGCGAATTATTTGAAATAAATACCCCCTCTCTTTCCTTCTCTCCCACCTTCCCCCACCTAACGGTTGTTAACCCTTCTCATTAGCATACCGTTATAAAAGACGCATCGACCACGGCTAACGTTTCATTCTGATTCCAGACGTTAAGCTGCGAACTGCGAACAGAACTACCACGATGTCATCCCTGCCGACTACAACTTCCACTACAGCCTGCTCTTCTATTACAAGTTCAACTTCTACTTCTACTACGGCTTCAACTCCAGTCAAGAAAACTCTTCGCTTGAAAAATGCTCCCGATTGGTATAAGAAGCAACTAGACTCGAAACCTTCAACTTTTGGAGCTCCTCTTCCCCCGGCCAACAATACCATACGTCGCAGCATATTTTCACCGCCTTCGTCTTCAAATGACTCCACACCGCCTTCAACTAACATGCCACCACCGCAGAAGCCAGCTCCTCGTCCTAATACCCCTTCATTTGAAACCTTGCTTCATTGTCTTAGTACACCTGTCATTCCACTGTCACCATTGCCTCCTACCCCACCACTTACTATTCCTAAAGATCACGCCTATCCTAAAAATAAATCTCCTAAGTCTGCTCCTTCAGAGCGTTTCCAATTATTAAAAGAAGAGCGTCGTAGGGCATTTACCCGTCCCACTACTTGCCCTGAAGTGCTCGCTAGGGGAATTAAGAAAGGATCAGCTTGTGGTAGGAAATGTGTTAAGAACGAACATTTCTGCCGTGTACATATCGTAAAACATCTTTCCGAACCACAACTGACAGAAATCCCCACTGTTGAAGACGATCCTGAAATAATATCCGTCAGAGGAGAGAGGCTTAAGAAAGGTTTGAGATATTTTTTTCTAAGTGTTGTTGACCACCAACACATATTGGCAAAATGTAACGGCAATAAATATAAAATTAAAGTTCCTGACAATTTGTGTAAAGAGAAGAGACTTAACAATTTAAGTTCTCAAGACTTTCTCCTCAGGGATAAAAAGGATCGTATTACAAGGTGGGGACGTAAACAGTAAATTCACATAGATTTTCCAAATTTTGCTAAAAAATAATGGGGGAGAAACACAATGCGTTATAGCGTTGTGTTTCTCCCCCATTATTTTTTAACACTCTAAGTCTCGTGACCTACTTTTCAGAGGTTGTTGTACAGTTATATGACCGCTCTGACTTGCATAGCCAGTGTAGCTTCATATAGCGTGCAAAGAATGGTTCCTAATGAAATCTCATCAGCATTCAAAGACAGAGACTGTTGTTTTGCAAGTTAATTAGTCTTGAAATAATGAAGTAGGAAACGTATATATAATGAGTAGGAAAGATATGAACACGGCAAATGCGAGTTAATTAGTGGTCGCGGCACGATGAACATTTGTCTTCATTATCACACGACTATCTCGTGAGAAGATCAGTTCCGCATGAGCACCCAAGCGGACCCCCCCCCCCTTCCCCGTGTTCACTCAAGCGGAACCCCCCCCCCCATAAAAAATGGAGATTAAATCCCCCCCCCGAAAATTCAAATGGCTATAACTCGATAATGGTTTGATCGATTACGACAAGCGATACATCATTGAAAAGGTCTATGTAAGACGAACATTTTAGTAAAAGAAGAATTTGGTTATCTTATTTTAGTCAAACGTTATGCAAATTATTTAAAATAAATATCCCCTCTCCTTCCTTTTTCCCCACCTCCCGGGTCACCTCTTACCCCTCTCATTAGCATATCGTTATAAAAGCGAAGCAAGCATTGTTCACTCCTTCATTCTGCTTTCACGCGCCACACTTGTTGTTTCGTCTCTGCCGTTATTATTTGCTTTAAAATGCTTCCTCACCATAGTGAAAACTTCAATCCTTCCGAAATTGCTGATGTTTTCCAACAGCCTGAAGAAGATGTGATAGATTATTATGATAGTAGCAGTGACAATGAAAATGATAGTAGCAGTGACAGTGAAGATGAAGATGTAATTGAACTTGATGAACAAATGAGACCAATCTACATCGATGAACAATTTCCTTTTGATACAATAGAAAGATTTATTACGGAAGCACACAAATGGCTAAATTTAGGATTCAATGTTATAATTGGTTCAGCTATTGTGTATAATGACAGTAGGTTCTTCTGTGTAACACCAAATACTAGAGAACGTATGTTGACTTGGCAGGATGATGTTATGAAGTGTTATGAGCTCGAAGTTAGCATTGGTGGCTACTTTGTCGCACAAGTGGTCTAATAACCACATTACCCTTCCCTCACCCCCACCCTATCCCCTCCCAATCCTTATTCCTTCCCCTTCCCCATTTTTAAAACTAATAAAAGGCGGACTATGAACCTCCAGGTTTTTAGTCTGTACTTGCACCGTCAAGATGAGTACTAGACTTGATGGTTTTGTAGCCAATGATATTAATATATGGAGTTTGATAACAAACTTGCGTATTAAAATTGAAGAAACAATTATGGCAAACAATGGGATAGGAGTTATTGTTATTGTTTCATTACTAAGACATATTGATTTTTTGTATGATATAAAAGTAACAATCAACAATATTAATGAACTATTTCCCTGGACAATATTTATTCGTGATAGCTACAAAATCCTCTCCCCACCTTCCTTCACGTTGTGCAAAAAAAGTGGGGGTAGAAGTATATAAGACTAAGTAAGCGATACATAGTTTGTTATTCGAGGTAAAAGAAGTGGTGAACAAATATGTTGTCTAAAGATACTCCATTTGTTAATTATTTTGAAGTTAAAAATGTTTATATTAATACAAATGAAATGGAAGAAGACAATATAGAGGAAAATTATAACGAAACTGATAATGATTCCACGATGGAAGAAGAAATGGTACAGTTTGAACAAGAACTTTTTGAAGAAATGATAAACGATAGTGACGAAGATATAGTTAAGGAAGCTATTGATACATTTATATTAGATTCATCGTTGGATTCACCCATATCACCTTTATTGTCTTCTGAATCCGAATCCGAATTGGACTAAGGTAGTTCCCCCACTTTATTATTCAAACAAGTCTTATAAATTGAGAGTTTTGTCATTAGTAAGTCAGCATTTGTTGGAGCTACATGTATGGTTAATAATGTCTCCTAGAGATAATTCTTTTATACAATTAATTGAAATTGTGAGACAACGAAATATTACGTTAGTTCAAGAAGAAGATGAAGTTGAAACAACCGACACAATACAAAATCCTGTAGAAGAAGCGATGGAAGTAACAGAAATTGATCAAGAACCTTCAATGATGGAAATGGTTGAAACACAAAATGAATCTCAAGATGTGGAAGAAACTGTTTCATATTCAGTTTTTTGGGAATTTGCGTCAAATATATTTGTTGTAATTCAAATTGAAGCTATTAATTCTGAAGAAGTGGTGGGGGAAAATTCTCCCCACCACTAGCTTAAAGTTGGTGGGGGAATGTTCATAAATGTGTTGGTTATTTGCGTAGAAGCTTATTCGTCAGGAAACTGTCGACTAAAAATGTTCAATCCTAACGCACCTACAGAACCTTCTTCGAGTAACTGTCTAGTAAAAACGTTTCGTGCTGTACCTTTTGAACCTTCGTACTATAAAATGATAGGTATTCATGAGATTGCAATCAATGATCAAAAACTGTTCAAAATATTCTGTTCTCGACTTGATAGAACCTTACGTTTACCACCAAATACGTTCACCTACAGGCTACCTCTGATAGACAAAGATGATGTAAGCAAAATACCAATGATTCAAGTGAAATTTCTGGAAGATGGAATTCTTGTTAATTTAAGAGAAGTATATCATAAAGACTATTCGAAAAGAATAGCTTTCAACTTTCTTAAGGAAAATATAGGACGTGAAATATACCAGTATCCAGAACCATTTTACAGATACCTTTTTGAAAATGGAGCAAGTGTAACGGTGGAAATAAGTATTAAATTAATGTAATTCTCCCCACCACTAGCCTAAAGTTGGAGGGGGGAGTGCATAAATGTGTTGGTTTTCTGCGTAGAAGCTTATTCTTCGAGATATCGTTGACCAAAATGTTTCGTCATATTCCTTGTGATCCAACTTCTTTGTTAAGGGAGAATCAAAGATTGAAAAGACTAGAAAAGGAAAAACAAGACCGACAAGATATGAACATGGAGTTCAATCGACTACAATTTCAAATACCTGGAATTGCAATGGGAGCACCAAAATTGAAAACCCTACACTGGGCTGGAAGTTACATCAAGTATTTAAAACTACAAATCGAAGCAAGAGATTTAAAATTGAAGAAAGTGGAAATGGAAAATCGAGAAATGAAGAAACTAATATCACACATGTCTGGTAATACTACAGTTCAAAAAGGTGAAGAAGAAGGAAAAGAAATATTAGGAATCTAAATTATCAACAATCTTCTTAGAGAATGGGGAATAGATCACTTTGTGGTAATGGAATAACATGCTACTTAGTGATCTATTCCCAGTTCTCGCTTGATATACAATGACCTTGACCTATATAAAAGTGGTGGGGGGAAAATCATATAAGAAAGAGGTTTTAGATGTAACTATCAGTATAAGTCTAACACGATGGATAGGTTGTTGGTTCTGTGTTTACAAGAAATTATCAATAATGGGTTTCTTTACCATTATATTATGAGATCAAATGAGTGTAAAATACCTAAAGCAATTCGTGAAATGCTCATTGAATTTAAAAGAGACAATTATGGATTTGCTATCTATCTTGCTTATACTTTTAAAGATGGTACAAAAATGTGTCATGATTGTGGAAAAGCGTCTGTTTTAGATTTTGAACAATTCCAAGATGATGGAGGTAGGTTAGTTCATCTTGTAAAAGGTCAAATAATGAAATTCGAAACATGTAATAACACCTGCGACATTTGTGCACAGTGTTTGTTTGAATTTATTAAGTATCGTGCATTCAAACCATAATACCCCTTCCACATATAAAGGAGAGGGAGAAAAGAGTGGGGGGTTATAACTAGGTGGGGGAACGTGTATAAACGCAGGTTGTTTGAAGAGAGTTTTATTATTGTTGCGGCATTGTAAGAAACATCATGGAATTCGAAGTGCGTCATTTCAAGATTAAATATGAAGAGTGGACCTCTGTTGCAAATTTCATATCATCGAAAGAAGAAGAAAACAAGTTAATGCAAGTTTATTGTTACATAGAAAATGAGGAAAGCCATCACAAGGTGATGAGCTATCTAAACAGACCGAATGTATCGTCGAGGAGTCCTGAATTTGTCAAATACTTGAAAGAGGAAGACGCAGATGTCACATTGGAAGTATGGTATAAAATTTGAAATGTGAAAAAACAAGTATAAATAATTATGGTGGGGGGAAGAATTTATAAGTCGGTGGTGGGGGAAATGTGATAAAAGAAGTAAAACTTAAAAAAAGAGTTCACTCTGTACGACAACAGTGAAAGATGACTGATCCTTCTGCAACACCAGTACTTTCAACTACAGATTGCCACCAAAACTTAGAACCGAAGATGTATTGCAATACTCCAACAACAAATTATTATCAAGCTCAACGGCCGCAAGTATCTCATTGTACTTCAACATCAGTGTTAAAAATGTCAAAACCATATCCAGATTGTATGTACGAGCCTATAACACCATCTTCGGCAAGACTAAGGAAAAACCTAAAAATGAGAGAAAGGTGCAAGAAAGAAAAGATAGAATTTGCAAAATTGCAACTAATAGTGCCTTCCATTCAAGTTG
The DNA here is from genome assembly GCA_030545055.2 of Neoaliturus tenellus. Classification (NCBI taxonomy): domain Eukaryota; kingdom Metazoa; phylum Arthropoda; class Insecta; order Hemiptera; family Cicadellidae; genus Neoaliturus; species Neoaliturus tenellus. The sequence goes on along the minus strand of CM061533.1, from coordinate 116,331,274 downwards.
GATGTAGCAGACTGAAAACTTTAGAAAAAACTAACGCATATTTGTTACAATTGTTGGAAACTATTGAAGATTTGAAGAAGAAAAATGGACATTCTACCAAGTAATATTCAAACACTCATTCCCCCAGAAAAACCAAAAAAAAAAGATAAAAATAACAAAAACCCAAAAAAATTAGATGTAGAATAGAGAGCGAGGAATAGATCACTTTGTGGTAATGGACTAACATGCCACTTAGTGCTCTATTCCTCGTTCTCGCGTTAATACCATATGACCTTGACCTATATTAGTAGGGTGGGGGAAATTGAAAGTGGTGGGGGAAAGTGTATAAAAGACGAGTGTACTATAGTCGAATTATTCTGAAAGCGAACTTGTCACGAGTATGGACTTGACTACAAGTAAAGACAATAAGAAACAAAGGCTTCGGGAAATGGCTAAGGCAAGAGAGTCTAGAATAAAGTTTAAGTTTTACAGACTACAGAGATTGATTCCTGGTGTTATGTTAGGTGAAATACGAACAAGAACGGTGGATAAAGCAGTTGATTACATTAATGAGTTACATACAGAACTAATGATAAAACAAGCAAAAATAGAAGAATTGGAACAAATAATAAGACGACACATTGAAATTTCAAACAGTCAACCAATAAACTATGTAACAAAAGATTCAAATTAAACAAAAATAAACGGTATCAGTTAACTGACACATACTTTCTCCCAACAATATAAAAAAGGTGTTAAAAGCCTCAAAACATTAATGTCTTGATGGCTCAATCAGATAGCTAACAGCTGAGCAGCACGAGATTGACCCTACGCGCGTCTGTGACTTTTAACAACGTACTGCGTTTACCGCTAAACGAAAAATTGAATTTTCTCCGCAACCACTTGACATAGAGCAATAATTTAAAGTACTGGATTATTTAGTTTTTTGAGCTTGATTTAATGGTCATGAGTAAAATTTATTTTAAAATAACAGCTTTTTTGAAAATCCAAAAAATTGATTTTTGATTCCTCATTTACTTGAAATGGCTCCTGTGGACAACACCGATTATCCAAGGAAACCTCTTATTGAAATATTGTATAAAATTCAACTAGACGATTTTAATATGGAAGAAGATGATAATAACAGTGAAACATCAGAAGTAGAAAGTGTAAATGATATGGATGTAGATCTAACAACATCAGAAGTAGGAAGTGTAAATGATGTGGAGAATGAAAATTTGGATATGGATGTAGTAATGTCAGAATCTTCATCATCGTTTGAATATGAAGAAGTACATACTGAAACCCCAACTGGAATAGAGAACACAAATGAACAATCAGTTAGTAGAAGATTAATGTTTCGTCCAAGACGTTTGTTTTCCTCGGATAGTGAAGAAGAAGAAGAGGATGATGATGATGATGAAATAGTGGTGGGGGAACCGTTATAAAAGCGGGACCGTCAGAGCCCATTTCATTTCTCGGCGAAATTTCGAAGAGTAAACATCGTCAACATGTATCATTGCGATAAATGTTCGGAATCGTTTCACGATGAAATTCTACTAGATATACATAAAGAACTAATTCACAACAACACAGAAGAAGATCAAGAACAACAAGAAGAACAAGAAGAACAAGAAGAAATAACAGCAACATCTTCAACTACTTTACCGAATCTACAAGTATTTGCTTTACCCGGTAAAGTAGTAATGCATCATAAGATTCAAAATGAAAACTTGAACTTAGAAGAATTTATTAGAGAAGCAAAACTAATCGTAAGTAAAACTTTAAAAGAAGAATTGAAAAGATTGAACTTTCTTAAATTTGGTTTACTACTAGAAGCTATGTTTATAAATGCACAAGAAGAATTATCACCAAGAGGATTCATAACAAAAAACCGAACCATCATGGAAAGTTCAAACATTGATTCAATAGTCGAGAATTGTATAGAAGAAATATTAACTAAACTTCAGGAACACGAAGGAAGAGGATCCGGATGGAGTCTTACAAGTATTGAAGTATTAGATATAAGAGTTCACAAACACGGATATGGACTAATGGGATCTAGTTACATTCCTTTGCCAAAAATAATTGAAAATACAAAATCTTGTATTAATGTTCAAAATGAAGATAATGAATGTTTTCGCTATGCTATGACGACAAAGTTTGTATCACAAAATCCATGTAGACCCAACCAAGAATATGAAGACGCAAGACACAGGTACAATTTTCAAGGAATAACATATCCCGTTTCTACGAAAGATATATCAAAATTTGAAAAGAAAAATCCCGGCACGTCTATTAATGTTTTTGCATTAGATAGTTCAAACAAAGTGTATCCTTTACGTATTGCAAAAGAAGAGCTACCAGATCATACGGATTTACTACTACTAACGCGAGGAGATGTGTCTCACTATGTGTACATAAAGCAATTCGATCGTCTTGTTAATAAGCAACTTTCAAAAAATCGAAACAAAAAGTTGATTTGTAAGAGATGTTTTAATTTTCAACGAGAAGGAAGACAAGGAAGAGAATGGTTACAAGAACACAAAAGATTATGTAACAATAATTATGAAGCAAAGATTAATTTACCTTCGGAAAACAGAGCATTCGTTACATTTGAAAAGGTTCATCATCAATACCGTATCCCTTTAGTTGTGTATGCGGATTTTGAATCAACACTTGTTCCAGTTGAAGATGAAAATTGTGAAGCAAGAAAAAGTGTAAAGTATCAAATGCACAAACCAAACAGTTTTTGTTTAATGGTCAAATCAACATTATCAGAAGAACATTTAAACAGATATGGATTAACTTCAGAACCTCTAGTATATCGTGGTGAAAATGCGGAAAAAATATTTCTTGATCACCTATATTCAATAGCTGGAAATACACAAAGATTATATACAAATATTGTACCAATGAAACCGATGGACGAAGAAGAAGAAATTCAACATGAAAATGCGACTCACTGTTTCTTGTGCAAAAATGATTTTACTATTGAGAATTATAAAGTTAAAGATCACGACCACCTCACAGGATATTACAGGGGTGCTGCTTGTAATAAATGCAACTTGAGCTATCGTTTACCACTATTTATCCCTGTAGTTCTGCATAATCTTAGTGGGTACGACGCTCATTTTATAATACCTGAATTAGGAAGAGACGACGGTAAAATCGATGTGTTAGCTGAAACTTCAGAGAAGTTCATAAGTTTTTCCAAAGAAGTTGGAAATGTCAAACTAAGATTCTTGGACTCCTACCGATTTTTGCCGTCGAGTTTGTCTAAACCTTCTGAAAACCTAAGGAAACAAGATTTAATCGAAACAAAGAAGATTGTAAATAACGACAAACTGGATCTGGTACTTCGAAAAGGTGTTTTCCCATATGATTACATAGACAGTTTAGAAAGATTTAATGAAACATCACTACCTCCAAAAGAAGAATTTAAAAGTAAACTGTACGACATGGATATATCTCAAGAGGATTATGATCATGCATGCAAAGTATGGAACGAATTAGGATTTAGAACATTGGGGGAATATTCAGATTTCTACGTTAAATTAGATGTGACTTTATTATGTGATGTGATGGAAGAATTTAGAAATACATGTTTTGCGTCATATGGATTAGACCCTCTTCATTCGTACACTTCGCCTGGACTAGCGTGGCAAGCCATGTTAAAAGAAACAAATTGTAAAATACAACTTCTTACAGATATAGATATGGTGTTGATGTTAGAATCAGGAGTTCGAGGAGGATTGACGCAAAGTGTAACACGTCATGTCAAGGCGAACAATAAATATTTGCCCGATTATGATGCATCAAAACCAACAACATTCCTGGGTTATTTTGATGCAAATAACTTATACGGATGGGCAATGTCGAATCCCCTTCCATATGATAATTTCAAATGGATAGACCCAGAATCAATTGGAAACATGATGGATATACCGAAATATGGAGAAACTGGTTACATATTCGACGTCGATTTTGAATATCCCGAACATCTTCACGACGAACATTATGATTTACCACTTCTTCCGAAGACTGAAATTTCTCCAACTGGAAGATGGCCAAAATTATTGATGACTTTAACCAACAAGTCTCGGTATGTTGGACACTACTGGATGATACAACAGGCCTTAGACTTGGGATTGAGAATTACAAAAATTAATCGAGTACTACAATTCTCTCAATCTTGTTGGTTAAAACCGTACATTGACAACAACACAAGAAGAAGAGCTGCCGCTACATCAAGTTTTCAAAAAGATTTCTTCAAACTAATGAACAACGCAATATTTGGCAAGACTTTGGAAAACAAAAGGAAACATAAGGATATCAAATTGGTAACTGATCCAGTAAAAGTACAGAAATTAGTGCAACAACCAAACTTTGGTTCATCTGTAATTATTAATGAAAATCTAGTTGTTATTTCCATGAACAAGAAGTCAGTTCTAATGGATCGTCCTTTGTATCTAGGAATGTCAATCTTGGATATTTCTAAAACACACATGTACGAGTTTCATTATAAGAAGATGGTTAACTATTATGGAAGAGAGAACATTGGTATTGCATATATGGATACGGATGCACTAATTTACTGGATTAAAACAAATGACATGTACGAAGATCTACGCACTTTTATGTATAAAGATGATTTCGACTTTTCCGATTATCCCAAGGACCATCCAAATTACGACTACGACAGAAACAAGAAAGTATTGGGAAAATTTAAAGATGAAACAAATGGTGTGCCGATGATGGAAATTGTAGCATTAATGTCCAAACTATATTCATTTCAACTGTACATAAGCGAAAGGAACGAACATCAAGTCACGAAGAAAGCCAAAGGAATAAAAACCTCTTTCCTGAAGAAGAACGTACAGTTTGAACATTATAAAAGATGTTTGTTTGAAAATGTTGAAACAACTGCAACATTTAACACCATAAGAAGCTTCAACCATCGTCTTTTCAGTGTGAAGCAAACCAAATCGGCATTGAGCTATAAGGATGACAAGAGATACATCCTTGAAGACAACATAAGAACTCTGCCATTTGGACATTACTCTCTAAACCCTATCGACCAGTAAACCTATTCTTCGTCCTCTGCCTTCTTCCTTTTTTCCTTTCCGTAAAGAAGAGGGGACATGGCAAGCCTAATGCCATGTTCCCTCTTTTTTACACTAATATGAAATGGCCTTGACCTATATTCAAACTATATAAAAGAGAATGAACTGTTGTACGGATCAGTATTTTTACAAGCGATGTGCAAGCAACACCTGAAGATGGAAAGTGTGAAGGACAAGATTGTAAATGAACTACATAAACCAGCAAGAAGAAGATTTCCAAGAAGAAGTACAATTATTAAGGGAATGAATGATCTGTATCAAGCTGATCTCATTGAAATGATACCGCACAGTAAATTAAACAAAGGTTTCAAATATATTTTAACAATTATAGACTGTTTTACTAAAATAGCTGACGCTTTACCATTGAAGGATAAGACTGGTAAAAGTGTTACAAAAGCTATGGAAACAACGATACAAAGAAATAAATTCAAAATCAAACATCTACAGACCGATGATGGAAAAGAATATTTTAATAAAGACTTTGGAGCTTTAATGAAGAAATATCAAATAAATCATTATTCTACAAATTCTGAAGTTAAAGCTTCAATAATTGAAAGATTCAATAGAACATTAAAAGGAGCGATGTACAAACAATTTTCAAAACGAGGATCATACGTGTGGTATGACATATTACCACAACTTATAAAAGAGTATAACAACAAATATCATCGTACCATCGGAATGAAACCTATCCAAGTAAACAGCGCAAATGCTAAGGTTGTATTACAACGCATCAGAAATAATACGACACCTAAATTGGAAAAGTTGCAACCAAAAAAGTTTAAAGTCAACGATAAAGTTCGTATAAGCAAATACAAAGGTGTATTTAGTAAAAGATATCTACCAAATTGGACTAATGAAGTATTTACAGTTTATAAAGTGCAACCAACTATACCTGAAACTTACTTATTAAAGGATAACAAGGGTGAATTACTTCAAGGTGGATTCTACGGACATGAATTGTTGAAATCAACAGTCGGTGATGTATATCTTGTTGAAAAGGTATTACAAAGGAAAAAGGATATGGTTAAAGTCCGGTGGTTAGGATTCGATAAAAGTGAAGACTCTTGGATTCCTTCAAAAGACTTGGTATAGTAATTTAATAGCTCATTGTGTGTTTAACCTTGACACAAGATGGAGATTGTACAACAAAAAGATCGATTTAATGTCAATACTATTGATGAATTGACGGTTGACAATGATAAGTTAAATCATGGTAAACATGGTGAATTACTACCAAATACGATAAGATGTTTAATAACTGGTCCTTCAAATTGTGGAAAAACAAATGTTGTTTTTAACCTTATAACTAATCCTAAAGGATTGCGCTTTAACAATATATACATTTTTTCAAAATCATTGCAACAACCGAAATATCAATTATTGGATAAAGTACTTGCAAGTGTACCTGAAGTGAATTTCTACAAGTTTAATGCCAGTGAAACAATTATGCAACCAAATGAAGCAAAACCATTTTCTATTTTTATTTTTGACGATGTGTCTTGTGAAAATCACGACACTATAAGAAATTACTTCGCTATGGGAAGACATCATAATATCGATAGCATTTATATTGGTCAAACATACAGTAAGATTCCCAAACAACTCATAAGAGACAATGCAAATATGTTGATCATCTTCAAGCAAGATGAAACAAATTTAAAACATATATATAATGATCATGTAAATGCGGATATGGCATTTGAGAAATTTAAAGAGATGTGTGGCAAAGCATGGAATGAGAAATATGGCTTTCTCGTTATTATGAAGGAAGAAGATATTAAAAATGGTAGATATCGTATAGGGTTGGATAAATTTGTATTTATGCGTTGAACTACCGATGCTACATCTAGTTACACGTTGAACTTCACAGTGTAAACATGGTGAATCAAGAAAAACTATTGAAAGAAATAAAATCACTCAGTGATTCTATTAGGATGAAGAATCGTGCATTGAGGATGGGTTTAAGTGAAAGAGAAGAATTTCTAGAGACTACATTTAAACCTATTACGGAACCTTTAAAACAGATATCAGAAACTATTGGTAAACCTCGTTATGAAGGAGATGTTTTACTACCAGTTTCTAAACAAGAAGTACAAGCATTAAAAAAAGAAGAAGATGATGATTCATATACAAGTGCTAGTGAGCAAGAAGAAACAAAAGAAGAAGAACCAATTGTTGAAAAGGAAGAAGAACAGCCAATACCTGAAGCTGAACAATCTATTCCAAATTTAACTCAATTGAGTAGCGATATATTACAACATGGACCTCTTGGAAGAAAATATATAATGAAAATGCTACATGACATGAAATCAAACCCGAATTTGAGTAGATCACACGTATACGGAGCGAGAATTGATGGGAATGAATTAAAGATCGGCGATTCAAAGCTTGAAATAACACAAGACGATTACATCATTATTGGTGAGCATAAATATAAAGGAACAAAAGGACTTTATGAATTAATTTTTAAAAACATACCATTAAGATATTCATCCAAAGATTTAAGTGTTTTTAAGGAGATTCTACAAAATACTAACGCTCATAAAAGAAACTACTTAAAGGATGCAATGATTAATCGTTCACGTGCAACAAAATATAACATTGTTATAAAAAAGTTGTTTCCTCCACGAAAATTGCCAACATTACGTACTGCACCAGCAGTAAGACAACCACTGAAAAGAAAATCTTTATCACTTATGGATTTATCACTTCTTGAACAACATGGTAAAAAGAGTAAAGGAGATACTTCAACATCTGGCAAAGGATTGATGAAAAATCTATACAATACGAATGTGATTTACTACAACGACATCAATAAATTGGTTGATAGAATGAGACTATTGCATGAAGCCATGGAAGCCGGTCATACAGGTTTAAAAAATGAATGGGTAGCTCTGATTGACGAACTCAGGAATCGCGGCATAATCGTATAATTGTCCGCGGATATATAAGAGTTGCAGGCGTATAATGTGTCAGTTCTAACATGAGCGTCGACAAGTTCGGACGATACTCCGCGTTAGGAGTGCAAGTTGGAGAAAACAGAAAAAGAAGTGGATTACCGCAAACACCCGAAGGTGACTATAACATAAATAATAAACGTTTAAAGTTTGTTAAGGATCCAGAAGAAGATGGAGATGCAACAAATTTAAAAACAGTAAAGGAGGAAACATCTACAAGTTTAAAACTCGACAACAACCAACTGTATGATGCAAAATCTCACAGGGTTATTAATGTTGCAAAACCAGTCAACAATGGAGATGTTGTTAATAAAGGCTATTTTCTATCTGCGATGGAATACGCTTTACTGTTGGAAAAGACTAAAAGTGGAAAAAAGTACAATGCTTTAAATTATAAAATAACTAATGTAGCAGATCCAACCGAGGATACAGATACAATCAATAAGCGTTATTTGCATTCTGTAATACCAGAAAAGAAAAAAGATGGATTTTCCTTCTATAAATATACTATAAACGATATTGGATATCCTAAAGAAGAAAGTGATGGTGTTAATATTAAATACATTAAAGATAATTGTATTTTATATAATGGTGCTGTTATTGATTGTCATGGAAAAGTGTTGTCCAATCTGAAAGATGGTTCAACTCCATCGGATGCTGCTACTGTGAGACAAATGAATGAAAGCTTGAAGAAAGGAACATCCGCTTTTGTTAAACAAAATCAGGTGGTGTCAAAGAAAGGTGATGAGTTTATACAAGGAAGTGAAAAGTTTACGTTACTACAACTACAAAATGACAAGTGGGATGGAAAAAATAAACGATTGTCAAATATAAGTTTAGGCACGGAAGAACATGATGCTGTTATTTTAACACAAGTACCACAACTATCAGCTACTGGTATTAATTTTATATGTAAAGGTAGACGATTAACCCAAGTTAAATCTGGTAAAGATGATCAGGATTGTGTTGTTGTAAAACAAACTATAGTTTTAGATAAAATAAATAACGTATATGATGGAAAAAATAAAAGAATATCTAACATATCAGCAGGAATAGCTCCGAATGATGTTGCTACTATTAATCAAGTTATAGCAACCTCTAATAACGATCCATCTGTGTATACATGTAATGGTAAACGTATCACAAATCTTGATAATCCTACACGTAACAAAGATGCTACTAATGTAGAGTATGTAATGAATCTTGTAGGTAATGTAGTTATTGATATGCATAATCATTTGATTAATGCATCGATGAAACACAATAAAATCGAAGATTCTCAGAGAAACCAATGGATTAAAGATGAAATCATTGATAGATACTAGTAAAACTTATGAATATTTAAGTATGGAATACACAAAAAAAGGATTCATTATCATAAAGTATTTCATAGAGTGAAGACGTTGGTTACATAAAACAGCATAATGAAGACCGTATCGCTCAGTCGTCGTCAAGACAGCGGCAAGAGAGGACGTGCTTTAACATCAGCTGCATTATCCCTGCTCAGACGGATTCCAATTGGTGCTGTTGTGAATCGAGCGATAGACGCTTTACCATACGAATTACATCTGCCCGGAGGTTATCAATATTGTGGACCTGGAACTAAGTTGTCAAAACGTTTAGCAAGAGGAGATCCTGGAATTAATAAATTAGATCAAGCTTGCAAAGAACACGATATAGCATATTCAAAGTATAAAGATTCAACAAATAGATCAATAGCGGATAAAATTCTAGCGGAAAGAGCTTGGCAAAGAGTAAAATCAAGTGACGCAAGTATTGCAGAAAAAGCAGCGGCTTGGGCAGTAACTACAGCCATGAAGACGAAAGCTAAATTTGGTGCTGGAAGACGACGTCGCAGAGGAAGACCTGCAAAGAGAAGAGCTCCCAAAAGAGGTGGAAACATTAAGAAGAGACGTCGTAGAACTCGTAAAGCAACAGTAAAGAAAGCTTCTATTTGGTCAATGGTAAAAAACGGAGCAGGTTTATACCTAAGACCGTACCGTGTGTACTAAATAAGAAGAATCAATTGATAATTCCAAATAAAGCCTTAACAAATCATCAGTTAAATGATTATGTAAAATGTTTGAAAATACCATTTTTTCGAGGAGTTTTTATGAAAGATGCATTACCAACTAAAATATGGGAAAATGAAACTGGAATAGTAAATTTGGATTCCACCTATGGTCCAGGCACTCATTGGGTATGCTATAAAAAGCTCGGACAAACCGTTTACTACTTTGACAGTTTTGGCAATCTACCACCGCCGAAAGAACTGCAACATTATTTTCGAAACTCCAAAAACATTTTTTACAATTACAAAAGAGAACAACCTAACAATACTGAAATATGTGGGCATTTATGTTTGGAGTTTCTAGCGAAGAGTGTCAGTCAGCTTTAAGATGTCATCGTATACAGTGTCACTGAGTGGAAATTCATCCACATTGAAAAGTACGCTGTTCCCAGCATTGCGTCTATCCAAGGAAAGATTATGGGAAGCGGCATTACTTGATTTAACTACCTACAACTCAATTCCCAATGTTACGGAAGGAAAGAACAATTTACTACATTATTATGAAACTAAGGATGCTTCAGGAAAATACTCAGAATTGAAAATAATTACATTTCCTACTGGAGCTTATGAAATCGATGATATAAACCAATTACTACAAAAACAACTCGGAGAAGAAAATATCACCGTTAAAGGAAACAATAATACTTTAAAAGCAGAAATAACTTCAAAATATTATATCGATGTCAGTTTCAAAAACTCCATTGGCAGTTTACTTGGATTTACAGATACAAAAAAGAATATATTAACTCCTGGAACTACTCATTCAGGTGATACAACTGTTACAATATTGAAAGTCAATAGCATCGATGTAACGTGTAATATTATACACGGATCGTATAGAGAAGGAGTGAATCAGCATATTTTACATACATTTTATCCAACAGTGGCTCCTGGTTTTAAAATTGTTGAGAAGCCACAAAACTTGATATACCTACCGTTAAACACCAGTTTCATTTCAGACATCGTACTGAACATATTGGATCAAGACGGTGTTAGTGTTGACTTTAGAGGAGAAACGATAACTATACGGATACACATCAGAGCGGCAACATAAAGGTCAACATGGGATTATCATTTAAACCGCAACGGAAGAGTCGGGAGCTCAGTAGCTCCTCGACATTGGAAGAGTTAACATCGGACAACATTCGTTTTCTACAGAAGATTGGATTGAAACTTAACAACGATGGATATCCTGGATATATCTCAAGGTCCGACATTCGACGAAACACTATGGGAGAAGGAATATCACACGCACAACCCTTACACTTCATCAAAATTAAACAATAACGATGAAATAAGGATTCCCATTCAACAACAAGATATTTACACATTACCGTGTGAAAGTTATTTGTACATTGAAGGACGGGTATTAAAATTGGATGGAAAAACTGCTTCAACAGTTCCTTTTATAAATAACCCGATGGCATATCTTTTTGATGAAATAAGATATGAGATATCAGGGGTGACAGTTGATTCGACAAAAAAGGTTGGTATAACAACGACATTGAAAGGATTAACATCATTAACACCGCATGAGAAGAATTCAATAGTCACCGCCGGATGGGTTGCCCCTGATAAAGACACTATAACACCGGATTCCAACGGTCACTTTGATTTTCATGTACCCTTACGATTGCTTTTGGGATTCGCTGAAGATTACAAACGAATAATAATAAATGTCAAACAAGAATTGGTATTACTCAGATCTTCAACTAACAAGGACTTGATACTTGCAGACCCTGCAACTACGGAAGATAAACTGGAATGGCAACTACAATTGGATAAAGTTGTTTGGAGAGTACCTCATGTAAGATTGGCCGATGAACATAGAATCGTATTATTGAGAAAGTTAAAGTCTGACCGTGATATTGTGATGCCATTCCGAAGTTGGGAATTCCATGAATATCCTACACTACCTCAGACAGAACGACAAACATGGACCGTCAAGACATCAACTTATTTGGAACGGGCAAGGTACATAATACTCGGTTTTCAAACTAAGCGAAAAGATGTTATCACTGCAAATGCCGGTCAATTTGATCACTGTAAAATAAAGAATTGTAAAGTTTTCTTAAACTCTCAATTCTTTCCGTATGACAATTTGAATGTCATGTTCAGCAAAAAACGTTTTTCCATTTTATACGATATGTATGCAAGATTTCAATCGTCATATTATGGAAAGACTAATACACCACTATTATCGCCTGACCAGTATTATTCCAAGGCTCCGATAATTGTAATCGATTGTTCAAAACAAAATGAATCGGTAAAATCATCAAGTGTGGATATAAAAATTGAAATGGAATTTGAAGAACCAGTAGCAGATGGAACTTCAGCATACTGTCTAATTCTACATGATAAAATAGTTACTTACACACCGCTGACCGGAATTGTGAAGAATGTACTTTAAAAAGAATTAGTACAACGACTGCAGATTTTTGAGGTTAGAATTATCTGCTTCAATTTTTGAGGTTAGAATTTCGTTTGTGAAAAACAAGTTGAAAACAAACATTTATGTGATTGTATAAATTTCAAGGATTTCACGAAAAACATAAAAGAGAGAAAATCATGAGTGGAAAGTTCATTTTATATTCGACCGTCGTATGGGAAACATCGTTCGCAAGATGAGTTCTACTAACGGAGAAGAAAATACACATCTAATGGATGAGAATAGTTCAGATATAGAAAAACAAGTTGAACGAGAAATGGACGAGTTCCTCAAGTTTAACAAACATAAGAAGAGAGAAGAAGAAAAAGAAGAAGGAGAAGCTGAAAAAGAAGTAAAAAGAAAAAAGGTTGAAGTTAACATTACAACTAATATTTTAACAGAAGTATTTCTTCGGATTTTCTACCCCATTTCATCATGCATGACGAAAAGTATTTCAGTTGGAATTTTAAAATCATTGGATTATTCACCGATTGTTATTTTAAATCATGGAAACAAAATGGTTACATTCACTGAAACTTCTTGGGAATCATTTATGAAACATTTACATCTTTTGGAATGTTATCTGAGTAACAACACATTTGGAAGAAGAACAAGATTAAGTTTATTGGAATCAAATATTGAAGTTGATATAGTAAAACATCGTGGGGGACAAATGGTTCGCTTCAGAGATTTAACTAGACATGATGTAAAATTACATTTGACTAAAGAAGAATTTTACACTTTAAGTTGTACTACCGGTCCCGTCACCAGATATTTGAAACAACTAATATTTTCAAGTGCAATAATCAAAGACTATCTAATCGATACATTGGACAGACAACCTTTCGTTCCAATTTTATACGGTCCCGTGGATACTTCAATTTTTAATCGAATACCTCAAGAAGTGGATATGTGGAGACAATTGAACAACTATCACACCAACTTTAATATCGACGAAGAAACGCAAGAAGTTAAAGAAGAACAATCGTGTTTGTAATACAAGTCAGTTGCTGACGAGACTTCATCATGAACAAACGGGTTTCGTTTTCTAATGCGCCACATATAATGGAAGTTAAAAAAGGTATAATTGAATTTCAAGCTTTTCGAGGAAATGATGGAAATTTTATTATAAAAGAATTAGTAATTTTGGATATGAACACATCTGTAGTTTATCATTACTTATTCAAACCTCCATTACCATTCAATAGACTAACAACTAAAGCGAAAGTTACAAACAAATGGTTGTACAAACATTTTCACAACTTAAGATGGGATGAAGGTTTTATTAATTATAACATGATGCCGCACATTATGAATCATTACTGCAAAGAGTTCAAAACTATCTACACAAGAGGATTGGAAAAAGCTAATTGGATACAATCATTTACAAGCAACGAAGTGATAAATGCAATAATAGATAGAGATTTCCAATGCTATTTCAATGAACTTTGTATTTAATCAAAGAGTTTTAAACATCGAAGGTCACAGTGCGCTTTGAAGAATGCCTACCGCTTGAATAATTTCCTTCAACAGAATGGTGGGGGTAATGTCGGTAATAAAAGTGAGAGCGCTACCATGACGCAGCATGAGTATTACTCGAACCTCCGAAGAGACAACATCTCCGACGGACATTATTATTAACAAGAAGATTAACAAGAAGATTAACAATAACATCAAGATGGCATCGCAGAACTTTCTTCAAAATTTGGTTGATCAATTCAACGCTCATTCAAAATCAACAATCTTACCAACGAAGAGATGTTCTGAACTAAAAGAAGAAAAACATTACATCATACATACAATCAAGAAGATGGACACTTCAGTTGGTGATGCTATTAATTGCACATTGAGCGAGGCGCCGTATACAGTTGGTGACGAACCGAAGTTTCAGATATTCCTACCGAAACGATTTGTACAACTTTTACAGAATGAAGATCTTCGTGTTATTCAACCCGGCGCACTCTATTTGGTTTCACACGGACCGAGTGGAAACAACTCAACTGAACTAACTATTCATGTAACACCTTCTACTAACTAGTTTGTTCATAGCATTGTAAATATATGTGTTTGTAATGGTTTCTCAATAAAGATGATATAAAACAAAAAAAAAAAGATAAAAGAAGCAACATATTGTTATGTCTTTGTACATAGCAATATGTTGCTTTTTTTAAAAATTCCACGGGATGACCTTGACCCAATTTTGTGTGATAATAAAAGTGAAAATCAACTTGTGAAATTCATCAGTCTACGACTAGCTTTCGTACCGTACACATCTCGCTCTCTATAACTAAATACAAAACTTCAACATGTCCCTAAAGGTCAAGTGTGCATCTTACGATACCAACACCATTACGAGTTTTGAACAACTTGAAGATTTAACCAACGAAATGCGAGTTTTACTTACCGGTGGTTATCACTTAACTGTTGATGTTAGTGCTACTAATATAAGGATGTTTACTAAAACAAAATACTGCGATGATGAAGTATTTCTTTCTACACAACCTACAACATCTTCATCGCCGACTGGTCAACATAACATCAAGTTTCACAAGTATTACCAATGTTAAATAACTTTTAACAAGTAAAATTAAAGAATCACGTGATCAATGTCAAGTTGATAAAAAGGGAATGATACTTGTATAAATAATCATTCGCTTCCCGACTCTCGCTGCGTGAACACCTAATTTTAAAGATGTTATACAGAATGATGATTGAACTTGATGGAAAGATCTATGGAAAAGATTACAACACTGTTGAACAAATGACCGAAGATTTAAATATATTAACTAAAGAAGGATATCAAGCTAAATTAATTTTAAAATTTCCTGAAGTACATCCACTATCGACTGAAGAACTTATCGCTATGGCTAAAGCGGAGAGAGAGAAAAAGGCTGAAGAAAACAAACAGAAACAGACAAAGTCTGAAGAAGATAAACAGAAATGAACTTCTTAAGTATAAACATTCCTTACATTAGTAAGGTATAATTTTTTAAAACTTCGTTTGGATGACCTTGAAATTACCCCCACCACTTTTTGTAATACATAAAACTGACTATTCAACACTATACACTCTTATTCTTTCACTGGACTCAGCAGCGTCAACATGGAAGAACAAAAGTACAAGTACGAACCTCGTTACTGTTGTGAACAACAATGTACAGATTTAGGACCAATGATGGTGGACGGGTTAGCTTGCACTAAATGTGAATTTTTTGGATCTTGTTACTGCAAGTGCAAAACAAAACAACTACCGCCGCCGGAATTGCGAACTTTCAAATTTTACAAATCAAGATATTTTCATACATGCTGTCCTCAAAGATGTTTCAAATTTCATCCTCTCGATCTAGCTCATTGTCAACGCACCAAGTCTCATCAAGATGATTTTTGTACACATATGATAAAAAGATGTAAATACAGGTCAGATTGGTATTCCGATCCTGTAGAACAATCGAATGTGTAATTTTAGTTTTACACTCTTTTTTAAAACTTCAATTGGATGACCTTGAGATTTCCCCCACCATTGGTTTTTAGACTTCCCCCCACCATTAATTTAAGTTTTGTATCTTATTGAATCCGCCTTTGTATTATTTCACTTCCAACACTCTAACTAACAACATGGGATCGCCTTTCGTCAAGTTTCAACATATAATAACTGACAGAGAAGAATTGGAGGAAATATTTCAAAATTTGCTCTCTGTCATGGATAGATATCCTATGAGATGGATCAGACTTGATGTTCACTATTTACGTCCTCGTGATTCTTCATCATCTAGTGAAGACGAAACAACGACTACTACTTCAGCTAGGATATTTCAATTTTCTTCATCATCGAGTGAAGACGAAACAACGCCTACTACTTCAGCTAAAATATTTGAATTGAAAGACGAAGAAGAGGAACTTGGCTATTTATTTAATAACAAGCTCATGCTCACCGACAAATAAGCCTCCTTCCTAAGCACCGATCTTCATTCAATCACCGACTCTCGCACGATGAACAACTCTCCGTTGGCACGAATGAATTCTAGTTTCGAAGTAAATTCTAAAGAAGATTTGCAAGAAATATTTAATACTTTACACGAAATTGTTAGTAAATTCAACACTGTTAAAATGAATCTGGAAATAACTTACGCCTGTCCTATTTGTGATAAGGTTGACAGTTCTGATGAAGATAGTTTGCTTAATCTTACTCCACTTACACCTCTACAATCAGACACGACAACAACAAGTACGGAAGCAACTGGTGAGCAACCTCCTTCCCCCACCACTTCTTTGTGATTCAACTTCCCCCACCACTTCTTTGTAATTCAACCTCCCCCCACCACTTATTCGTTTAACTAACGTTCCTCGCTTTTATTTCTCATTCCGTCTCCAACATTTGAACTATCAACATCACTTGTTTCAAAATTTCAAACACCAAAAAACAACACTAATGATGGATATGATGGATGAAGTTTCCTTCAACTCAAGGATGGAGGAGGAAAAGATGAAAGAGGAAAAGTTGAAATTGGAAATTAGACGATTGGAATTGGAACGGGAAAACCAACTCGAGATATTACGTTTCTTCAAACTTGTCAAATACGTCATCTGGGGACTCTGCCTTTACCTTATCCTCGTCGTCGGCGTTTGCTTTTACAACTCCGTGTTTCATCACAAAAATTCAACCTGTATTGCACATTGATTGTATTTCTTTTTGCACATTGATTGTATTTGTTTTTACGAATAAAGTTCAAAACTTAAATCTACCTATCCCGCTATCACCGGATAGTTCAACTCTCAGAACTATTTCCTGTGGTAGCGGGATAGGCTTTTTTAAAACTTACTCGGGATGACCTTGACATACTTTCTGTAACCCAATTGTCAAGTTGAATTTCAGTTTTGAACTAACTTTTAATTTATGCATACCTCCCCCTCATTTAATATACGACCGGAAGCTATGTGCCCCGGCACGTGGCTTCCGGGGCAGCTGACCTGAGCCAGAAGTAACCAAATCTAACTACTAATGAGAAAAAAAAGTTAGTTGAAGGGAGTTTTTAGATACCCTAGATTTTCTTTATAGGATTGATTCAAAGAAACCAATATGTTACATATTTATAATAAGTATTGAGTATGTGCATTTGGAACGCTTGATGACTTTACATAATGAGGGACGATATATTCAGAGGCAAATCAAAATAATAAAGTAATAAATTATTATAAAAGGAGCTTAATATAAAAACTGCCGCACTTGCTAACAGCCGGCTTAAGATAGACGACCTATTATAGAGGAAACAATAATCTACAAATACAAAGGGTAAAATACTGTATGCACGAACGCTGAAGATTTTTACATATTTAAATATTAAATTATACAACAAGTTGCCAGATAATATAAAAAATCTACCTTTGAAATCCTACAAGAAGACTTTGAAAATTATTTTAATTGAAAATTGTATTTATAATATAAATGAATTTTTGAGCTTAAATTAGATTAATAATTTTATGTAATTTCAAAATTTATTGTATTTTATTAACATTGTAATGTATCTAAAAACACCAATTCAATAAATATTATTATTATTCCAGACAGGTAATCAAAATGTGTATTAATATCACTGAAGTTTTTTAATACTATTTATTAAATAAAAATTACCTCGATGTATTGAAGTCAGGTTTGTGTCGAAGTCCGTAGACCTTTCAAGTTATAAATAATATGACATGTCAATGAGGCCCCCCCAACAAGACGTCCACTGTAGGGACTAAAGTCGCCCTTAAAACCAGTCCTCATCACCCCTCCATTGGGCTCTAAAATCAACTCCCTTAGTGGTATTAAAATCATAATAGTAGGGGGTTATAGCCGAAGGTAAGGAAGGGCGGGATGAGCGGGATGAGCCCCCCCCCCAGGACCACCCACGGCGCGAACCCCCCCCCCCCCCTCCCCCGAGACCCCAGAGCTGCTGATCCCCCCCCCCAAATAGTAGAGGTGTTTGGTGCAGTTTTATTTATTTTTTTTTTTTTATTTTTTTTTTTTTTTATTTTTTTTTTTATTTATTTTTATATATTTCGTACATTCTCATCTACATAATTACTTTCCCGCCTTAACGCTACCCACGTCATCAACGCTAGTTACATAACCGTCCGCCTGTCCTTGAAACTCGCGCGCTATTTACAAAATGTCGCTCACCTCAAACACTGCAAGTAAGCGTTTCACTCAGTCTTACACAGTCACTAGTGCGGTACAGACATGAGCGCGTCCGGATTAATAGACGACTACTTGAATGCATTCATGGCCGACATCAACGCTGCGGACGACAACGCTACAGTTGAACAGATACCAGTTCCACCATCACCGAGGCCTAAGAAGAGGATAAGACCTACGCCTAAACCTAAAGTGGAAGAAACAGCAAAACCAGGATGGGTTCCAAAACCGTCAGACGACTGTCCCATCGTGTCGTGGCTTGAAAACGGACAATTTTATGCGGTGCAGAATCCATCAAACAGCGGACCAGTGCTTTTAAAAATGGAAATGTATGACGGTTCGGATATGGTGTACAGATGCGGATTATTTATAGACAAGAACAGTGAATTATACGAGAGCGTCAACCAGGTAGTGGACAAGTCAGAGAATATGTGGATTAATAAAGCTACGGGAGTACCGAAGATTAGCGGCTTGACGCAAACAGTAACACGATACAGTAAGACAGTAGAGAAACCGAAAAAGCCAGTGTTAAAACCGAAAAAGCAAGCTGCGCGTAGAAGACCCACCAAGAAAACATTGTAGGAACAACGTCTAGACACTGTGGAATGCAACCTCATCAAACACCTGCGCTCATAAAAAATCCATGATGGCCGCCACCCTTCTCGACCACGACCAGTGCTTTTAAAAATGGAAATGTATGACGGTTCGGATATGGTGTACAGATGCGGATTATTTATAGACAAGAACAGTGAATTATACGAGAGCGTCAACCAGGTAGTGGACAAGTCAGAGAATATGTGGATTAATAAAGCTACGGGAGTACCGAAGATTAGCGGCTTGACGCAAACAGTAACACGATACAGTAAGACAGTAGAGAAACCGAAAAAGCCAGTGTTAAAACCGAAAAAGCAAGCTGCGCGTAGAAGACCCACCAAGAAAACATTGTAGGAACAACGTCTAGACACTGTGGAATGCAACCTCATCAAACACCTGCGCTCATAAAAAATCCATGATGGCCGCCACCCTTCTCGACCACCTGCACAAACAAAAGAAGCGGAACGACCCTTCTCGAATTTCATCGACCACCTGCATCCGGCCACCTGCACAAACAAAAGATTGGACACCTGCGGGACGACCCTTCTCAGATTTCATCGACCACCTGCGCAAACAAAAGAAGATTTACGATGTCTAGACACTGTGGAATGTGCCAAACACCTGCAAGACGACCCTTCTCACGTTTCATCGACCACCTGCACTGAACACCTGCGCACATAAAAAATTCCAAGATGGCGTCGTGGGCAACAAAAACCGAACGGACGAACTGTCCGAGCATCATTCTTCGCCTGGAGACCACTTCGACTAGTCGCATCATCCACATACTCTCTCATCATTACCATGTCGAGCATCAGCAACATGACTTCAGAGTTCGCACCTGGTGTAACGATGGACCTGCGAACATCATTGAACACCTGCAAATCCAGCTCTCCGGCCTACACCCGCCTGTCTGATCTGCGAGAGGAGTGCAGCTATGCGATCAGCGGGATGGAGCGTGTGACTACTCCATTCGGCGAGACAGTCGTCGTCATTCTCGAGGGACAAGTCGGAGATGATTTCTTCCTACGAGTCTACCTGCCCAGGCGTTTCAACCAAGTCCTGAGCGATCACGACATCGAGCGTTACAACAGCGGCTTCGGAGATCGCCTTCGTCTGGTGAAGCGCAGTCCACTTCCAGGCAGTAAATTCACACCGTTGGAATTTTTGTAAAGCAAGAAAAAGAAAACTCAAGATTTAATTAACCTTTATAAATTTTGATAGCTTTCGTAAGCAATAAAAATCCATGTACATTACAGCATAAACTAATGTCTTTTATTTTAAGATGAAACCCCAAACCTTTATTTTAAGAAAAAGTGTGTGTGTTATTAGTTTTAGTGTCAGTAGCAGTCATGAGCTTGAAGTGGCAACATCCATTCTCAGCCATTGTGGCTGGTCCTTCAGGTAGTGGTAAATCACATTTTGTGTCCAAGTTTATTGAACACATAGATGAAATGTGTGATGTAAAATTTACCAAAATTAACTGGCATTATGGTAGTGGTGGAGGAGGAGGTGATGTAAGTAATTCCAAAATAAACCACATTGAGGGTTTACCAGACTTGAGTGATTATGATGGTAAGGAACCGATACTGGTTATAATTGACGACATGATGCGTGAGGCAGACGATAGAGTGGTGGATCTATTCACGAAGGGTTGTCATCACCGTAACATCAGTGTGTTCTTCATTACACAAAATCTTTTTCATCAGGGTCGTGGGCAGAGGGACATCTCACTAAATGCTCACTACATTATATTTTTTAAAAATCCCAGGGACAGAGTACAAATCAGATATTTAGCCAGGCAGATATATCCAGACAGCCCAAAGTTTATAGAGGAAGCTTACGCTGACGCCACGAAACACGCGCATGGTTATCTGCTTTTGGATTTGAAACAGTCGACATCCGAGGACATGAGAGTACGCACTTGCATATTTCCCGAGGATCGTGTAAACTATGTGTACTTGCCAAAGAAAAAATAGCTAGTCAGTTGCAATCATGTCGTGCTTGAAGAAGGATGCACCGCTGCTCAGAGCGCTGATACACGTAACACCCAAGGAACGCAAGGCACTGTTAAAGGTTTGTGACAAGAGTCGCATTCGTTCAGTCTGCGAGTGCGCCTATAACGTGCTACGTGGGAACGTGCCTCTGTCGAGTAAGACTAAAAGCCAGTTGAGCAAACATAAAGTGGCTCTGAGACGCTTAGTAAGACAAGGAGAGTGTTGGGGAAAGAAACGAAATTATCTAGTGCAGAAAGGAGGTGGAGTTTTTATTCCATTACTGTTGGGCACAGTGTTACAGGCAGCAGTCAGTAGTGCATTAGGAAAGTGAAATGGATGTCCAGACAAAAGCATTTTATTTGACTTTACTTAGCGGTACGCCCCGCTCAGCAAAATATTATCCGAAAAATAACACGTCTGATTTCACCGTACAACTATTGAAGTACATTTGCTTGGACAGTAGAGATTGGGAAGTAGCGCTCGTAGAAGTACATTACCCATGTTCGTTCTCAACAGTAGGGTCCGATGCTTTGCTACAAGTAGTTGGTACAAAAAAGGAAGAACCCAAGAAGTCTGTGGGAAAAGAAGGTAAATCAGTCAACAAAGAAGGTGAATCAACCATCAAAGAACCGACCAATAAGAAACCCAAAATATTCGCACACTTCGAAAGACCGAAACCCGGATACTACAATTCAGTTGAAGAATTGGTGGAAAACATCAATGGGCTGAATTATGTAAAGAAAACTGGAACTATATTCAGTCTTGACGAAGCAAAGCGTCTTAAAGTATCGTTAGGAACTGCGTTGGGACCTGTCACAAAAGTAATTTATTCCCAATCACTCGCACTTCAGTTGGGAACAGCATCGAAAGATGATATAATATCTGAACCAAGTTTACTTAAGAGTACTAGACCGGCTAATTTAAATCTTGGTTTACCAGCACTTATGCTCGTGCACTGCGATCTGGTTGAAGAACAAATTTTAAGCGATGATCGTATACCACTATTGAGGATTATCAATATATCCCACTCGATAAATGATTACGGAACGTACAAGACGGCATACATAAGTGATCCGCACTACGTGCCGGTGAGAAAGAAGACATTCGAAAGTGTGAGAATTTATGTGAAGGACATCTTAAAGCGAAATCTCTCATTCCGTCACGGAGCGTTGACCGTTAAACTACACTTCCGACCGGCCGCCGCTGCTGTAGATCAATAATGGAGCACGCAAAGAAGATGGCCATCGTCCCGCAAGAGCTTATTGAGCGTTTACAGTCTACATCATCAGCATCATCATCATCGGAGAAGACATCAAACAATTTGTCCACTACGGAAGGACTGGATGTGGAGATGCAGAAAATAATGAATAACAAGAATATAGACGATAGTGAAAAATGGAAACTGTACAATCAGGCGTTGCAACGTTTCTTACACTTTGCCTCTAATAATCGCCAGCCGATTAATATTCCAATCGTGGATGCGACATTCAGTGATGATGCCCAACACCCGACACGGGGTGCAGCGGAAGGGCCAGTCGATGAGATTGTCGAAATGTTCTCAAAGACATACAGGAGTGACGCCCGCAATCTGTTACGATTTATGAAAAAACCCGATAGTCGAATCAGTTGGGATATCAACTACTCGGTGTTTATCGATGGTCGAAAACTACCGAATGCAAATATAGTTGATATTTTGAATAACATAGTGAGAGTTCGAATGACCGAACGTATACCGCCAGGATGGATGGAAGTGATGACCGCTTTGAAAGAAATGAATGTACCTCTAGAATTTATAAATAATACCAGAGCGTTACGGGAATTGAATGACACATTCAAATCATCATTGCGGATGACCAGTTCACCGAGTGCACCATCACCGCGCAGAACACCGATGCGAGAGCGGCTACGTTCGTGGGCGGTAGTGAAACGAGGAGCTAAGGAGCGGCGCGGTGAGACATCATTACAGAGAACATTACGTGAGGTCGATGATTATCTAGCGAAAACACCGATTGAAGAAGCGGCGACCGGCGGCTATGCTACGTCAACTCCTGCAAACAGGGATGAATACCAGTGGGAAACGGAGCCGCTGGGCTTTCTAGACAGGTGGGAACCGTATCCGGCCAAGTGAGTATGGATCGTCTCTATTACAACCCCGGCGAGCCCGGCGCGTTCGGCGGTGTCGCACCGCTAGTGCGAGCTGCACGCAAGAGAGATATTTCAAAGTCGAAAGTAATCGAATGGTTACAATCACAGGATACTTATACATTACACAAGCCTGCCCGTAAACGCTTCCCACGCAATCAGTACTCTGTTTTCGGCCCGTATGAACTGTGGCAAGCGGACTTGAATGATATGCGAGGATTGAGTAAATACAACGATGGAGTCAATTACCTGCTGACCGTGATAGACGTGTTCAGTAAACGTCTGTACGTGAGAGCGTTGAAGAGAAAGGAAGGTGCAGAAGTGGCAGTGGCATTCGATGAAATATTCAAAGAAGCGACTAAAACTCCACGTTGCCTCCAGTCTGACAAAGGAACAGAGTTTACCGGCACCAAGACCAGACAATTATTCAAAAAGTACGGAATAAAATATGTGACTACGCAGAATCCCGATGTTAAAGCGGCAGTAGTGGAACGCGTGAACCGCACGCTAAAGTCTCGCATGTGGCGTTACCTGACTTACAAAAACACTTACCGATATATCGATGTACTGAACAAACTGGTGAAAGCATACAATGCCAGTGAACACAAGAGTCTCGGCGGTGGATTGCGCCCCATCGATGTGAAAAATGATCGGACGATAGCACAAGTGCTACAACGCATGTACAGTAAAATTCCACGTCGTGTTAAGCCCAAACTCAAGATTGGTGACACTGTACGCATAGCAAAGGAGAAGGGTACATTCGCCAAAGGCTACGAGACCAATTGGAGTAACGAAGTGTTTACTATTCGTAAAGTGAACACTCTGATGCCGTTGCCCATGTACACGCTGGCGGACCTCAAAGGTGAAGTTTTGACCGGCCAGTTTTACGAACACGAATTACAGAAAGTAATCTATCGGAGTGATCAGCTATTCAAGATTGACAAAATTCTGGACACTCGTGGCAGAGGCGCCAGTAAGCGTTATTACGTCAAGTGGCGAGGATACGGAGACGAGTTTAACTCTTGGGTGAGAGCGCAAGACTTGCAAAATGTCTAACTCACAATTCTTCCTTACGCTGCCCAGCAACAGTTCTATGGAATATTTCCCCAACAATAAGGTGTCAAACTACACTACGCATCTTTCGAAACAGATACGATTGGAAGGTGCGTGGGAGATGGCTCTGGTGGAATCTCACTATCCATGCTCATTTCCATTAGTGAACAAAAACGAGATTATAATAATCGAACAGGATACTATTCTTTCCGCCATAGATTTAGGAGATACAGACAAGTACACGTTTACTCTGGACATGGGTTACTACAAGAATATAACCGAACTGGTGAATATGATCAATGATGCGAAGGGTCTCATCGATTACGTAGAGTTCACTTATGACAAAGATGCGGACAGAGTGGAAATAAAAATACTGAAAGAAGACGTGGTTGCAATACATTTAGACAATAAACTGGCTTTACAATTGGGATTCGATCCGCAACAGAAGGACATTGTGAAAAACAATAAAGCGTCATGGCCCCCGAATCTATCGATGGGGCTTCCAGCTAATATGTACGTGTACTGCGATCTGATTGAGCCACAATTGATCGGTGACACTTCTGCCCCACTATTGAAGATTATCAACATTGACAGAGGCGACTACGTGCACGGTGCCAATAAGACTGTACTCTACACCAGCCCGCATTACGTACCGATCACCAAAGGAGCATTCGAGACTGTGGAAATCGACCTCAGGGATCACACGGGGCAAAACCTGTCATTCCTGTTCGGGACGTCGTACGTGAAGCTGCATTTCAGAAGAGCTCTGCATAATAATTAACTGTAAAAATGGCTTCGAACGATCCGTACATGGCGTACTACTATCGCCAGCATTCGCAGACGGGCGGATCGATAGAAAAAGTGTTTCGCGGTGCCGCCTACCAGAGAGGACATGGAGTCGGCAGCTTCTTGGGCGGAATGTTTCGCACCGTATCTCCGATAATCAAGAGCGGAGTTGCGGCATTGGGCAGAGAAGCCTTAAAGTCCGGAATGGGTTTCCTCGGTGATGTCACTTTACGTACGAAACATCCCAGAGATGCGGCAGAGGAGCGCATGAAAGAGTTTACCGGCTCGTTGAAACGCACGGCCGATGACAAGATTGAACGAGTTCTCCGTGGTGGTGGCAGTGTCAAGCGTCTGCGGCCGGCATCCAAAAAGCGCGGATCGCGTAAGAGTGGCGCGAAACGCGCAACGCGCAAGACTTCCGCGAAGCGCGCAATGCGTGGCGGCAAGAAACAATCGAGTAGCCGTCGCACACTACGTGTCACACCTCAGTCTCTGGCTAAACTCCTTAGAGGAAGGACGTCATCATCGCCGTCCAAGAAGAGAAAAGCAGCAGTTAAAAATAAAAGGAAAGTAGCAAAGGCAATAAGGGATATTTTTAATTAATCATGTCGTTCATACATCAAAGATCATGTGAATGCGTCAAGACGGAGCTGGACTTGTTTTCACTACCGCCCACACAGACGAGTATCGAAAATGGAAAATGGATTCAATACAAACCGATATCCACACTGACGGACGACTCACCGATAGAGTTTGTAGTGCCAGGCAATGGCGAAGAGCACACCGATCTATCACAAACAATGCTAGAAGTCACAGCATCGATAATCAAGGCTGACGGAGCGGCGATTGCTGCGGCCGATGCAACAAAAGCTGGTCCGATAAATAACTGGCTACACTCGTTGTTCAGTCAAGTGGACATGTGCATGAATCAAAAATTGGTTACACCACAGAACAACACTTACGCCTATCGAGCGTACATCGAAACAGTATTGAACTATGGATTCGATGCCAGGAAATCTCATCTATCGTCCGTGCTGTGGAACGCCGATGATTCAGGCCATATGGAAAACACCGAAGACGATAATGATGGACTGGAAAAGAGACGGAAGCTAACAAAAGGAGGACGAGAAATCGATATGGTCGGTCATCTGCATTTGGACATGTGTAATCAGAATAAATATCTTTTGAACGGAGTCGAGCTACGCTTCAAGTTAAACAGATCGAAAGATGCATTCTCCATGATGGTGCACGAAGGTGACTACAAAGTGCATATCGCCGATGCGAACCTGTGGATTAGAAGATGTAAAGTCAGCCCGACCGTACTGTTGGCGCACAGCAAGATACTGCAGTCCGGAACCGCTAAATATCCAATCACACGAGTGGACGTGAAATCTTTCACGCTCGCTTCCGGCATAAGGAGCAAGACTCTGGACAACGTATTTCTGGGACAAGTTCCGAAGCGCGTGATTGTCGGAATGGTAACCAATGCCGCATTCAACGGTGATGTCAAAAAGAATCCGTACAATTTCAAGAATTTCGATTTGAACTACTTCTCACTGTACGTGGACGGTGAACAGGTGCCGGCCAAACCGCTCCAACCCAAGTTCTCTCCTGCCGGTAGCGCAAAGTCAGTTATGGCGTACAACACAATATTTAGCGGCACGGGGATCCATTTCTCAGACGCTGGAAACGTGATCAGCAGAGAAGATTTCGAAAACGGCTACTGCCTGCTAGTGTTTGATCTAACACCCGACCTGTCTGCCAGCGATACCGGCCACTGGAATCTCGTACGCAATGGCAGCGTGCGTATGGAACTGGGATTCGGTACCGCGCTAACCGAGACTGTCAACTGTTTGGTGTACGCAGAGTTTGACAACGTAATTGAAATCGATCGACACCGCAACGTAATGGTTGACTTTGGTGGTTAGTCTCTCATCAACACTCGTACGAGATGGATCGCTTACGCAGAGTACGTTGCAGGAATTTGGCCGCTCCCATCATTATTGATTTCCAGAGTTTCAAAGACAACATCAATGATTACATAATGAAGGAAGTCTGCGTTATGGAAGTGGACAGCGGGATACTACTGATGCATCACATCGCCAAACCTCCATTCAACAGGGACGAGCTGACCATCGACAAACATCGAGAATCACACTGGCTATCGAAACACTATCACGGATTAAAGTGGGATCAAGGAGACATTAGCTACAACGACTTGGAACAAAAGCTACGAAAGATAATCGCCAAACGACATACCGTCTATGTCAAAGGATCGGAAAAGAAGAGTTTTATATACAGACATTTAGTTATTGATCACTGCACTACCAACATTATCGACTTGGATGATATCGGATGCGGTTCACTGGCGACGATCAACAATCTACTATCGAAATCCACGCTGCGATGCCACCATCACAGATCACCGAACCATCGATGCTCACTATCCAATTGCATAGCATTACACGGATGGTTGTTTTTGACTAACAATATTGACGATGAATTGGAATCTACTGATGAGACGAGCTCGTATTTCTGCTCTTGTTTTTACACGTCTACGAACACTACAACGAGTACTACCGCTGCAACTGTTGGCATCGACACCGTAGAATGAATACCAATCAGATTGAGGAATATCTATCGACTCTGCCAGTACACAATCATGGGGTCTACGCCGCCGACCGACTACCGCATCGCATCTCCCCGTCTACAGCAATCGTTGTGAATACCGATCCACACAATGAAGCCGGTACGCACTGGGTTGCATTCTACCTGGACCGAAAGAGTGATGTCATTGAATTCTTCGACAGTTACGGACAACCCCCACATCTGTACTTCTATCAAGGATTCCTGAGACGTAACGCTCGTCGTTACCTGTACAACGAGTATCGCCTACAAGATGATGACAGCACAGTCTGCGGCCACTACTGTCTGACTTACCTGTACTACCGAACTCACCATGATATGAGGATGATGGACTTCGTGCAGCTCTTCGACGACACCTCCACTGCTCACAATGATGCGATGATCAGAAAACTATTCACCAGATTGTATAAACACTTGTAGCAATGTTTGCTTTTTCTTTGTAAAAATCTTTTTAATTTTTCTTTGTATTGTAAAATCTTTTTCATTTATCTTGTAATGTATTTTTTTTTTCTTGTAATAAAAATGAGTACTCAACAAACACCAATCTTTTCATTTCCTTTGAGTATGTAAGTTTTCATTTTTTAAAAAAGGCTCAATATTTCAAAGTGCATTTAGAAAAATCAGATAGGTTAATCTTTGTGCAGACTAGACATTTATAATTTACTTTCAAAGACCAGAGGGTCTAGTAACTCAGTATTTCAAAAGAGTCTGATAATTTACTCATTGCATATATTTGACATAACAGTTCAAAGTGGAAAGAGCCTATTAGTTTAACCTTTATGCAGACTCGACATTACTTTCAAAGACCAGACAGTTTAGTAACTTGATATTTCAAAAGAGTCTGATAGTTTAAGTATTTGTACACCTCTGTGCAGACTCGTCATTTATATTTTACTTTCAAAGTGAAAAGAGTTTGATATCTTAGTATTTTTAAAAAGCAAAGAGTCTGACAGTGAATGATCTTATTACTAAGTGTAAAACTGGAAAATGAAAACAAGTATGTCAATACAAATGACTAGATTTATTGAAGTAATCTTAAGTCTAACATCAAGTGTATTTAAAAAGAAGGAATATTGAATCAGCAGATAGAAACTTTATACATTATTTAACAATGATAAAATTTATAGAATAGACATCAAAGATAAAACATTGTAAAATGGTCAACACAAATGAATTTGATTCATTAATAAAAATTTACATACAAGCAACAACAAGAAAAATGCACACACAAAAATAAATAAAAGTTCATATCACAGTCCACAACAGTCCATAAACAGTCCATATCACAGTCCATCACACACTCCCGAGATCCGAACAGAGCCTACCCGATCACACTCATGCGACTTAAATTATATTGCCTATTCGTCTACGTCCATCAGCGCTGGTAGAGCTGGAGGTAACGGTGGCGCCCTGGGGGGAATAGCATAGTGCCCCCACGGAAGCGTGTTTATTCCGTCCTCTGGCATTACATAGCGTTTGTCATCATAGGGTGCCAGGGACCGCTTCCTCACCACAACGGTGTAAATGATGTGGTGTTTGCTTTGGAACCTCTGATTGTCCGTACTTTTGATTGTCTTGTTGTACAAGCAGTCCAGGTAATCTTGCACGGAGAGGTCCTTTGCAACTACGGCGCGGTTGACGCCCTTTGCCCGCTTTATCGGCGGAGGCGCACCACAGTCGTCGTCATCTCCGTTACCAACAGCACACGTAAAGCCTCCGGACAACATACAATATAATTTTGCCATCAAGCCGACGAATAACCTAATTACTCTCCCACCGACTTCGTCCTTAAATTTCCCCAAAACCCTAGCATTGCGCCCGTCGTAGCACATGTGGTTCTGAGGATAGTTACTAGTGTCGAAGTCGTCCAGGTGCGTCATCATGTCGCGGTAGACGTCAAGGGTACGGATGGCGTAGACGATACCATCTGTGTCCATGTAGGCCATCTTGATATTTTCGATGCCGTACCTTTCTACCATGTCGTAGTGAAAACCGTACATCCACCGTTTACTGTGGTCCAGAATACACATCCCCGCATAGACTGGCTTGTTCAGTACAACTCGCACTTTCGCCATATTTAGTAGTGCCAGGTTCTCGTCGTACCAAATTCGGTCGTTGAAATTTGCCTTGGCCACGTACTTCGTGTATGTCTTGCGGGATGTGGCGATCTTCATGTTTTGATGTTTTCTCACATTCTGGAGACTCATACCGTAGACAGCATTGACCATCAATTTAAACATTTCGACTTCAAATTTGTTGTTGGCCTGCCGTCTCAGTTCGGTATTCAGCATCACGTACGGTTTTAACCACGGCGACTGTTTGAAACGCATAACCCGGTGAACACGACGAACACGCAGTCCATTCTCGATCGCTTGTTGCAAGTAACGATAGTGGATCACGTATTCATCCTTGTCCGTGAGAGTAGCCATTAGCTTCTTCGATTGTCCTGCTCCGCTATTAATGATGTCCTCCGACGAGTAGGGCAGCTGGTAAGCCGGCGACTTTCGTACTTCCGGACAGAACGGGAGGTCGCGGTGTTTGTCGTGGAGCGCCTGGTCTCTCGGGTACTCCAGGTCGACTTCCAAAACATATCCATACTCGCCGTCTGCCGGTATGTCCATGATGTTCATGTCGTCGATTTCCTGCTGCGAAAGCCACTCAAAATCTTTGTAGGGGAGTGGTTCTGACATGGCCCATCCGTAGAGGTTGTTAGCATCATAATACATTAAAAATGTATCATTGTCGTATTCTACGACACCTCCACTTGTCGATGCGCCCTGGCCGTCTCGGTTGCCGCCATCTTCAGCTCTTGTGTATTTGTTGTTGGCGACAACGTGCCTAGTGACGCATTGGGTCAGTCCACCTCGGATGCCCTTCTCGAAGAACAAGTACATATCGACATCTCGCAAGGTATCGAGCACCACTCCTGTCTTGAGTAGCATTACGTCCCACGCGTATGAAGGCAGAGTAAGATAATGCGCAGGATCCAAGTTGTAATGCGTCATGCACATTTCTCTGAAACCCTCGAAGACGTCGGCAAGTAGCAGAACATCGGTCATCAGATATATTTCTGCGTACTGTCCGAGGGATGTGCAACTGAACTTATCCCATACGCGTTGGGCGTGTGCGTAATCCTCGTCGGTAACATTTTCTCCGAATACATCTTTAGGTGGCAGGTGATCATCATTAAGTACCTCCATAGACGTGACGTACTCGTAGGGGAAGATTCCCTTCCTTCGAAGCAAATCAAAGTCTTCTTGGTCTTGGTGCCGGGCGCGCGTGAGGTGCATTTTGTTGGCCGGCAGAATAGACGCTAATGTGCCTAACGCCTTTGACATTAGTCTGTATGAATCGACAAACTGTAATTTAATACTGTTCCGCCGGCCCGCGCCCGGATATTTGAAGCGCTTCGAGAAAGTGATGTACTTCTCCTCGGTGTTGGCGAGTACCTCAACGTCTCCCTTGTCCACGCCTAACTCACGCACGATGAAGTGGGCGTCGTAGTTGGAAAGGTTGTGGAAATACATATTGACAGTCTCCTGTTCCCTGTAGCGGAGGTTGCAAGATCGATGAGCCGCTCCTCTGTAGTTGTACGGAGGCGAGTGTTGGTGATCCCTAACTTTCATTTTATCTTCACCATCGTTAGGGCCGAATTCCCGCTTACAGATGTGACAGATAGTGGCGCGTCGGAATTGGAGCTCTTCCTGCTCTGTCAACATCGGCGGATCTCCGGGCATGCGCTGACCGTAAAGGATGTCGCCAATCTTCCGTACGTCATCCCGTACAGCATTGATGAAATGTTGCGCAGCATCCTCGCCTCTGTACATCCGCAGTTTGGAGAATGTGTTGGAGTCCTGGTCATCGTCATCGCAGTCTCCCTCGTCGGCTGTTCTCAGGTCGTCACGAATATAATATGCATAAGCGTACGGTCTGTGGACATTTTTAACATTGTTGGGCGTGCCACCCATGCGCTGTTGGCCGATTGTCCGGTTAGTCGCAGGGTCCCAAACAGGCGGTCGAACAGTTGGTGCGGGATGAATTGGCCTTTCGGCCTCATAGGGTACGAGCATACTTTCAAAATCAGCATAGATCGTGAAACGACTTCTCTTTGTACGCTCGGGCCGATTGAACATGATGTGCTCTTCTTCCGCAACATCGGTTCTCAATGGCGCGTTTTTGTAGCAGTAACGCCTGTGTTCTTCTAACCGCTGCTCTCCGGTGAGACCCAGTTTGTTGGGTTGGTTGTCAAAATGCGCGAAGCATCTCCTGCAAATGTGCAAACGATGTCCGCGACGAGTTAACTGGCTACTGACTAACCTCTCAAAGTCAGCTATGTACGCATAGTGGGTGGTCCGCTCATCTGTCAGGAATAATAGATCAAAGTGGTTTGCTGCCTCTCGTTCCACGACGTGAAGCGGGAAGACATAGTGCTCCTGTTTATCTTGCTGTCTCTTCTGTTTCTTCTTGTCCAGACCGTACACATTTATGCTTATGCCGGGGTTGTTACGTTCGAACGAGCGGATTTTGTCTAATCTTACTGGAAACTCCAGCCCATCAAAATTTAGATTGGAACGTGCCCTGACCTCTGCTGTGAAATAATAAGGAGTAAGTCGATTACGAGGAGCATTTTCAACGAATTTTGTCAGCATGGCATATTCAAAGCAGCGTTCATCCGCATCGTTATACGTATTTACCACGGCATGTTTCACGGCGATGTCGCGAGGAAGGGGGATGAAGGAGCTGCCTTTGGTAGGACTGTAGACATTTACTCTCACTTCCATATCTAAGACCCTAACAAAGCTCCATCCCGAGCCCTTCATCTCGCATGTCTCCTTCTCCAACAAGATTTTGTTGATGTAATCTTGACAAATTTCATCTACATCGCTTGTATGGAAGATATCGACATTCTTGGTCTTGAAGGCACGCCTACAAGTTTCGCCGTGAATGTTAGCAAATTCACATTCGACCCAAAGATTAGACTTGATGGCATGAGTGTGAATAAGTATTTGTCGCATGAGTGATATTACCTGAGTCCTTAGCGATAGAAGAAACTCCTGCAGGGTAACTGTCTCGTCTGCGGGTTCGGTCAAGCGGTAGGTTTTGAGCCGCCCGCGGAATGCCGTCTCTACCTCGGTGAACCCCGCAGGAGCTAGGTCATCAGGGATCACAGGCACCTCGTCGACGTCTTCGTTTGAAGTTGCCACGGATGCTGGCGACGAGGGGGCAGGCGAAGGTGGCTGGACTCCACCGGTCTGGTCGGGCTGGCGTTCCGCGCGTAGGACTTTGCATCGGAACCGGGCATGGAACTGCATGTTATCCTTCCTCGTGAAGGTTTGTCCGCACCCGGCGCACACATGGCCTGAAAAACACACAATGCTGTAGTCACATGTATAATTATAATGTTAAAGCTGAAAAGAGAAACAGATTCCAAACTGATATGAAAAAATCTGAATATTTATTATACTTACTTTGCAATGGGATTCATTGAATTGTAAAACTGGAGAAAGCTCAAATATTTTCTGATTGCCTACATTGCAACTGAGATTCATTTAATATTAAGATTGTTCAAGAGTCTTTAAAACATAATACTTTGGTGGTATGGTCCATGTAGTTGGTATCAAATATCTGGATGAATTTTTACATTTGAGAGAAGATAGTTAATTTCAAAATTAATAGTTTGAAGTTAAAGATAAACACATACCTCTTGTAGGAACTCCAGCAGGTTCTGGCTCTTGAGATGGTCTCGGCTCGATGTCAGGAGCATTGGAGGGGCCGGGCCTCGGCTCACAGTCAGGAGCAGTTGAGGGGCCAGGCCTGGGCTCGACGTCAGGAGCAGTTGAGGGGCCAGGTCTCGGCTCAAAGACAGGAGCAGTTGAGGGCCCGGGTCGTGGTTCCGCCGGACTCGGTGTAGGCACGAAGTCTATAAAGAAAATCACAGACATGATTAGAATATTTTGTATTAGTTGAATAAACATAGTGAATGGTGCATATCTTTTTATCACAATTACATCTCGAGTGTGAATGTTACAGAACTTTAAGTAAGAATGAAGTTTAACGTTAGATATGACAATTCGCTATAAAGTGTTTAGCTAAATTGGAATCAAATAAATGATCTAAGTTACAGTGGAGCGGATGTTAAATTGGATTTCTTTCTCATCATTATGAAAACTACGAATGAGAGAAGAATTTCAGACATCTGACTGTTTAGTGGACATATATAAAGTTTAAGATACTAACCCGGTCTAAATGCTGGGTTCATTGCCGGTTGAGGTCGATGCACATTGGCGATGTGACGGCGCAGAACATCCTGCCTGGAGAAAGGTTTGTCGCACTCCGGACACGTGAATCTAACTCCACCATGGACGAAGCGAACGTGTCTGGTGACATGGCATTTGTTCTTGAACGCCTCACCGCACTGGGTACAGGAAAAACGACGCTCAACGTTGTTCATGATGATCTGTAAACAAATAGCGCTGCGTATTAGGACTCTAGCAGAGAATAAGGTACAGAGCGGGGGGGGGGGGGGGTCACAAGAAATCCATTTATGCCTCTACTAAGTACAAATAAAAGTAAAGGTTTAAGTTCAAAATAGAGTCTTCAAAAACTGTTCTACTAGTGAATTAATGTTTTTTCTTCAATATAAAGTCTCAAAATACGTTACTATCGTAAGCTTACGTTACACAAACTAGACATCTTTGTTAAAATTTACATGCTATATGAACAAGTGATGTTACGCTACGAATCATGGTCTATGCGGGGCCTAACATATCTACTATTTTAAAAGTTTTATAAAATTAAAATAATTATTCACAAAATAATAAATAAAATAAATTAAGCGTTACAGAGACTCAATACTGGAATGAAAATTTGTGTTCAATATGATAGAATGCGACAAAATGTTTAAAGAATTGCTATACAATTCCTAGTCTAGGCGAGGCCAAACCAATCTACTATTTTGAATAGTTAAGTAAGATTAAAATGTTTATTCACATATGTTTAGCATTTGTGTATGATGCAGTGAAAACTATTAGCATCGTTCTCTTTGAGTTTCTTGACAAAGTCAAAATTGCTGAAATCTAATAAAAAGGAAAAAAAAAAAAAAAACTACATTTAATTATAACTAGTTATTGTAAATTAGAAATATTACTTACATTTGAAGTGAGAAGTATCCAAAGAAGACACTGGCGTAGACAGAGGCGCAAGGAAGCAGCAAGCGGAGCGAAGTGCAGGAACGTCCGGTCACTACGGCAGCTAGGCAACTACTGATGCCGGGGAGTGTAGAAAATGGCCGACGCTCGGCCGCTGTAAGGTGACGGTCGGAGAAGGGACGCGCAGCTGCGTGGGGTGATGGGTAATATAAGACGCGCTATTGTGTAA
>CM061533.1:116256158-116295843 GCA_030545055.2 Neoaliturus tenellus | reverse complement strand
AGAGAGAATTTGCTTCAAAGATAAGCTATGCTTCCTCTTGTATTACAGGAATTCTAGAAGTATATTTCCTGTTATTGTGGAATGTTTTCTTTATGATTACTCGTTTAAAGAAAAGCTCATAGCATGCTTGAGTACTAAATTTTTCAATGGTGAATTTTATATAAGCTATGTTAAGAATTGTAACAATTTATTAGTTAATTAAAAAATATATGTGTTAATATCATTTATTATTTTTAACTTTAAGTAATTAGACTAGGAAGTATTTCAATTAGAATTTAAAATAACAAATGTAAGCCGTGATTTTAAATAATCTTAAGTAACGAGGTCTCATATATTTACCTAATTTAAACTATTGTTTAGCGTATAAAGATATAATTTCAAAGTTATAACGTATTAAAAATTTATTAGCGAGTACCAAACTGTGATATCTGATGATAAAAATTCGATTTATTTTTTATTGAATAAAAAGCGGGATTTTTTACATTTTTAATGGTTTAGAAAACTCTTAATATCTCTAGAACGAAAACGGTCCATTAAAAACTGATAAAAAAGGATTGCGGCATCATGCACAACACAAAAAAAAATTAAATGATTGGTCACAACCCTACCTTTACATAAAAAAGTTCATTCCAAAATGGTGTATCCAAGATGGCTGCCAAAAATGTGAACCACATAAAGTAAAAGTATAATCAATGATATTCGGCAGTGATTGTGAGTCGATATATTAAGAGAAAAAAATAGGGGGGAAGGACATTTAAATCCCACCCTGTCATATGTGTGATTAAATAAATCTGATAAATGGTAAAACTTGTTAATGTCTTTCATAAGTAGATGGTAGTTTGCATTGGTTTATTTAGTCCTTTTTATAACCCAACTGAAAATGTAAGTTAAGTCCTAGCTGTATAAGTTATTATGTAACCTTAAAAATTACTGAAGGGTCGCTCAAGATATTAACGTGAAATTTAGTTCAGTATGTGACCGATAGCATATAAAATAATTCATGCCTGTTAGACCTGTCAAAGACAGTAAAAGAACTTTGATTTTATTAAAATTAGTAGAGAATAGTAAAAACAACCAATCGGCAAGGTAGAGGAGAGGTGTGTTTTTAAAATAGGATTGACCTCTTCAAAGTATTCTATGAAATAAATATGGTCTTCCCATCTCGAAACTTCGAAATGTTACCCATAGCTTCCATAACTGCTTTTATTTAGACATTTATTTTGTTTTCATTTATTTGGGGGGAGGGTTAAGAGGAGAAATAATGCTTTTACGTACGCATATAACCACCTGTAGTGTGGGACTCCATCAAAAATACACTAGACCACAAACTAAAAAACTCCCCTTATACTTAAGGACACTATCCTGGGATCGCTTATAGCATTACATCATAACTAGACCTAGTTGGCTTTTGCCTTTTAGGGCTCACACACAACCCCAAAAACACGACACGCAACCCCAGGTGTCCTCACCCTCCATCATGTACATATTCACCGACAGCACTCCAAGACGTCGCTGTCGTGTGGGCTCCAGCCCCAGAGTGGACATGGGAAGAATGTGTGTTCCGCGTCGTCGTGAATGCCCGGCCAATAAATGCAGTCAGGGGAACGGGTTTTGCCCATCCTGTGCAGGTACGGTTGAAAATAGCCATGACCTGACAATAATTTGAGTCAGGAAGTAGTCCAGCTCATTATGCCACCGTTACACCCAGCGTTGGACCCTACTTGATGAGTCTCTCAGGCCATATACAGCAACTCTCGAGCTTCCAGCTCTCCGACCATAGGTCTGGTAGCTTTACCAGCGTTCCTGTGATCTTGCCTGTTCCTTGCCAACATCAACTTGAATGTGATAGATAGCCTTTCTCTACTATTCAAAGAGATGAACATTGATAACTCCAGCGATTACCTGAGCAGCGGCTCGGACAGTGTATGATACAGAGATGCAACCTTGAGTGAAGCTTGGTTTTATTAGATTGCAAAATAACATATTGAAGTAATAAATCATGTCTTAAAAACCCTTAATAATTAATTCACCTTTTTATTTTTTTTTTTCTCTGAATCCAGGTGTGTAATGTTATTCTGTTTTATGTAACCCTTATTCTTTTGCAAACTTAATTTC
This sequence comes from Neoaliturus tenellus, assembly GCA_030545055.2. NCBI lineage: Eukaryota > Metazoa > Arthropoda > Insecta > Hemiptera > Cicadellidae > Neoaliturus > Neoaliturus tenellus. Next base: position 116,293,728 of record CM061533.1, on the reverse strand, counting down.
AAACTATATTAATTACAATTCTTTGAGTTAGCTTGTTTAATTTTATTTACGTATATAAAAAAATAATTTGTCTACTTAATGCTTAATATTATTTGTGCCTTCCACTGGCGAAGTTATGGCCATCAGAAGACACTCACCCTACGTCAAACTGAACCAATGGTTCTCTAGGGATCTCAAAGTTTTTATTTATTTATTTATTTTTTAGAAAAAATCCCTACTGTGGTAATGGCGTACACTCTACAGAGAAAATTCGCTAAAATATTTCAATAATTTTAAGAAATATTTCATTTAACCTACAGTCATCTTTGTGCAGTAATAAATTAATTCTATTGACGGTAATAGGCATTTCATCACTTATTTCCTTACGAAATTAAATTTCTGTTTTTAAATACTTATGTTTCTATGTATCGATAGTCAAATAATAAAAACTGTACAAATAACGTAGCTTTTAACATATAAAATCGAGCTATTCATCGCCAATATTTTGCATTCAAATGCGTATGATGGATGTTTCCTGTTCTGCCAAAAGCAAATGAAGCATTCTCTGATGATTTGTAAATACCATGGTATAAATCACCTCCGATATGGCGCAATCATGTTGAAACTTGTACTGTAATGATGATGAGGCCTAAACTTCACATTTACATATTGCACCAAAATGAATAATAACTTGTTTTAATATTTTATTCTAGGTCCAAACTTTACCACGGATGATTGCTTGACAAAATATGGTGGTGCAAGGAACTCCCTCCCCATACAGTTCGTTAAAGAAATTTGTTGATTTTTCCTGTGGATGTTTCTTTTTTCTCTTTGTTTGGGCAATAATAATATTTTTGCAGTGGCTTCATTGTCTTTCAATCGTTAGAAACACGAATTGGTTACAATTTATGTTCTCGTAGTAAACATGTCTTTTAGTCACATAATGGCTTATGAAATAATTAAGAGGAAAGCGCTGAAAGAATCGGTTTATTTTTTATATTTTATATTTCAGTATTCACAACATAATAGAAGATCTACCAGAATGTATTCCGTGGAACGAGTCAGCAAGTGTGACGAGTAATGAGGGGTGGACTCGCTTCTTTGACGATCGCAAAAAGTATTCATGAAAGTGATAAATTGCTTCCAGGATATTATCCTTTAAATCTCAGCCATTTAGTTCCTCAAAGGAAATTAAGCTTACCATGTTATGTTTTGTATATTTAGAACATGTTCTGTGTTAAGAAAATGGATTCGCCAAAATTCTTATATGTATATATTAAAATTTAGAATGTCATGGGTAATTTGGTTACTGAATAAATCTTGGATAAGATTACTATTTATTGTGAATTTTGCACAACGGATATAATAACAGCTTATTATTCCTGATCTTCATTCTCAGCTGATCCCTGAAAGATCCCTTAAAGGTCTCAGGAAACTTGTTCTTAAGCTGTTCTCAGATGTTCGACGACAGTGAAATGTCACGAATGATGTCAATGATGTCTCTGACATATATTTTATATTTCCTAGTACATTTGAATGTTACAAAGCAAAGGACCCCATAAGAATACACATCCATTACTTAATATAAAAGAATTTGTTAAGTTTCGTAGAAATGGTACTTTGTTATAATTGTACGTTATATAAAATACCAAACACAGCTCATACATACTCAGGAGGAAAGGGAGAGGATGGACCAACATGTTAATTTGAATTTCTCAGGTATTGTTGCATTAAAGGTTTTGTGGTGTATGTATGGAGACACTTACGTAAATTTTCATAGTAAAACTACAATTTAAATTGTTAAGAAAGCATTACCCAAGCAGCAAATAGTTCGCGAGGATAAAGGCTATATTGATTGTTTTGGGAATGTACAAAATTTTTTAGTTTGAAGAATATTTCAAAATTTAAAAATAAAATTAAGACATTGTACCCATATACAACCATTGCATTAGTATTTAAACATCTTAAAATCTTATTTGAATTGTATTATCATAGCATTAATTCTGTATTGTGCGGAACCAATAATATACATTTCACTGAATTTTTTTATTACTTGTAGCTGTTAATAATTTAAAAGACGAGTTCTTAAGAAATTTATGATATGGTTTTGAGCCTAATATCCAATATATTTGTTCCATAAAAATAACGTGGCTTATATTGCTCTTACTGTTATTTACTGCCGCTTGCAAGCTGTTCGTGGTTATAGCTCAAGACAAATCGTCAATTCATCACAATGTATTTTTTTACCTCAATAATACTTATTTTTAGTTTGATAGTGTGATGAAATTTTCTCAATTTCAATTAACTTATTTTTTGTATTGGTAAGTTTAACTTTATTCTTTTACTAGTGATTTAAATGTAAGTTTAAATTAACAATCTGTGATCATAAAAATCATCCCAAAAGATTGTCTAACAAACGACAAACTACTTATTAAATATTTTTATCCCCACGCCGCGCTGGTGAGTAAAGACATAGAGGGCTTGTCCGCCGACGGCTGGCCCAACAGGCCCGTCTGTCAGGGACAACAAGCGACTGTCTCTTGCCTTGCTGACACGCGCGTTGAGTCACATGGACTTCTCCATGTGCACAAAAGCATTTCAATGTGTGCATTTCATGTGTGTAAAGCATTTCAAGGAACCCCATGCTTCACAATTACAAACAGCACAGGCTCAGTTTTATTCTTCCTGTCAGTGCACATTTAACGTTTTTCATCATTATTTTTTCTATCTAATTTATTTTACACGAGATAGGCCAATTGCACCAACTCCTTTCACAGTAGTGAAAGAAAAGGAATCGGCGTTTCAAATAAAAAGCAAAGCACAAGACCTGTTCAAAGTGTTTGATTAGTTTTATTTAAATCATTAAAATGACTCAATGTATCCTAAACTCTAATACGAGTAAGCAAAGGTATATTTGTATGTATGTATGTGTGCATACGGATACGTGTGCATCTCGTGTATTTACCGGTACATAATGGTAGGAAAAATCTTTTTTGTTATAGTCTTGCATTGAAAGAATAAAACAACTAAACAATTTGTATAGTTGCAATATTAAGTTTTAATACAAAATAATTAGAAAATATGATGGTCAGCTGTTAACAGTAGAGGTAAAATACGTGAGTTAGAGTTTTAATAAACTCACACCAGAGAGCAGCGCCCTTAGGCCTACATTAAAACATCCTGAAAGGTGAGTGAGCGAAGCCAACTAGATGGTCTTGGAAGGAAAAAGCCTTTGGGCTTGGTATTTTAGTGTGCAGTCTGATTGATATTACTATGGCTACAAAGAATTAATTGTATAAGTTTTCCGAGAAAATGCTTGCTCCATCTCCGGTACTCATTTAAAAAACTATAATAGGGCCTACTGGTAGAGAAGCGCATTTTACGATGACTCGGAAGCAACATTAACTCGCTATATACTGGGTGCCTCACTTAAGGTGTCTCAAATTGATTACTTATCAACAATTTGGACTCCAATCTTGAAATTACACTAATTCCCACTAAATTGTCCCAACAAAATAATTTTAAAATATGTTTAGCGATGTATTAACGTAATCACAGAATTATATAAAAAATAATCACAGGTTCGAATCTTGGAAACTTTAAATACAAGTATGTGTCATAATATTGCATAAAAAATTTGTGTTTAGTACAAACATTTTGGTGATTTAGTTATTGTCATCCGTTTCAAAATGGCCGCAACTCTTGCGAGCAATATCAACATTAGCAAATATATTTAAGATTATATTTTCTTTCAATTTTTTAAAGATTGATTTATGATTTAAAATGTGTATTTAAATAAGCCAAGCCTTACAATGATGTGTCACAAGACCAAGTTAATAAAAAAAATAATGTTCCAAAAATTTTACATTTTCGAAAATGTTTAAATAAACACAACTAGGAAATTTTAAACGCATATTTCATATGGCTCATCATTTTATAGCTCTCACTGAACTGAGAAGGTTTGTAATGACAAATTAATAAATAATTAAATCAAATGAATTATTTTTAGCGAATTTCCCTATAGGGAATACGCTATTACCGTAGTAGCCATTGTAAGACCGAAGCCCGGGACCACTTTACTTTTTCGTTTTGAGGTCCCCAGAAGCCAAAAACACCATTCGTTCGTTTTCATATATATGTATACACACACACACACATACACATATATATATATATATATATATATGTGTGTGTGTGTGTGTGTGTGTGTGTGTGTGTGTGTGTGTGTGTGTGTGTGTGGTACTGATAACTTTTGAAAGGGACCTCCGATTTTGATGAAATTTGGTATGAAGGTGTAAGACCAGGTCTATTTTCATGAGTTCGCGAACCAGCATTGTCGGGTTATGGGAACGGGGTTTTATGGGGGTTTTTAATGGGTTTTTGGCATTTTTGGACCTAATTTTCAAAATTCATCAATTTTAACGAAATCCATTTAAAAGAGCTTAAAAAAACAAACAATTTAGTATTTTGAATCTTTAAAATAGCTTAACTGGTTATAGAGAAAATTCAAATCAAGTTTCCCATGTTATTCTTATGGGTAAATCTTTAAAAAGTTATATATAGCTTATTTATCAACATATCTTAATAAAAATTTGTATGAACCTTCACTAGGTGGTGAGTAATTAAGATTTGATAAAAACCAACATGGCAGCAAACCTACATGCTAAATCCCACGGTATTCTCGTGGAAAATAAGTGTATAATGGGAGCAAGAGAGATGAAGATAATAAATAAGGTATCTGTTCCTAATCAGCTGATCAGCTGTCTTCTGCATATTTGTCAAATTTGAAATGTTTATGTTTTGTTATTTGTAAACAAATCATTCCTTTTGCATTGAAGCTTTGGATGTCCACTTTTATTACTGTTAAAAAGCCCCTTATTGCAATATAAATATTGATATATAAATTATTAAATAAAAATAATTTACTCAGAAATATAATGCTATTAAATATATTATATTTCCTTGTAAAGATTATTAATTATATAAGATAGCCAAAAAGTTCTTTTATGTTGAAACAATAATTCTTTGGAAATTCGCTGAGTACGCAGGTCTGCTGCGACGGGGGTATTATCCTTTTTTACTCAGACAGACACCTAATTTGAATGGCTGGTGCCTACTAACAGACATCTTTTATACCCTATTTAGGCACCCTTTCCAGTCAATGTATTGTTATAAAAGAAATTGTTATAAAATAACAATTAATTGTTAGAATTATTGGTATAGACCAAAATTAATTGTATTGAATGTTTTTTATAAATAAATTAATTTGAATTAGAATTTACACAAAATTATGTAAAAGTTATCGTTATTTGTCGAAAATGTTGATTTTAGTTCCAAAACAGCTACCTTTTTGTAACAAATAAAGATAACTCAATTGTGATTAAACCAAAATGATTGTAATAAATAGACATTCTAAACTATGTATTAATATAGTATAATATGACTTAAGCTTATATTTTAAATTCCAGAGATTCGAACCTGTGACCCCTCACAGTGGTTAAAACAAACTGCATTTATAAAACGTTAAAAAAACTTTAAAACTATTACTTGGGACACTTTTAATAGGAATTACTTTAAATTCAAAATGTTAGGATGTATGTTAATTTGTAATCAATTTAAGACATATTAGGCCTAAGTGTGACACTCGTTAAGCAATACTTGGATGATTAAATTGAATATAGAAAACTATTTTGGTAAGTTTTGTAAGAGAATTATTACATTTGTGTTAAGAATTTTTAAGTTAAAGTGAAGTATTGTTTTCCGGGTAAATATGATAAATGCATCGCACATTTTAAGGGTATTTCCAACTTATTTTATTACACATATTAGAGTATGAAGAATAACTTCATCTCTATTAAAGAGGTTATTAAAAACTGTAAGCTAAAATATTTATATAAATGAAAGTACAATTGTTTTGTTCATTAGCTGATATCTTTAATAACTTTCCAAGATTATGTTCCAATATTTAAGCTCCAATGTGCAAATAAAATATTTATTGTTAAACGGAAGCAAAGCAATAACTTAATGTACAAACTTAGAAAATGTTTTATGTTAAAATGTCTAAAAACTAAATCAAAAATCAAATAATTTTAGCCATGAAACATCCCAATCTAAATATTTTATGTCCTTAAAAGTTTTGCTATGAATACTGGATAATGTTTGCTACTATATTGAACAAAAATTAAGAATAATCAATAAATATATTTGCTTTGTAATACAAATATGTTCAGCCTAATCTGATAAAGCTTCTTATAAAATAAAACTAAAACTTTGTAGGGTTGAATTCTACACAAAATTCAATAGAGCAAACTGGGGAGTTGTACTGAATTTATTCTCTAATTCCTGTTGTAACATACACTTTTTACAGTACATAAATGAAACAATTACTTTGATACTCTTCCTGTTATTTTAGTTCTAAACTTAGCGTACTTTTTGTAAATAATTTGTTTTGTTGCAAGCTTATTTTATTAATTTTTGTATAAAAAATATTTTCAACTTCACTTTCTTCATAATTAATGAACTTAAATTTAAATAGACCTAAATAAAAGAAAAAATTAGTAGTCTAAAAATACCCAATGATAATTGACTATAAAAAGTAATGTGTATTTCCCTTAAAGTTGTTCCCTTAAATTAGTATCGACAAAAGAGCCAAATCAATACAACGGGAATGGATGTAAAAGGATATAGTATTGGGTATTATTGTTGGAGTGATAATTCCATTAGTTAAAATATTTCTGATGAATGCCACTAATGATATAGGTCCCTGCGTTCATTTACATGTATTTGAATGTAGTAATGTGGATAAACAGACAATGCGTGCCTTTATGAAATACGAATACCAACAAAAGGATCATATAACCTACTAATAAATAGCATGATTCAACTAAACTTATGCGTCGTTTGATCAAAGAGAACCACCAAAACTATATAGAACAGCTCGGGAGTGGTGCCGTTTATTAAAGTATGTTTCTTTGTCTTCAACAATAAATTATACTGTGTCAAAGCATCAACTGTTCATTGAAGCACAACTAATGTCAAAGCACTACGCCATTGAATATTATAGAGGTTTTGATATAAGCGTTACGATATACTTAAAAAATAAATAAAATTATTAAAATACATATATATCAACAGATTTTCATCTTACATTAAACAGTCTTTATTTTTGTTTTCATTTAGTGCACATTTGATTCATTAATTCTTGAATATATGTGCGAATGAAAAATAAACCACAGACAAATTAATGGTATCATTGAAAGGCTACATGCAAAAAGGGGTCGTCATTATTCTACAAAGCCAAAGCGATACGGTCTCCCTCAGCAAACCTAATTTGTCCAAGACAACCTTGTCCGAGTGGCTATCTCTGCTCTTTGTGAACCTGCACATCGTGTTATTCATGTGGTAAATGCACTTTGCTCAACTTCTACCCCAACCCTAAGACTTGCACCATAACTTTATTTTTGTTTTTTAAAGTAATTTAATGTTTTAAAACATGTAAACACAAACACAATAGTACTTAAAATTACTTAATGCACAATTTTAAACGTACATTCATTTTCACATCATATAATGATAAAAAATTCTAGAAATGATTTTGTATTTTTAACTAATTATATTATGTAAGTGAAACTTGGCTAAACTGTATGTTTAGTCCAAAATATTATCAACCCTTAACAACCAAGAGTCCACCGAGACATAAGATCAAACTTTTAATTTGAACATAAGTTTATTTGTAGGTAATAAAATTATACATTATGATTCAACTGGTATTTGCGCGTGTGCATAAGTAGTCAGAACCCAAGTACCATAAAAATCTATACATATTTAATAGGCAACATGTATTTTTGTACAGGGAACTCCTCCTACAGTTTTCCATAGGTTTTAATGATTTTGGTGTCATTAGATAGAGCTCGACTTGAAGTTGTTTCTAAAGTAAATTGTCGCCCAGTGAAAATCTGTTAAAATATAATCTGCTGTATAGAATTTGCCATTGATTCAAAACGTCCTCAAACCACACACAATCTAATTACGACACATGCAGTTTGACCCGTGAATTGGCATTTACTAAATTTGGGGAAAGGAAGGACAGTTACCATCTCATGAAAAACCTGAAATTTTACCAAACATTAAAAATAGGCTACATAAAAAATTATGACTTTCTTATGAAACTGGTTTTCTAACTGTAGCTCTTAATTTGTGAAGGACATTAGGAGGGTGGAATAGAGTCATCACACACCCTAGAAAATCTCTCGTTTCATCTTAATTTTTTTATGAATGGACTGATTCTCCCTATAATATTTCTGCACCGGCATGTAAAACCATCTTAAATCACGTTCTTACGATATAACGTCACAAAGACATACTTTACTTATACACTTATAAGTAAACCTTTATTTAAGAGGGACTTTAAAAGAATGTTCATGTTGGGGGGCTTCTATTGGGTCTTCCGGGGAATATACGTTGGGAATCATTGGATGGTCGTCAAGCACCAATCTCAATGTGAGCCAGGAGCGTAATGAAGGGCCTCGCTGCTTAGCTCAAGGAACATCTTCATGTTGGATAGCTTCTGTGGGGTCTTCCGGGGAATATTAGTAGGGAATCATTGGATGTTCGTCACGCCCTCAGCCCAATGTGAGCCAGGCGTTGGGTGGAGCGTCTTGCATCTGGACTCACGGACCATCTTCATGTTGGATAGGTCTTCCAGGGAATATAAATATGGAATTCTTGGATGTTCGTCAAGCCCCCAGCCCACAATGAGTGAGGGGCGGAGTAGAGGACCTCGCTGCTTGGCTCTATCTCCATTTTGGGGTTCTCCAAGGGGGTCTTTCGGGGAATATGTTGGGGATACTGGGATGCTTGTCACGCCTTCAGCCATGTACTATATTTTGGTTGGGGATCTTATTTCTCTCTGGGCTTCATACGTGGAATCTGATTAATCATGTATTCCTTTAGCATTAAGTTTAGCTAAACCGTTAACTTAAAATAACTTAATTTCATTGAATACTTGCGCTTTTTTCATCACACTGCACGCAAATTGCCTTTTTCTTTCCTGCAATTGAGTCTCAAGTTGGCCCAATTATTAAATTAATGAAAATTATTTAATTAGATAAAAAAATCTAAGCAAACTGTGAATCAGAAGGTTAAGTTATATTACACAGTTACCTTGTAGTTTTAATAATCATTAGTAAAAGGTTACATAAATGAAACTGTCATTAAATTTAAACACTAATATTCAGAGATTATATTTGAAATTTTCTTTGAATATTAAACAGTTTTATGTATAATAATTTTATGTATAGCATATAAAATGGTTATTTTATCATGTAAAATTGCTAAGTTAACCTTGTCGGATGTAAAATTAATTTAATTCACCAAGTAATACAGAATTCTGCATTGTAAACCTCTGACAGGCATGTAATTCACCACCCACTACTTGTGTAACTGTACTCTACTGGCGTACTACGGAGATTAAGCCACTTGGCTAACTAGTAATAAGCGTGTGTGTGCTAGAATGACTTCAGTCCTCTCTGTAGGCCTACCATTGGTATGAAACTTCAATTTCGTAAAACAAAACTACACTATTATATGCTTTAATTATATTATACTATATAAGTTCTTTAATATTGAAGAACATATAGATAATCAAAACATGCTTCCATCAAAAGCACCCACAGCTCGAAAATTAAGAAAAAATTTTAAGAAAAAGATCATACGAATATTAGAGCAACCTTCCTCAAAAAGGCAAAGGAGTGTCCCTTTTTTAACAATGTCCAAAAATAAACAAAATGATTTAAACAAAAGTAGCTTAAGTACGGTATTTCTGAATGGACGACCATAATTAAAATGAATGCCCACTAGATTCGTACTTGTCGTACTTGGGGGTGATGTTGTTCGCGTCCGCAGCATTCCATTAAAGCTCCACGTACTCCCCGGGTGGTGCTAAACGAACAACAACTTTGGCAGCTGAACTATCACGCACGTGATCTCTCAGCTATGCCAGCTGCCAGAGAAAATGCAAATGACAATTAATTAAAAAATTAAGGGTGTATTAGCTCTATAAAGAGAGATGTAATTTTTATTTTAGTGTTTATCTTTTTACATATACTGACTCAGGTGCTACTCTGCGGAATTGATTTTCCTATTCTTAAAACCTGGTACCTGGCTAAATTAGCCATAATAATATATATATATATATAGCGTACTTAGTATACTTGTATACTTGTCGTACTTAGTTTCTAACAACAGTGAGAGCTACTCCAGACAGATCCCAGGACAACCATTGCCGTCATAAAGACTGTAATGAGATTGAAACCCTTGGCCATGTCCTGGGATCTTGCCCAAAGGGAGAATTGCTTATAATAACTAACAGACACCATAAAATAAGATCAATATTAGCAGATGCTTTTAAGAAACCAGGTTGGGAAATATTTGAAGAAATAAGTACAGCATCTTCTGACAGATCTCAAAGACGTGTCGACATTATAGCAATATTTAGAAAAGAAAACAAGGCTTTAATAATTGACCCAACAATAAGGACGGAAACAGGGGAAAGGCAGGTAGAATAAGTGAATAATGAAAAGAAGAAAATATATGAACCTTGCATCCCAAACCTATCGGAGAAGTATAATATAAAAAACTGGATTGTGATTGGCATTTTAATTGGCAGTCGTGGAACCATTTCAAAATTTCTTGTTTATTTTTGTAGAAAATACGAAATACCATAAAAAAATTATCGATTTAATTTGTGTAAGTGTTATAAGAGACACTATCAAAATTTTAAATCATCACTTAGTCCAGCCAAATAATTAACTTTTATTTTACTGTATGTAGTGAAACTTTTCTTATTGTATCACAATCAAAAGTGTTTGTATTTTGGATTAACTTTGGTCAACTGGAAGTCCAGCCAGATTTGTAACTTTTAATAAAGTTATATTCTCTCTCTTTTAAAGCATTCAATGTACTGTAATAATAAGCATTCATTTTTCCCTCCCCCAGATGCCACGTACAGTAATGAGATACTAGTGAGCGAAGCGAAAACTCCTAGAAGCAAAGTGAATGGAGAAACAACCTCGACCTAGTATGATCATCAAAACGTTCTTCAATTTAACTCCCGGTGGTGAAGGACAAATATTTTGCTATAATTATAACATACATATATGCTACAATTACTATACATGAAGCCACTGTTATATCTTTTCCCTCTTGTTTCTTATTGATTTTCACAAAAAAATGACAATAATTCAAATTGATATTTGTTTAAATGTGGGAGATGTTGTAGCACTAATTTTTTAATCCATCATTACTTTAAGAAAAATTTTGAACGTTCTTCTTGAGACCTGATGTTTTATTTTTCAGGGAATTTTCAAGTGGAGGGAACCTATCAAAAGACTATTTTAATCACAGAGAGATACACAGTCTAGCACATCAGAGCTATACTTAGCATCATATCATACGAGCCCTAAAATTCATTGTATAGAAACCAATTTGTACACTCTTACAGCATTTAAAACCCCTAATCTTGATATAATTTCATACTCTTTATGTTAGTCTGACAATTTTTATTAGGGGCAAAAACTTGAAAGAAAAGATTTTTTCCAATGAAAGAAAAAAATTGGACATTCCTCACTCCATCATATTGTGCTTTATGCAACGCGACTGAGTTGCCTCTAAGTTATTTAAATTTTAATAAAAAAGTGTCACTTACAACTATTTCAAATTAAAATTATCTACTCAATATCAACTACCGGGAATTTATAAAGGACTACAAATAAAATAAAAAATTAAATAAAATATGAAAACAGCATCCATACAGGATCACAAATAAAAGTACAGCATCTTTGAAGGGAGAATACAATATCGCCTTGTGTATCGTGCGAATATGCTGAGAGGCGTACCTAATAGACGTACTGCTATATGCTCGAATATAGCAATACTTACATAGCGATACCGCGATTAAAGACCATGGCAACTGCATGAAGTTTCATTGCTCCACAACTCCTTCAATCCGCCTAAGATAAACACAGAGCTGTGCAAGTGTGCAAGGACCGGCCACCTCTACACACGGGCCTGAGCCTCCCTTAAAGGTACAATGCAAGCCAGTAGAATAATGCACTTCGATGTACTGCACTCACCCTCTGCCAGGTGTCGAAGGTCCATCTGACCTTTAGAAATAAACACCAAAAATTCTTTCAATTATCATTCATCCGAATATAATAAAATGCATGATATTTGTATTATTATTAAAATTATATACCGTATTAGTGATTAAATTTGTAATATTAGTGATTTATAAGATATTTTTTATCCCATTTACATCAGTTGTTTCTTCGTAATAAACCTAAAGTAATCTATACTTATATGAATGTACAAACTTAGTGTATTCAAAAATGTTCAAAATTCAAATGGCGAATAAAAGATAATGTTAGGCTATTCAATGTTGACTCTTTTGACTTCATTCACGTCAGTGAGTTCGTTTTGAATCGAAAGGCGCTTATTTCTCTATAACGCAAATAATTTGTATCTTTGAAACACTTTGAAAGTAGCCTTTTGAATCTTTTATACATGTAGTTTGAAAAGCTTGTATTGAACTAACCGTATGTAAAATTATAGAATTTACTTTTTCATCTGTTTTGAAGTTAAGATTCGTAATATCCTGATTTACATTTTAACATACACTTAATATATGATACATACTATGCAAATTTCTAAAACCTAATCTACTAGAGATGTAGGAAAAAATGTAACAGCACTGGTCATTCGGCCGGCAAAGCGAGTGGGTTTTCCACTTCACCAAAACTAATTTGTTTGAATCACACTCGGGTTTGCATCTACTTTAATTCTGTTGTGAACGAATTCTTTACTAGCAATGCATGTTTTTGGGATTTTTTTAGTTAACCACTAATTTAAGAAATAAAAAAATAACAATTAGTTTAAGTTAAAAAAAACGAACGTTTGTAATTTTTAAGATGAAACAACTATATTTCCTAATGTTTCTTTTCTGTGTTACTGTAATAAAATTTAACTAATACTTCAGGTATTATATATTATACATGTAAGAGACATTTAGTCGTTATTACAGAGTTGGATTGAACTAAGTACATGATGTAATAGTTTATTTGGATTGTTTTACTGCATTTGAAAGTGTATTTTTTTACATAGCCAATGCATTTTTGCAATGTCACTTCTGGTCAAATAAATGACTTATGACTTATACTGTCAGATGGTTTTCAAGTAAGAACAGTTAGAAAAATCAAATTCCTAATTGTTAATTTGTTAATTTCTGACTGTCTAACTGTAAATTTGTTTCATATAAATTCAAATCAAACAAAGCAAGCAATTTTCTTTAGCAGTTTTTAATTTATATAGCATAAGGGAAGCCAGGTCCCATGTAAGTTACCCGTTAGTAAGATTTTTTATGTTAGTTTACAATGATATAACACTTCAATGAAACATTCAGTAAGTGATGTACGATCACCGGTTTCAAATTTACAGCATTTCCGGAGTTGTGACAGAACATGGCCTTGAAAAATTTCCAGCATTCTCTACTACCTCGGGTTATGAAACCTAAATAATGGTGCTCGAAGAGATGTTCTGTTCCTTTCCCCGTTGTTTTTTCTCTTTCTATTTGAAAAATAAACTCAGCGTATACACCTTATGAGATTTTAAAAGTACAATGATAATTTCAGTTGATAGCAATCAATTTCTAGCTAGCTTGTTATTTTTCAATGCATTCTTTATAATATGAGGAAGGGAGAAATTGTAGACAGAAAAAGTTATTAATAAGTTTTAATACACTAATTTTTACGTTAAAGTTACCTTTTTAATATGTTAAAGTTTTAATAAGTTTCTAGTATGGCAAATTAACGTGTTTTATTTAATTTTCCTGTAGAATATTCCAGGAACATTTATTTAACTTGGAATAATCTGAAGAGACATTAGTGCTCAAGTGACTCATATTTATTCGTAGAATTAATATACTTCGTCTCGGTTTCACACTCAACGATTAATAATGCTTCAAAAATTTAAATAGTTAATCAGTGTATTAGAAATTTGTTGAGCATGATATTTACAATCAATATCTTTGGTTTCAAGCTCTTCTATAAAAAGGTAATTTTCTTTTATTATAATTTTTTACATAGAACAGGTTTCTAATACAGTCAAAAAAAACTAATAAGACACCAACAAATTAAAAAAAGAAACTTAAAAAATATAGTACGCTACTTTCATTTGTGCAGTTGATGTGAGACTATTTAAAGTGTCAATTTTAAATTTTATGGATGTAAATCATGAGGTATTTGTAATCATGGATTAAGTGATAAAATGTAAGGCTCCTTAAAGTTATTTTTTTTTATTTTTTTTATAAATCTAACTTAAATCGTTATTTAACTTATGGATAAGTCTTTACAATAAGCAGATAATACTGTACTTTTATTTTCGTAGTATTATTAACATTAAATATAAAATTCAGAATAGCTTCAATAATGACTACTGTTTTCCTCGTATGCAATACGAAAAAGCTGCACTAAATTTTCATTTAAGTTTAAATAGTTATGGTTGTAATTGTCAAGTTTTAGTGTACTTGTTTTGTTGTACACATTAGAGTTCAAATAATGTAAGCTAATGTTAAATTTGTTTTTACGTTCTAGAAATAGATTACTCTTGCTGAAGAGAAGAACTATCAATGAGTCACTTGAGTTAAAATAAACTTATTCCTATCGTCTAATAACAAATGCTAGCAAATCAGGGAGAACATAATATTTGATAACCAAAACATTTATGAAATATTCTTTCAACAAATTGGATCCAGTTCAAGTGAAATTTTCGTTCAATTTCAACCCGTGTTCAATCTTTAGTAATGATTAAACCTCGGTGTGAAGATGGTGTTAGTCAAAGTATTGTAACTGTTCAATCAAATTGGAGCAAGATGAACAACCCTTAGCCAAAATACTTGTCCAATCCAGCCACTTTAGCCTATCCGATGGGCCATCTCTATCACTAAGCTTTGTCCATCGCTGCTTGTATACCATATTATCATTACAAGTGCTACTATGCTTCATCGTTAATATTTATAACGCTATATATATATATTTTTTTTGCAAAATTCAAGTAAAATATTTCAACACACTGCATAACTCATAAAACGAACCAAAGGTTTTTAAATGTTGACCAATTATTACGTATATTAAGCGTCATCCGTAACATTAAATGTAATAATATTAGTCACTTCAGTATTCGCCCGTTTCCATTATAATTATGTCATAGTGATGACCTTTTTGAGGCTATAGGTACATCAGTTATTTTGTATTAATGTCAAAACATCGTGCAAAGAATTTCTAACTAAGTCCGGTATTAAGATGCTTTGCGCTTATATTCACAGATTACTATTAGTGAGCAACATTCATGTAGACCTATGCAATTACAAATATTTGTCCACAAAGATAATATGAACTATCAGTGATTGAATTTGGTTGGTGGCCTTTGCTCTACAAATAGATCGCTCACACTAATCTGTAGTCTGTCAGTAGTCAGTATCTGTGAACACATCGATTGCTGGTTTTATTTCGTTTGGTGTGTTCGTATTTTGTGCTGAGGTTTCCTTTTCCGAATTCACTTTGTAATGAATTATACTAGGTTAATTTATTCTTCAGTCGCAGTGGTAGTTTTAAACATATTATTTTTCAACTGCAATGCAGCATCAGTGTCAAGAAAACACGAAATGTACTCATATTCTGCCGCTGAAGTAAATACGATTACTAGTACTTCCGTTTTGGAGGATGGAAAAAATCACAATATAACGTCACGTTAAAACATCAGGGTATAAATGAAAGTGCGACAGAAGCCACCATGGTGTTCCCAGATCATGACAGCCATGAATCCAAGCAGGACCAGGAAGGATCACTGGACATGAATCGTAACATTTTCAACGCCCCACGGAAACTCTGCCCTCCTGGGACCAGGCTGGACCAACAAGGAAAGTGTAGGGATATCGCTTGAAGAAATTAGTGGATGGTGTGCATGTAATAGTGTTCCACAGGGTAATGTATAATGTATAGGCCCTAATTCTATAGTTCTACTTAGTATTCGATCTAACAAAATATAAATACAAATTCTATGTCATTCATTAAGCTGAATTTATGTTTGGTTTTCACCTATTATCCCATACTTATACATTTAAAACTACAGCAAATCTACATTTAAGAGTATCACTTCAATAGTAACTTATTCTAAGACATTCGTATATTTTTTAAACTGTTCATTAGTGTGCTTTTTAATGTACATTATGAAAATATCGTGTATTGTTCAAATCCTAACAGAAATTACTTTCATTATTGTTTCCAATATTAATACTTTGAAAAATGTTAACATGATTTATTGTTTGCGTGGGTATATGTACACATTTAATAACTACATAATATTTTAAAAATAAAAATCATAACTCTTAATTTTACATCAACTCTATAATATGTGCTATTAAATGAAAACTAATAAAATTAACAACTCAGTACGATGTTAACGGTAAGTGCGCTGCATTAAAAGGGTATTAGACAGTCATTAAAGGAGTCATCCAATTGTTTTGCTCTGTTCAAGAGTTGATTCATGGGTCTAAGTGGAACACTCGCCATTGTGGCCCTTGGATGCCGTTCATCAGTGACTCCACTTATGCGTCGTCTCTTGTTTACTAGCCAACATCGCACAATAGATACAGTGATATGAAAAATCAGGATGACTATGTGAATTATTTGTGATGAGTTGGCGCTACAATATAAAAAGTATATAATTAGTTGATCATTAATGTATTAAGAAAACAAACACATCTTAAATAATTCACGGGTAAGGCCATATTTGTCATTTTAGTCCAAACTCATAGGACAAAATAATGATGCGTTAAACAATTTATTTTTGCTAGATTATTAATTCGAACTACAGTAAACTTTTTACGGTAAGCTGTTTTGAAACTATCTCATGATTAGTCCTTGCATATTTTCCAGTTTTTTACAGCACCTATATCACCATTATTTTTTCAAATATTATATGTAAATTTTATATTATTGGATAAATGTTTTTAAATTGAGAGGAATTTTAAGTTCTAATAAACCAAATCCGCCCAGCTTTGTGTCTTTCATGTGGGTCGAGCTCATCTCTTTGACAAAGTTTCCACATTTTCTGCTTCCATGGTGTAAGGGCCTAATCCCAAGACCAAGTGACTGTTTCCGTTTCCCGCTTCTCTTATTTTTTAGTTAATATCACTTTCACAGATTAGAAAAGCTTTTTATTTCTAAACTCTTAAGTGTCTTTTATCAGTGATTTAGCCTATGATGCATGCCTTGCTCCAGAAAAACTGATAACAACAACAAAATAATATTAATATTTTTTCAAATTATTTATATTTTTTTATACTTTTTAGTGTATTCTATAGTGTATACTATACAGAGAGCATTTAGCTGCAAAATCGGTAAGAAAACATTTGTTTTCTAAACTATTGTTATTTGGATATATTCATTTTATATTCCCTTTCATATTACCGTTTTATTTTTAACCACGTTTTAATAAATAATAAAAGCTTTTTAAAATGCAATGAAATATTCTTCTTTAAGAGTTGTGTGGAAATTTCAGTCCTGTTTGGTGGAGCCCTGAAGGAGTTTTGCAAAACTGTTTCTTAGAAAGCAACAATCAGCAGAATATGTCAATGTACTTGCCAAATGTCAACCCCTCAGGTGATGTAATTTTTCAGATTCGATGTTTCTTAGATTCGTATTAACATTTTATCGAAATTTAAAAATACAAAGCACAATAGATAAAAGGGAAAAAATTCATTCATTTTCGTAGGATGCATATTTGTGTGTCGTAAATAATGTGATTTTGACTACGTTTTGTATAACCTTGTTATCCTTGCTTTGTGCCATGTTTAATATTTGTTTTGTAAAGTTTTTTACATAAAACTTTTGTTATACTTTTAAAAAAATCTAGGATTTAGTAATTTTTTATGTAATTAGCGATAACTTATAAGATGGAGGCGTTTCCTTACCTCCCGTTACGTAGTGTAGTTTTAAACACCAAAAGGGAAGTAAAGAGTGTTTAATTTCTAAAATAATGAAAACATATCACTTTTTTTTTCAATTTTGATCCTACTGTTTCATTTTTATTTTTGTTTTTTGTTTCTGACACACTTTACTTTTAAAATTTATAATAGTACGACATATAATCACAGATATTCAATATTGCATTATTAAATTAATACAAAACTTTTTAAAATTTATTTTCTATTTTAATATTAACTTTTAATATAACTTTATTTTATAGAAACAGATCTAGCACCAAGGTCGTTGTGAGTGTTTTAAAACATAACTAGATTTACAGCAACGCAGGAATCGTCGTCCGAAACGAAGAGAAATGAAAATATACTGCAATGAATTTGTTTAGGCCTATAGGATTCTTTAACCGTTTGAGAGCGACTCTGACTATGCTTACAATAGAGGAATCAGATATATAAAGGTAGGCCATGGTTCAAAACTTGCGTTGGAAATTCTTAGGTCTATACAATCGTTGTAATATGTTGATAAAATGTTGTTCTGTGCTAATAAACTAATTGGTTTTCTGATATGCCTAACTGTTTTTTATAAATCATAATTACAGTAACAAAGAGCTCTTTCACCTTTCCCCGCCATTGTTCAGCATAAACTCTCGAGACCATGGAATGAAGGTAGTAATTGAAATTAAACTTATATTTAAAAAATAATATTAATGAAATAACAGTACAATGAAATATCTTGGAATTACATTAGATGAAATTTCAAATTTAAAAACAAGATTGACAACTTGTGTATAGAGCTATATAAAAGTGTATTCATTCTAAGCCTTTTATTTTCACGAAAAATTTATCCTTACAACTTAGATCTTGGATTCCAACATTAGATATAGTTACATAATTGGATAATCGACTGTAAGTTGGCATTTTTATCTCAGACTCAGACCTAAGTTATTTGCAAAGTTTGAAGAAAATCGTTCGAGCCGTGTTCGAAATCCATGTGCATAGGCCTACATAGATACATACTTATATACAAACAAATACACCTTACTTGTATTAGAGTAATAGTAGAATGCACAACTTTTAAATAGTTTGTTTCAAAGAATCTAAATTCTAGCACAGACCTTGAGTTATTAAAATATGAAGCTAAAAAAATATGCTATGGGCAAATGCTTTTGATCCAACCAAGAATATTATAGTATAAAATTAAAATAAGTATATTTTAATTAGACCTTACATAATATTCTTAAACTTATGTATTGGCTAGTACAATATTTAATCGTCATGCCAATTAATAATTTTATTGTAGTTGAATTTTTTAACTTTTAATTAGAACCATTTTATGTGAGCATTAAAGCAGAGACATTAAATAACCTTTAAAATTCTATAAAAATTCAATGCGATTTTTAGTATGATTTTACTTAGTAAAACAGAGATAAGGTAAATTCTTTGAAAAAAGTGTTTGAAAGAAATTACAAATTTTTAACTGATGACATTACTTCAGGGAATAGTTGTAGAGCTAGGACACTAAACCTGCCAAATAAATCTTGTGAACTAAGGTAGTTGGAAGGGAGTAATTTGTAACTTGAGAAAATTCTTTACGTTATAATCCAATGCAGTTTAAACCAAGGATTTCTCCAAGGGATGTCCACAAAGTAAATCTTAGGGAAATAATTATATACAATAACATAATAACCATGAATACTGCCCGACATTTCTCCACTTGAACTAAAATTCATGGTATGTCATGAAATTGTTACACAAATCATTAAGCTTCGGAAAAAGTGGGGGCATTTCCAAATAAGTCAATCAATAGGATATAGAATTTCCAAATAAAAATATATTATTATGTCTAGTTGTTATAGTCATTTATTAGTATTTATATTGCTTATACCAATATTGATTTAATGACATAACAATTGATTAAAATTATTATAGTCATGAGTGATGCACGATGGCGTTGCAAAAGTAACTATTTAAGATGAAGAGCCTGATTAGTTCAATGCTTAGTGTGATTAAACCTTCCCTTTAAGGTACAAACAAAGGAATATTTTCTGAATAAATGTCATTCGCTTACTCGATGGGTTCTTAGCTATTTGATAAAAGCAAGAATTTATCAAAAATATTTTGGATCTTTCTTAAGGTATTGAAAGTCAAAGGGGTGGTATCTGAAGCATAAATGGGCACTAAAATACTTTCCACCAAGTCGTGTCCTTTCTACTCAAAGGATTTAAGTGCAGCATTATTTAACATTCTTAAAATATTTTAAATTTATTCATTAGGGTTTAATATTGTCAATAGAATAAGCCTCAAATGCCTAGATCATTGAAAGGGGTTTAATATAAAAATGTTTGTACTGTAGAGGCATTCTTATGCGCCAACTCTGATCAATATCTAAATAAACTTTCGACCCCTCCCCCACCCACCAACTCACGTTTTTCATTCTAATTAATATACTTTAAACACACTTGTTTCTTTATTTTAATATTGTTATCATATAATTTATTCATCAGCTTGAATTAAGTACACATACTATTCCGGTGTATTTGTTTAAAAAAAAAAACGTTCTTCCACCTAACTAATAATTATTATGCAAAATACTTTTGTAACATAAAAGTGTAGATGGGGGTGTGACTAACTGTAGTTTGAATGAAATGTATGTAATAATTAAAATAACTCATATTTAAATTACTTAATATATATATATATATATATATATAATATATATATATATATATATATATATATAATATATATATAAAATTTAATTATCAAGAAGATATCAAGAAAGCTGCGTGTAAAGTAATCAATAAAGTTATATTTCTTTATTAACACTGTATTTTGATCTTTTTATACCTGTCAATCGCATAAATAATATTAAAACTATTCCAAAGTACAAATGTTATATTAATCTTTTACAAAAGCCAATGCCAAGCGAGAATAAAGAGGCTTTATATCGAAGCTACGGTATTCTTATTTAATCTCCTGCAAAATATGTTATGAAAATTTTAAACTTTGTATTTGAACTTGCAATTTATTGAAGTAAAACACACACACAATAAGTGAATTTTTATTGCATCAAGTACAAGAAAAACACTTTATATCAATTTGGATACCCATAACTGGTGATTGTGCAGCACAGTTATTCAACCCTGGAATGAACTCTATCAGAACACTACATTACACGAGGTAGTCGCAGAGTGTGTGGTACTCGAAATAACCAAGCGCTGGTAATTTAATCCTCTTGATTCATATGGCATGGGAATGTTTTATGTTATAGGCGTTGGTTGGGCCCGTAACTTCTTGCCGAATAAACTCGTAAAGATACATTTATATAATAAATTACCCATTATGTATTTATAACTTCTACTCGTTGTACGATTATAATAATGTTGATGCTTCACATCAGGTATACTTTTTCATTAACATTTCTTACTTGGGATATCCCAAAGTTCCATTGACGACTTTAAAGTTTTCATGATAGAAATAATGGATTAATGATACGATAATATTTTTACTGTGCATTAATATTTGTTTTTATTCAAGTCATAAGTCATTAGAAGAATGATGAATAAATTATTACAGCACATGTTTTAGCCTAATTCCGTCCATTGGAAAATCTGGTAACGTAAATGCTAGGGAATAAATAAAAATGGTTAGTTGTCTAGTAGTGTGACCGGTGTTATTCATTCGCCCACTCCTATTATTTAGCTTAGGCTGCACAACTTGCTACCTGAATATCGAAATTAGAGGAGGGACCAATCCCTTGAGACATTGGTCAGAATCGAGGGCGCGAGGTTTATAACATGTAAGTCTTTTAACTAGCCTATGCCAAAGCATAGCCCTCCGTATCACAAAGGCGGAAATAAGATACTTTATGTAGTTACTATGATCTGCTGAATGCATTACCTGTAACTACCCGTACTATGATGAACATTTCTCTTTGTTCTCACCATTTATAACTATAACAAACCCCGACACAGCAGACCTGCGTACTCATCCAATTCCAAGGGAATGAGTATGTAGATTTTCTTTCATTGCGATATTGTTAGCAAATAGAAAGTCCCAGTGAAGGTACATACTAAATTGTAATCATTTTCTAGTATTTTTTATTTTCTAGTGTGTTTTTTTTTTTTCATGAAGTAAGGTTTGACGCCATATGGATGTTGCAAGCAAATATAACTTAAACTCCCACCATGTAAATTTATGGCAGAAAATAATCAAGATACTTGGTATTGTTATTTCCCATGAGAAAAAAAAATAGAAAACGTATAATTTGGATTTTCTTCGTAGTCAGTTAAGCTACGCTAAACAAAATATTCTTTTAATTCGTTTAAATAACCACAGTTAAAATTGCTTGATTTTAAAGTTATTGAGATAAAATTTTATTTTTTTTAAACCCCATAAAACCATAACCCCATTATGTGGTTCGCAAACTTAAGACAGTATATATATTCAATTGAACGAATGGTGTCATTTGCTTCTGGAGACCTTAAAATGAAAAAGTAACTTGATTTCAGGCTTGGGTATAACCATGGCTACTGCTACTACTTTAATGCCATACCCTCTGTAGGGCAATTCGCTAAAGTCCCCAACAGGTCTGTTAGAAAAAAAAAACTGGAAAACCCACAAAAGTTAATATTTACTGTGAACTGTGATGTCTTAAACATCTAGTATTTGTTCATCCCTCCATTTAAAAGATCTAAATAAATAATTATATGTCGTTATCATTGAATAAGTAATTGCTGATTTGAGATATTTAGTTGTCATGTACTTTGATGTGTCTCAAGACATATGAGGAGAAAGGTTAAAGCTTAAAAACGACTTAAGTGGAACTTGCAGTTTCAAAAGTTGGATTGGTAACCCTAGCCGTGATGATAAATGAGACGGCTTCAACTTCCACAGCTTCAACGGCCTGGGTCGCGCGATTAGGGTTAGAGTTTGACGACACTTAACGAAAATAAATTCGTTGAATGGAATCCCACTGTAGGACAGTTAGAGATAAGTAATCAAAGTAAACCATTTCATTCAATATTGATTTTGCTCGAGGCGTGTAGGCTTCTGCTTCCAGCAATTGAAACAGAGGGCTGCTGAACTATTATAATTATTTTATTTTAAAATAATATTATAATTATTCACAGCCCCATATTTTTTCATCATTTGTTTCATTATCACTTTGGCTTGTTCGTTTTTTTTATCTATACATATTTTCTAATCTATTCTAAACTCATTGTAAATATATTAACCTTAGATAACTCAGTACAGTAAAATATTAAAAACCCCTAGAATTAGATATCCAATTTTTCATTGCCTAATTTTTAGGCTTTTGTTGAATATCCTACTAATATTATAAGTAGAAAATGATTTTATTTATTTATTTATTTACTTATTACGAAATAGTGTAAAACACTAAGTGCATCAACCTAAAATTTAGCAATCAGTATATAAGAGGCTAAATATTGTTTTGGAAATACATCAGGGCTCTGTCCCACTGGCTTTGCAAGTTTCTTGTTATTCATTTGAACACATTTTTTGTAATACAGATGGTTAATGTTTCTTTAAGCGGCATTTTACCATAGGTAGATGACAGAGAAGCGTAGAGATGAGTGAACGGAGCAAACGATTGGAGAGAACAAAATCACATCACGAGCTCGCCATTAACAGTTGACTAACTTGGCATCGTTCAGATTGATCCGCTTTGAGTTTAAAAAGCGAAAAAGCTGGGGGTTAATAATATTAGCATATTTATAAAACTACATAAAACTTTAACTCCAAACCTTTTGAGTGAACCTTTAGAGTATATGTGTTTGGATGACGAATTGTTGTACTCCTTATAACTTTCACCAAGGTGGACGTTTCAAATTGTTTTCACTTTAGGCCTAATAGGCTACACTGCGTCACCTTTACCAAGTTCATATAAAACCACTACAAATGTTTTAATAATAGCCAATATTGTCGACAGTACTGTTTCCTTTTAGCCTTTGAACCTAGCTTTATACGGACCGTGTTCAGTCTAAAATTTACTTAAAAAAAAAACATACTAAAATACGTTTAAATTAAGAATTCAATTTAAAACCTTATAGGCTAATTGCTTTGATAATGAAAAGTTTAACTAATTTGATTTATTAAAAAATTACTAGTATACGTGTTTGCTCGTAATTGAGCAATTTATTTTAATACGATACAAATTTTAGCCTACTTTTAGCTCTAAACCAATGACATCCAACCAATCCAATATTGTGAATATCTTTAAAGGCCAAAATCTAATCGTATTTACAGCTGATTATTAACAGATCTTTAAAATGCTTTATTCAATCCCAATGTTATTTAAATGGGAAATTTTGAGATTTCAATGGTGGATAGGGCCTTTATTTTCAGTCCGATTCTCATCAGTTTTTGGCGGAAACAACTACAGACCATGCCCTATCCAACGACACCAAAAACTTGAAAATCGGTTAGAAATTGTAGGAGGAGTTCTCAAGACAAAAAAAAAACCCTTAGCGTATTGAATAAGTACTAGAGATTGCCTCCTGATCGAAATTCGATCAAAATTCCAGTTGATCTTGAAGCATGAAGTTTAAAAACATTTTATAACTAAAGCATCAGTTCTTTCTGGTTTTCTATAGCAGTTGTTTTTACAACAGCTGTCTAGCGATTCAATTAATTCTCCTTCCCCCATAAGATTAACATTGGAACTTTGAAAGCCTGTGGGGAGTAGCCCTGGAGTCCGATGTGAATTAGAATGTGATTCATCTGCTCATCTACAGGAGTATACCTTTTTAACGGTATGCGCGGATTTCTCCTACGATGCGAACGAGCTGAGAAAAAGGAGGAAACGAAACATGCCTTGCCTATTAATATATAGATCGATTCATTTGAGTAAGGTTTAATCCATAAAAGTTATATTATAAAAGTGACCAGTACCTAAAGTCCTGCTTTGGTTATCTCCTTTACTAGTAAACTCCTAAGAACAACTTTTTGTTTATGGATAGCTAATTGGTGTCGTGTCTATGTTCTGAAATGGCTGCGACAATTATACATATACTCCGAATTTCAGTTAATTTGTGTTTAATTACGTATTGGTAATCTTTCAGAGGAACTCAATATTGATATTTCTCTCTTATCATTTTTTCATAAACAAAAATGTTCATGGAAAGCCAGCCATGTGGTTACTAGTCAGATAAAACATTGTGTGATCGCTTTTGTCATCCTTAACTGTACACTTTAAATACCCCCCGTCGCAGTAGACCTGCGTACTCAGCGAATTTCCAAATTAGTAATATTAATTTTGACCAGCTAAACTTGTAAACAAAATTTCATAACGTGCTCATAAATAGGGAAATAAAAATAAATGCTGCGCTACGAGAGCGCAGCACTAAGCCACCGCACTAAATTTAAAAGAAATAATTTGGCATGAAATGGGTTAACAGATCTTTAAAATGCTTTTATTCAATCCCAATGTTATTTAAATGGGAAATTTTGAGATTTCAAAGGTGGATAGGGCCTTTATTTTCAGTCCGATTCTCATCAGTTTTTGGCGGAAACACCTACAGACCAAGCCCTATCCAACGACACCAAAAACTTGAAAATCGGTTAGAAATTGTAGGAGGAGTTCTCAAGACAAAAAAAACCCTTAGCGTATTGAATAAGTACTAGAGATTGCCTCCTGATCGAAATTCGATCAAAATTCCAGTCGATCTTGAAGCATGAAGTTTAAAAACATTTTATAACTAAAGCATCAGTTCTTTCTGGTTTTCTATAGCAGTTGTTTTTTACAACAGCTGTCTAGCGATTCAATTAATTCTCCTTCCCCCATAAGATTAACATTGGAACTTTGAAAGCCTGTGGGGAGTAGCCCTGGAGTCCGATGTGAATATTAGAATGTGATTCATCTGCTCATCTACAGGAGTATACCTTTTTAACGGTATGCGCGGATTTCTCCTACGATGCACACGAGCTGAGAAAAAGGAGGGAAACGAAACATGCTTGCCTATTAATATAGTACCAGGGGGGACCGAGCTTAAGCTCGGTAAAATTATTACTTTCGTTTCTCACACAAAGCTCGTTCGCTCCGCTCACTCGCCAGGCGGAAGGTTTGCTGCACATTGGTATGATTTTCCCTAAAAACCACAGGTTAAAGATGTAACACATTGGTTTATTTTATCTACAGTTATCAGCTGATTTTTGTTCAGTTTAAAAAATTTCCATAAGGATAACATGGGATCTTTGAAGGGCTCTAGCGCGAAAACCGGATTTTTCCCAGCTATGGGACCAGCTCCAATCGATTTCTGGTGGCCAAAACCCCCATATTCCAAAATTTGAAGGAAATCGTCGGAGCCGTTTTTGAGATAATTGTGCAAGCAAGCAAACATTGCTCGTATAAGAGTATAGGATAGATCGATTCATTGAGTAAGGTTTAATCCATAAAAGTTATATTATAAAAGTGACCAGTACCTAAAGTCCTGCTTTGGTTATCTCCTTTACTAGTAAACTCCTAAGAACAACTTTTTGTTTATGGATAGCTAATTGGTGTCGTGTCTATGTTCTGAAATGGCTGCGACAATTATCCATACACTCCGAATTTCAGTTAATTTGTGTTTAATTACGTATTGGTAATCTTTCAGAGGGAACTCAATATTGATATTTCTCTCTTATCATTTTTTCATAAACAAAAATGTTCATGGAAAGCCAGCCATGTGGTTACTAGTCAGATAAAACATTGTGTGATCGCTTTTGTCATCCTTAACTGTACACTTTAAATACCCCCCGTCGCAGTAGACCTGCATACTCAGCGAATTTCCAAATTAGTAATATTAATTTTGACCAGCTAAACTTGTAAACAAAATTTCATAACGTGCTCATAAATAGGGAAATAAATGTCGATTCTCCTTAAGATAAATATAGGGAAAGAGTATGCAGGTATGCTGCCATGGGGGACACTAAAAGTAGGTTTTTAGCATAGAAAAAATTATTTCGACCATATAAAGCCATATAGTAAGTTTCATCAATATCTGTCCATAAATAATAGAGTTTGCCTATTCTCCATATGATTAACATGGGGAAAAGAGTATGCAGGTTTGCTGCCATGATAAGTACAAAAAACCAAGATTTTTTACCTTAAATGGATGAATCTCAACCAAATGAAGCTAAATACCAAGTTTCATCCAAAAAATATTGGTTAATAAGTGAAATATTAACACATCCTTATTCTCCATAAGATTAACATTGCAGCCCCAAAAGACAATGTACTGTCTTTAGACTTTGTAATATCTCGGTAACCAATGGAGATAGAGCAAAGCTTCAAAATACTAAATTGTGTGTTTTTTTTTTAGCTAAATCCAATGGTCAAACTAAAAATTTAAAATTTTTAAAATTTACATATGAAAAATGCAAAAAACCCATTTTTGGGGTACAAAACCCCCCCAAAACTACCCCCTTCCCGTAGGTCGATATGTCTGGTTTTCGAACTCATCCGAATAAACGTAGGATTACACATATCTACCAAATTTGGTGTCGATCGGACCATTTTTACGAGAGTTATCGTGTCCAGGGACACATATATACATATATATATATATATATATATATATATAGTATATATATATATGTATATATATAAATTTTAATGACTATTATTTTTGGTCTCTGGACACCTCAAAACGAAAAAGTAACATAGTCCTGGGCTTAGGTCTTACCATGAGACCTACGGTAATAGCTTATTCCCTATGGGAAATTCGCTAAAAGACTAATGTATAAGGACAGTTAAATGGATTATAAACAAGAACAAACAAACCCCTCCTGCCACTATTTCTGTCTCTGTCACATTCTCCAAAAAGGATCAATTTTTATATAGTAAGCAAGTGTTCTGATATTGCTTAAACAGTTTTCATAGCTCTATCCATAAATTTAAATATTTATCGATAGGTACGTTATAGCCGTCCCATGTTATAGAGGCTATTGTGATACCATTTTCTAATTACAAATATATTCACTTTAGTCCTTATGCACTAAGGTCATTGCTGAATCATTCTTTACTTTTTATTTTTCCTCTAGAACTGGAATCAAATTTCTTCTTAACCTGGCATTCTTTTGTTCCAACTATAGGTTAGATCACATCTTTCTTTTACTTGTAGTGATTATTAGTACTGTGTTGATTGATTCTTGCTCGATGGTTTTAATTTACTTTTGTTTTAGTGTAATTAATTTAATTAGTGTAATTTTTGTAATCAGGCTATCAAGTTTACACCAACAACCAACTATACCTCCTCACATTTAACAGCTGTTTAAAAAATGCTTAAAGTATTGTTATTTTATTTTTGTTCACCGTTCCTTGTCTTTTTGTTACGCTCCTTTCACACATACCGGTTTTGCCCGTACGATTAAAAATCGCACGGCGGACATTCCAATAGAATCTTATGAGACCTTTCACACAGGCAAGCCGACGGTTTTTAACCAGCTGCCAATTACTTGTACGGTGACTTGGACGGTTTTTAAATCATGCGGTTTTTCCCGCACGGCTAAAAACGTGATGTGTGGTTGGATTTCGAGTTCATGAAAATACATCGCCATAGACACTCATCGTGTAAAATGTATTGTTAGGGAGAATTTAATGGAAGTTAATAACTGTCCTCCTTGTGTAACTAAAGGATAACGGGGTGAAATTTAATTTCGTTGAAAATGTTTTCTACGCAAGGGCAAATTTTATCAGACAACTTAATCAGAAACCACTGGCTGAAACTTTCCAGATTGAATTATCAAAGATTATATGTGAGGCGGAATACCAACGTTCGTAAAATATCCAGAAGGTTGTGAGTTTTGTAAAAATATGGTTTATAAATACTTCGATATTGTATTGTAAGGTACTGAGATATATATGTATATAGTATATATATCGTATGGCTCATTTAGCTAGCCACCACGGTTTAAGAATAATAAAATAAAATCTGCGGTGCAAAGCACCTGAGTCAGTTTAAGTAAAAAAGCTAAACACTAAAATAAAAATTAGACCTCTCTTTATAGAGCTAAATCCAGGGCGCTAAGCCATTGCAGCCCAGCTTCACTTGAGCTATGCAGACCGGCCAATCCTTCGGGGAAGGCACTCAGTGGGCACTCTTCGACTATGTGTTCCATAGTTTGATACTCTGCTCCGCAGTCGCATGACTGGTCTTGTGTCATTCCCCATTTGTACTTCCAATAATTACATCTTCCCACTCCAGTGCGGAAACGATTGAGTATAGTCCACTGCTTCCGAGGAAGATTCATACCACCTACCGCTACGGTCGGGTCAGCTATCAAGAAGTTCTTGCGACCTTGAAAAGCGTCCCAGGAGGAAGTCCAGATTGTATGGATGGTGAAGTTCGTGTCCATCAACTGGGAGGCTGTTCGTAGAGGTGTTTTTTCGGGACCTCAATCGGCCCGCATTCTGCGGTAGGTAATCATGGATGGGCAGCTGTGGAGCAGATAAGATCTTTGTGTATTCCCTGATGAGTGCATCCCTTCGTCTTATTTCAGGAGGAGCGATATTACACAGCACCGGGAGCCAGGGTACAGGCTAAGATACTGATGACACGTTCTCTTCAAAAATAATACATCACATTGCATCCTCTCTTTAAGGGGTGACCTTTCATGCAAAATGCTACAAAAACTCGCAATCCAAGCTCACTCCACCTTCCAGAAACAGTCACTTTTAGATTTCTTAAATTTC
The DNA here is from genome assembly GCA_030545055.2 of Neoaliturus tenellus. NCBI lineage: Eukaryota > Metazoa > Arthropoda > Insecta > Hemiptera > Cicadellidae > Neoaliturus > Neoaliturus tenellus. The sequence continues at coordinate 116,264,020 of CM061533.1, read as the reverse complement.
TTGACACTACCTGTAAAAATCTCATTTCTATCATATGTATTTTTAACTTAAAGTGTTTCTTTTTTTCAAGAGCACAAGATTTTTTATTGGGATAGGTAGGCCTACAGTTTGCCATATTCATATTCAATCACACTTACGAAAACACATTTAAACACATTTGAACCCCTAAAAAACACATTTAAAAGCATAAACAAAAAACCATAACTTATCATTTTTTTCAGTTACACACAGGTTCAGTTAAACAGGTTTTCACAGGTTTTCAGTTAAAACAGGTCTTCTTTAACATTTTTTTGTTATGTGAAGGCTAAAGAAGTTTCAACACAAACATCCTCTATGGGACGCCCCCCAATGAAGTCTTACAGAAATATGCTTTGGCTTTTGTCACATCATACATCATTGTAAACGTCTTTGCATTTGGAGCAATTAACCACAAACCCGACATCAAAAGGTTGAGTAAGACTTGTTAATTAAGAAAGTTATTGCATTTTGTACTTTTAACCATATGATTTTAATGGAAACTTTGAATGCCTACCATTTCTGTCTGGGTTATTCATTTTAAGTCTAGTTTGTGGCATTGTACCTTACCATCCAAGAAAGACCTTTAATTTGATGTACATATCAATCCATGCTTACGTTTAAGATTTTCATCTGACACCTGGCGGACCATCCCCCTAACATGACTAAAAATGTTTAATAATGTCAAAAGGTACTTTTTGTTAAGTTACTATCACCCCCCAAACGATATTGGTCTATCTTAAAAAATAAAAAATTAAAGTGGGGGGACGGACTTTTTTACACCCTGTATTTATTTATATTTACTAGCCTCCAGTTTACGGGGCTCCACCACCATACCCCCTAGTTGGCTTCCCCTAATTCTTTTAATAGCTCAAGAATTCTCAACTGAACAGGCTAGTTTCACTGAGGTTCCACGACAGTAACAGAACTGGCTAAAACCATCTACTCACCTTATTAAAACACAAAAATATACCATTAATGTGTGTTTTTTTTTTTTTTTTTTTTTTTTTTTTTTTTTTTTTTTGTAATGTGTGCGAGGTACGGTAAATTATCTTAGAAACAATATTTCTTGGAATTAGAATGCCCTTTCGATGGCGTCTTATTTTATTTTTTTATAGGATTAACCGTTTAGAAACGAGAATGATACAACAGCAAAACATTGTTAACTCAAAATCTTGCTGTGCATGGGGTTAACCGATAATATATCTTATAGGTAAAATATATCTGGACCAAACTTGTAAGTAATTAAATTCCCCATCGTGTTACTGTATTTTGAATGAGAACATTAGTAGTGGTTTTTGGCCACTTTTAAAACCGACCACGTGCCCACCGAGCACGTGACGTGGCAGCTGGCGCCAGCTGCCATGCCATATAGCTTCCGGTGGGGGGTAGAGGGTATATATGAGATGCTGTAGTTATATGTTATGCCATATAGGTTGGGGTGGAGATGGCGATAGTGTTGGCGTTAGGGTGAAGTGAATTTGCGCATAAAGTGGGGTTGAACTAAAAGTGCGCATAAATTAAAAGTTAGTTCAAAATTGAAATTCGTCGGTGTTAACGAAACTGTAACAGTTGAACAAAAATTAAGAGTTAGTTCAAAATTGAAATTCAAACTTATAACTGGGATGTGGAAAATATGTCAAGGTCATCCAGAGTAAGTTTTTAAAAATCCTATCCAACTACCAACAGAATTAGTTCAAAGTTAAACTAGTTGGTGATAGTGGGATAATTCATCCGTGCCATGGGAGAGGTGTTTATCGTTTGAAAGTTGGCGATCGAATGAGAAGCGCCGTCTAGGGAGAGGGCTTATAAAATGGCAACCTTCCCCACCACCCCTTCCCCCACTCCTTTAGACCAATAATCGGTCGCCGACTCTATGTGGTGAAACTGAACTAGACATGGCGGCCGCCATGGATAATTCTAACCTCAAACCTTAGTTTTGCATTGGTGAGCATGCGCCACCCCCACTCCTTTACCTTTCTTTTATATTTTTAAAACCGAACAGATGTCCGGGCAGCTGCCCCTACGGGCAGATGTTCGGGCAGGTGTTGGGGGCAGAGATGTTGAAATATTGGGGTGGAGATGGCGATAGCGTTGGCGGTCGGTTGAACTGAATTTGCGAATAAAGTAACTAGGGTTGAACTAAAAGTGCACATAAATTAAAAGTTAGTTGAAAACTGAAATTTGACGGTGTTAACAAAACTCTTAATAGTTGAACAAAATTAAAAGTTAGTTTAAAACTGAAATTCAAATTTATAAATGGGATCTGGAAAGTATGTCAAGGTCATCCAGAGTAAGTTTTAAAAAAGCCTACCCAACTACCACCAGAAATAGTTCTAAGTTGAACTAGTTGGTGATAGTAGGATAGGTTGAAGTAACTTTTGAATTTTATTAGTGAACATACAATTAATGTGCAACAGCAGAGTTTAAACAAGTTGAACTTTTGTGATGAATTACAGAGTTGTAAATGCAAACACCGACGACGATGAGAAGGTAAATGCAGAGTCCCCCAGATGATGTATTTGAAAACCTTGAACAAATGTAACATTTCGAGTTGGTTTTCCCCGTTCCATTTCTAATCGTTTAATTTCCAATTTCAATTTATCCTCTTCCATTCTAGTTACGAAGGGAACTTCATCCATCATGATTGTGTTAGTGTTTGAAATTTTAAAACAAGTGATGTTGATAGTTCAGAAGTCGAAGACGGAATGAGAAGTGAAAGGGAGAAATGTTAGTTAAATAAAGAAGTGGTGGGGGGAAGGATGAATTACAAAGAAGTGGTGGGGGAAAGACGTTGCTCTTAATTATTACCATCAGTAGTGTCAGATGGTGCAGGAGTTAGATTTAGTAAACTGTCTTCGTCCGAACTTTCAACCTTATCACAAATAGGACAATCGTATGTTATTACCAAATTCATTTGATGGTTTGTAAAATTATCTACAAGTTCTTGTAAAATATTAAAAATGTCTTGTAACTCTTCTTTAGAGTTTATTTCAAAACTAGAATTCATTCGGGCCAATGGAGAGTTGTTCATTGTTGGAGAGTCGGTGATGGAATGAGGATCGGCGCATAGGGAGGGGGCTTATATAATGGTGACCTTGAGCAGGCGTCTAGGGAGGGGGGCTGTCTAGGGAGGGGGCTTTTATATGGGGAACCTTGAGCTTATGATTGAATAAAACGTTTAGTTCTTCTTCTTCGTCTTTTAATTCAATTATTTGAACCGAAGTAGTTGTTTCATCTTCTTCACTTGATGAAGAAAACAATTCACCAGGATTTAAATATTGAACTACAATTCTGAACCATCTTATAGGATATTCGTCAATGACAGAAAGTAAGTTTTGAAACAATTCTTCCATCTCCTCCCTCTCAGTTATTATATGTTCAAACTTGATAAATTTTGCTTCCATGTTGTTAGTTAGAATGTTGGAAGTGAAATGATTTTAAAGTTGAATTTTAATATTATATAAAAATTACAACCGGTAGTGGGAGGAAATCTCAAGGTCATCCAATTGAAGTTTTAAAAAAGAATGTAAAACTGAAATTACACATTTGATGGTTCTACAGGGATCGGAATACCAATCTGATCTGTATTTACATCTTTTTATCATATGTGTACAAAAATCATCTTGATTGAGACTTGGTGCGTTTGACAATGAGCAAGATCTAGAGGGTGAAATTTGAAACATCTTTGAGGACAACATGTATGAAAATATCTTGATTTGTAAAATTTGAAAGTTCGCAATTCCGGTGGCGGTAGTTGTTTTGTTTTGCATTTGCAATAACAAGATCCGAAGAATTCACATTTAGTACAAGCTAACCCATCCACCATCATTGGTCCTAAATCACGCTAAAAACGCATTGTGTTTCTCCCCCATTATTTTTTAAGCAACAATTTGAAAAAAACTATGTGAATTTACTTTCTACGCCCCCACCTTGTAATACCATCCACTTTGTGTCTGAGGAGATAGTCTTTAGAGTCTAACTCATAAACGGATTTCTCTTTGCGCAAGGATTCAATTACTTTAATATTATATTTTTCGCCGTTACAACTTGCCAAAATGTGTTCGTTGTCAATAACACTTTCAAAAAAATAAACACAACCTCTCTTAAGCCTATTTCCTTTCACACCAATAATTTTGGATTGGTATTCAATAGTGGGGGTTTCTGTCAGTTGTGGTTCAGAAAGGTGTTTCACGACATGTACACGGCAAAAACTTTCGTTTTTAACACATTTCCTCCCACAAGCTGATCCTTTCTTAATTCCCCTAGTGAGCACTTCAGGGCAAGTAGTGGGACGGCTAAATGCCCTACGACGCTCTTCTTGTAATAATTGAAATTGCTCTGAAGGAGCAGGCTTAGGAGCAGGTTTGGGAGTAGGCTTAGTGGATTTAGTTTTATGATATGTGTGGTCTTCATGCATAGTAAGTGGTGGGGTAGGAGGCAATAGTGACAGTGGAATGACAGGTGTACTAAGACGATGAAGCAAAGTTTCAAATGAAGGGTATTAGGACGGGGAGCTGGCTTCTGTGGTGGCGGCATGATGGTTGATGGCGGGTACGGGAGTCCGTTTGAAAAGCGAAGTAGAAGGGCGAAGGCGGTGAAAAAATGCTTCGAAGTTTAGAAGTCTTGGTAGGCGGAAGAATAGTGCCAGAAGTTGAAGGTTGGGATCCAAGTTGCTTCTTGTACCAGTCAGGAGGATTTTTCAGACGAAGAGTTTTCTTAGGTGCAGTAACAGCCGTAGTAGAAGTTGAAGTAGAAGTAGAAGTTGAAGTAGAAGTTGTAGTTTGGCAGAGATGACATGGTTGTGGCTCCAAGTTCGCAGCGTAACGTCTGAATCAAAATGAAATGTTAGCCACAGTCGGTGCGTCTTTTATAACAATATGCAAATGAGAGGGGGTAGCAGCTGGCCGAGACTGATTATTGACCTGGGAGGTGGGAGAAAAGGGGGAAATAGAAGGTATTTATTTCAAATAATTTGCATAACTTTTAACTAAAATAAGATAACCAAATTTTTCTTTTACCAAAATGTTTGCCTTACATAGTCCTTTTCAATGATGTATCGCTTGTCCAAATCCGTCCATCCGTTATCAAGTTATAGCCATTTTTAATTTTTCAGGTCATGACCGGTCATTCACCCGGAGTAGTGGGGGAAGGAGTTGGAGTAATAGTGGGGGAGGGGGGGAGGGGGGGGAGGGGGGGAGGGGGGAGGGGGGAGGGGGGGGGGAGGGGGGAGGGGGGGAGGGGGGAGGGGGGGAGGGGGGAGGGGGGGAGGGGGGGGGGCTCCATTTTTTCGGGGGGGGGGCATTGACCCTTCCGAAAGTGGGTCAAGGTCATTCAAGATTTATAATGATCCAAGGTGATGGGAACAGTAATACTGTTCCCCACCACCCTGTTTGCCTAGCGGTTCCCACTCCCCAACCCACTAGTTACGTTCTGCGAGGGAGGTTCCTGGACCGTCCGGGTCTACCGTAACGGTCCTGTCCGGGGTCTACCGTAACGGTCCTGTCCGGGTCTACCGTAACGGTCCTGTCCGGGTCTACCGTAACCAATAATTTAAAGGGAAACTGGAACAGCTAATGCAGAAACGCAACTCTAACACCCACCCAAGCTAATCCCCACCCATTATATTCCTAAACAAAATGCAAAAACCTAGGTCCGCTTACCTACAATTTGCGAATGTCCCACCCCTTCTAAGTGAAGTTCAACCGAACTTCTGAATTTACAATTAATCTACCCCCTAACATCTAGCTGTAAGGCAAAACAACATTAATTATTAGTACCACAACACTTAAAACTAACAACACATCATTATTAAAAAAACCAAATAATTCAACAAAAACCAAATACCATCATTATTCTTAAAATTAATACACCTTTAATGCTAAACACCTCTTAAAATTAATACACCTTAATGCTAAACCCAACTTATAACTAACATCGCAATGCGCAAATTATTTCTTAAATTAAATACACACTTAAAACTAAACACACACACACACACACACATACCACATTGCATTAAAAAAACGCAATGTAGTAGAAGAAGTTCAAATATATATAGGCCTACTATATATTTGAAACCTCTTGCTGAATCACCAACAACCTTTCGCTATGAAAATTTGTTGGCGACTGACGCAAAGATCGAGCTCCTATCACTCCTCGGGTTTTCAAGTAGTGGGGGAAGTTGTTTCACTCCAGTACAGTGTTCAATCCAGTCCAATTCGCAGCAGTGTAAAAGGAAAGGCAAAGGAGTGGGGGAGCGGCGCATGGCGCAACAACACAAAACCAAGGTTTTAGGTTAGAATTATCCATGTGCAGTAGCGCTAAAGTGAGTAATACAGGACTAGGCGCATGCGCATAGCATAGACTAATTCCGATCCGGAGAACTCGTTGCATGCGCAGCAGGTTTGAGGTTAGAATTATCCATGGCAGCTGCCATGTTTAGTCTGGTTTCACCACATAGAGTCAGCAACCGGTGGTGACCGGTCATTGGCCTAGAGGGAGTAGGGAAAGGTGGTGACCGGCCATTGACCCGAAGGAGTGGGGGAAGGAGTGGGGGGAGGGGGGGGAGGGGGGGGGGGTCATTGACCTTTCCGGTCATTGCCCCAAAACCCCCTACTACTCAGGTGAAAGTCGGTCATCAGCGGCAGCTGCCCGGAGTAATTGCTATAAAAAACTAGGTAGTTGGCTCGGGCATCTGCCCAGGGAAGTGGGGCCGCTGCTAGGCTATAAAACTAGACTGCTCATTTGCGCCGCGACCATTAACTTACTGGCTTTTCATGTTGATTGCATCGTTATAGCTACTACATTATTTACGTTCATTTACTTCTAACCTTACCACATAGTGTTTCATTTACTTCTAATCTACAACTCTACTTTATTAGTACATAATGTTTAGTTAATTCTAACCTATAACTCTATTTTGTTAGTACATGACGTTCTGTTTCAATTATCTCTTTATACTCTATATAACATATTTTATTTCTCAGTCTTCTTTTAACTTCAACATATAACACACCTCCTGTAATGCTTGCGCCAGAGTTTAAAATTGAAACTGTTACGAACACAACGTATATTACAAAATAATTCTAAACTTTCAGTTTCAAAGTCTAAAACTAATTTAAGTAAAGTAAGAAAGCGGTACAGTTTTAAACCCATTATACTCTTCAACAACTTCGCAGGTTAACGTTGACAATAGTGTTATTCACGACATTTTACGTTCTATGTTATGCTTCCACAATTTTGAACTTATTACTCCTATCGACTGTGTTCAACAGGTTTTCCTATTTTACTCCCACCATTCCTTATATAAATGCGTTCACCACAATTCCTACTTCATTATCATCTATGCTCTTCAGCTGAGCTAGGGTTTGAGGTTAGAATTATCCATGGCGGCCGCCATGTCTAGTTCAGTTTCACCCACATAGAGTCGGGCGACCGGTTATTGGTCTAAAGGAGTGGGGGAAGGGGTGGTGGGGGAAGTTTGCCATTTTATAAGCCCTCTCCCTAGGCGGCGCTTCTCATTCGATCGCCAACTTTCAAACGATAAACACCTCTCCCATGGCACGGATGAATTATCCCACTATCACCAACTAGTTTAACTTTGAACTATTTCTGGTGGTAGTTGGATAGGATTTTTTTTTTAAAAACTTACTCTGGATGACCTTGACATATTTTCCACATCCCAGTTATAAGTTTGAATTTCAATTTTGAACTAACTCTTAATTTTTGTTCAACTGTTACAGTTTCGTTAACACCGACGAATTTCAATTTTGAACTAACTTTTAATTTATGCGCACTTTTAGTTCAACCCCACTTTATGCGCAAATTCACTTCACCCTAACGCC
>CM061533.1:116229084-116256058 GCA_030545055.2 Neoaliturus tenellus | reverse complement strand
GACTAGTCCTTGTGTAGGACCATTTAAATACAATAGCAAGCGGGACTATCTAAATAAATAGCCCTTACACGGGACTAGTCCTTACGTAGGACTGTTAGGAAATTCGCACTTCTTGCACAACTCTTGGCGCAGTCACCCCCCTCAATCAATGTTTTTATTCCTCGGAAATCCTGAAAAGTGCTGTAAAATTGCCAAAAAGTAGGCAAAAATCACTGACAACTGGTTAAAAATAGGTCTGTAGGGCTGTTAGGAAATTCGCACTTCTCGCACTTCCTCATGACCCCATCAAGGACTGTTAGGAAATTCGCACTTCTCGCACTTCCTCATGACCCCATCAAGGACTGTTAGGGAATTCGCACTTCTCGCACTTCCTCATGACCCCATCAAGGACTGTTAGGGAATTCGCACTTCTCGCACTTCCTCATGACCCCATCAAGGACTGTTAGGGAATTCGCACTTCCTCATGGCCCCATCAATTTTTTATGCCTCGGAAATCCTTAAAAATGATTTGAAATTGCCGAAAAGTAGGCAAAAAATCACCGAAAATCGGTTTAAAATAGGTCTGCAGGACTGTTAGGAAATTCGCACTTCTCGCACTTCCTCATGACCCCGTATCGGCCCCTCCTTACTACTCCTGCTTGAACCATTCCATAGGTTAATGAGGAAAGATGAACCTTTTGTCTGGTCATCTGAGTGTGAATTAGCTTTTGTTAAATGCAAAACTGCCCTGTCCGAAGCAACTATGTTAGTTTTATATGATCCTACTAAAGAACTATTGTTGTCAGTTGATTCAAGTTCATTTGGCGTCGGAGCTGTATTGAGTCAAATTATAGATAATAAAGAGTATCCGATCGCATTTGAAAGTGCCACTCTAAATTCCGCTCAAAAGAACTATTCACAGCTAGAAAAAGAGGCACTAGCTTGTATTTTTGGTCTAAGGAAATTCCACAAGTATTTGTGGGGAAGAAGTTTTACAATCTGTACCGATCATTTGCCCCTGAAAAGTATTTTGGGTGAGAACAAAAGAATACCCACTTTAGCTTCTTCAAAGCTTATCAGATGGGCAACTATATTGTCAGCTTATCAGTATAAGATTATTCATAAGAAAGGCACTCTGATACCACATGCCGATGCCTTGTCCCGGTTGCCTAGTTCTGATCTTGTACAAGATGAAAATTCTTTCTTTACTTACCTCTCTACTCCTTTAATCTCTAATGAGAAAGTATGTGTAGAAACTAAGAAAGATAAAGTTTTGTCAAAAGTAATTCAATTTGTTCAAAATGGCTTTCCAAAAAATGTGCCTAACGATTTGAAAGTGTATTCTAAAAATAGTCATTGCTTGAGTGTTCACAATGGATGTTTATTTTTTGGAAGTAGAATTATTATTCCTGAATCACTAAGACATAAAGTGTTAGATGCAATTCACTTTAGTCATGCTGGTATTACAAGGTCTAGACTATTTGCTAGATCATATGTTTGGTGGCCAACCCTAGATAACGATCTGTGTCGAGCTATTTCTAATTGTAAGATTTGTCAATCACATCAGAACAAACAGAGTAATCAGTTCCGTGTTCCATGGCCTAAGCCCAAGTGCCCTTGGGAAAGAGTACACCTAGATTTATTTGATTTTCGTAACAATAAGTATTTGATAGTATGTGATTCCTACTCAAAGTGGATTGAGTGCTTTGTTTTAAGACACAAAAGTGATTTTAGAGCAGTTTTAAGCAAACTAGCTGAGGTGTTTTCTAGGTTTTCATTTCCCCAAACCATTGTATGTGATAATGGCCCCCCATTTAGCTCTCAAAACATGAGAGATTTTTGTGAAAGAAAGAACATAAAACTAATGTTTTCTCCACCTTATTCACCTCAGTCAAATGGGTTTGCTGAGCGTTCAGTACAAACGTTTAAGATTATGTTATCTAAGTTTTATCCGTCCCATAGAAATAGTAATCTTCAACCAGAACAAATGCTACTTGATTGTCTTTTTGCATATCGCTCTACACCATCCTCTGTAACAGGTAAATCTCCAATGGCTATGTTACTTACTTTTGACCCTAATACTCCACTGTCTCCTTTGAAAAAGAATGTTAAGTTTAAGCTTGAAACCAAACAGCCTAAGAAATTTAATGGACACAATCGTAAAGAGAGGAAAACTCATGTAATTCCAAACTATAATGTAAATCAATATGTGTGGGTAAATTTAAACCGTAAATCAAAGCAATCAGGAAATTATGTTGTAGGTCAAGTGGTAGAAAAAATAAGTAAGACCATTTATCGAGTGAAAGTGTTGTCCGATGAAACTTGTCACAGAGTTCATGTAAATCAACTTAGAGAATATTACGTACCTATGGAATATACCAAACCTAAACCTGAACCCACAAAGACCTCAACCAAAACACCTTCACCTAGAAAACCGCCAAGTCCTGCTCGACTATCTCCTGTGCATCCACAAAGTGTGCAAAGACGGCCACACAGTCCTAGATCACCTCCTGCTAGCCCACATCAAACCACAAGTCCACCTACTACTCCTTATGGACCACATCAGCAAATGAGCAGCAAAGGAAGGGTGATCAAGCCTACAAAAAGGTTTACTTTTTCTGAGTTTGATTAGTTTGTTTTTTAATTGTTTTAGTTTTATGTTTGAAGTTTATTTGTAACTCAATCCCTTTTTTATTGAAGATAAATTACGCTTTAATCAATTGAGTTAATTTTACTTTATTGTGTTATTTTTAATTGGTTCATTAATGTAACTTGTACTTAAATTACACATGGGAGGGTAGTGATGTATCAATGGTTGAAACCCCCTCCACCTGTCTACTGTACATTAGAAAGTATCAGATAGATAAGTCAGTCCAGTCTGGGATGTCCACAAGCCAACATGTATGTTCCAAGTGTAACCTAAATAAAGTTCTACTATTTTTCAGTTATTAAGTGTATTTATATACCTACCACATCGTCCACCTCAAGAATACATTAAGAGTGATTATTGATTGATCATTGTTTAATATATTAAATGGGGAAGTAAAACTTTAGATATACAAACGTGAATCACCTTATTTATTTTGCTATTATTTTTGTCTCTCTTATTTATAAATCTCTTACTTTGGTCATTTAACACATTTCTATAAAATATCAATTAAAATATGTATATTTGTAATAAGAAAATATGTTATAGGTAATAATTTAATCCATTGAGTGTATGTAAGTATAACATTTCCATTCGCTGTCTACATAAACAGAAGAACCAACTCAAGGCAAAATAATTAATTAATTTAACACTGTAGCTGGGCCTTGGCACCTGTATTTATCAATTAAAACTCACCAAATTGATGAAGGCCTATGGATGTAAAATCTTTACTTTCTTAAAAAAAAAAACAAAAATGTGTTTGGTTTTGTATTTGTTTATTTATTTTAAATAGCCTATGATCTGTAATTTTTTAACTGTTGACAACCACTAATGTGCGTTAAGAACTATGACTAATGATGAATCGTAGTTGATTCGAAACCGGTATCAATAAAGAAAATGTTTGATATCTATAGGCCTTTATCGATTTGATGAGTTTTAATTAATTGTCGATCAATAATATTTTATTTTATAAATATGTTAGTATGTATAGCAATAACAATATGATTTTTTTATGGATTAGCTGTTAAAATGATGTAATGGCAACTAAGCAATCTATACTCACAGTTTAGCAGCTTAAATATCTATTGTCATGGTTTAATTTTTTAAACAGAGATTTTGAAATATCAGAGTTTTCTTATAGAGTGTTGTAAGGCAAGAAGCAGGAAGTCTTGGGTCACATGCTACCTAGGGGGAAAATCACTCTATCGTGGACGGTTTTTGGTTTAAATCGATTGTAATAATCAATAGCTCGAAGCTTTTGTACGTTTGCCAAGTATTGTTGGAAGTCAATTTGCAAAATAAAAATAGATTGTTAAAAGATAATATTTCTATTTTTATCTTCCAATATTTTGTTAAGATTAATACAAAACATTCATAACACATATATATTTTCTGTGAAGAACAGAAATGTGGAACAATATACATTAGGTAAATAACTTTTAAAGAAACGCCTAATGATAAATTCTGTTCCACACCTGTTCATTAAGTGTTATTGAACACAAACAACAGAAAAAAATTTGAATTCTCAAAAAAATTCATATAGGATATTAATAAATAAGTGTAATAATCAGTTTTAGTCACAAACAACAATATCATGTAGTGCATAACCTGATATATCTAATCACGCGTACCTCATGTGGAACAATAGCGTATTAAAATTAATATAACGAGAAGGCAAACATAAATTACATGTTGAAGATTCATTATGTTTTAAGGGATTCAAGTAGGACTAAAAAAGATCTTTTGTATTCAGTCAGACCAACAACAAACAAAAGGCTGAGCGTGACGGATGTGATCTGTATTCATCCTGGGATTCGCATCGTTCTGAGGCTCTTCCAGATTAGCGACGGTTAGTGAAAAACATTAAGTGTTTCTACTTTTTGTTACACATTTGGTTTTATAACAAAATATACATCAAAGTTTATACGAGTGATTTTTTTATTCAAATACAATATTCAAATAAGGTTGATTTGGAAAATATTTAAACTTTACAGAGCCAATTTGTTGTTGTTTGTGTAGGCTAATCTGATATGATCCAAAATTTGCCGGTACCCTTACCGGCTTATTAAAAAACAAAACAAACAACTGTATTGCTGAGTTTATCACAAAGTTTATTGCTTTTGTTTATTTATATGCCGTTTGTAATTTTTTGCCAAACACTCTTTTATATTTAATTAACTTAATGAATAATTCTTAAAAATAAATTTAACATTAAATTAAAGTACGTAGTTTCGGTCTGCCAAGGTGGCCTGTCTGAACTCTAAGTCGTTAACTTGAGACACAAGTTACCACTTTTTATGATGTTTATATTTTGTGATTCACAAGATAGCTACATTAATTAAAGTATTACAATCAGGGAAAACCCGAAACGAAATGTTCTTTTAAATCACCATTTACATAGCGCTAGATCATAAGCTTAATAATAACACCTCAGTTTTAAAAATCGCTTAAGTAGGTCGAGAGAAAACGGGATGTAACCGACGAAAACCTTATAGAATTAAGAAGATAATTTCAAGACTACTTTTCAGTTTTATGTAAACCCCTAATCGATATTCTCAGTAGACTATGGTATTTAAAGCTAAGCTTTCTCCTATATGAATAACGTATGGAAATGTTAACTTAAATTAAATCTGATTGATTTGAACTAAACGAAAATTTCCAACAATGAAATTGTCTCGTAATATAATTAGGAAAGTATTTAAACTTTTGGATTAGCATTTTACGTGTTGGTGGTATAACCAAAGATGAAATTATAAAACGTCTTCCAACACTACTTGATATATTTACACTTACACTGTAATTATATACAAGACGATAAATATACATGAAAGATGTTATGATGGGAAGTTTAATATCTTGCCATTAAAAATGAAAAAAAAAACATTTTCAGATCCACATCTCATTCCTTCAGAGATTTACATGGAACAAAGCAGGAATATAAGCCGTTATGATGTTGGTATATAATGCCAAAATGATTTACGAGAAAGAGACAATATTTGAACCCAACATTATATCTATGATTTTTCAATAAACCATCGAGTAGGCCTATTAATAATAAAATTTTAAATTTTAAATATCACATTATAAAAGCGCATACGTTTTTTTAATCCACATAGAAATCTAAACAGTTCAGATTAAAGTAAAAATCCTATGGAACTTGACAGTAATATATGTGAGGATTTATTCTACAATTAGTCACGTATTATTTGTTTAATCTTTTCCAAGTACTTACACAAATATACCTAATGACACTGCTGGAATATTTCGCGTAGAAAGCTAACATATACAGAGGTAATTTACGTTGCTCATGTACTGCATACATAATATTTGCGAAGCATGAAGATCCTCAGTAGATGGTTTCACGGTCTATTATTCTATTTTAAGTGGATTACGTAACCGATTCGTAACAATGCTCAAATCACAATTCCGTATTTTCCAGTTTTATCTCACATGGGGTCATTGTGGATCAAGAAGTCTTTTGCCATTAGGCTATTTACTAATGAAGCTCTCTAATAAACATTTGATATTAGGCTTTAACAAAACCAAGGCTTGGACCTTTTCCCATCAATAACGTTAGAAACAACCCTGGGAAAACACACAAAAACCGCACAAAAGAAAAGCAACGTTTCAAACAAAACAAACTCAATATTTATTTATGAAAAAACAGTGCAATTTAGAAAAGTTTTTTTATTAAAAATAACACTTCGTTGTAACAGAAACGCCCCAAAGACTGTTTTAATAGTTAAAAATCAAACAGAGCAAACGTTATCGTAGCACACCGAGAACGATTCTTGCAGTGTTTACAACAAACACAACCAACCTAAATTCCACTCAGTAAACTACAGTGTGGAACTCCTGATGTGTAATATCATTCCCTTAGTGTACAATTAATATTAATGATGAGAAGATGGTATTGCACAAATCGTACTCAATGTATGGGTTAAAAATAATTAAATCAATTAAGGTAAATCAACTATTTTAATAGGCCATTCATTCAACATTGGTAGGGGAGAGCGGGGTAATACCGTACACTTAAGCTATATTATTTTTTAACTTTTTTAAATTTTTTTTCATATTTAAAACTTCTAACTATTAGGCTAAGCCCACTTTACAAAATCTTTACTATGTGCGGTATTGTCCAAGTGCTGGGGCAATACCGTGCACCAGTTAAAAAAGAAAATTATTATTTTTTTTTTACTATCGAAAGAATAAAAAAGAAAACATAAGCTACACTATAGTTCAAACAATGCATACAAATACATTTTTTACATGTAATGAACACCTTGCACCTGCCACGTCATTGTCCAGTGCAAAAAGTACGGTATTGTCCCAAAACGACATGACGTAGCATTTCAAACCCTAACCTAAAATAAAAACACTTTAGGGCTTTTGTTTGGTACTTAAAATAGTACAAGGTATGAGCTGATCAAAACCACTAGTTTGAATACAGTAAGTAATAAAAAGTTTCACTTACATCAGTTTAAGTTAGTCGCTAAATTTATAAAGAAAGTTGACTCACTAACAAAAACTTTCGTCACACACGCGTTTGTCAAAATAGACGCTCCCCGACTGTCTCTATCTGTTTCTTATTTCTTCCACTAGATAGCAGCACGTAATAGTGCTTACTGCATCCTTCATCTTGTCTGAAAATACGGTGAACGGTATTATCCCGCTCTCCCTATATTAGATGCAACTTATATTAAACAAAAAATAAAATATTATTAAAATAATCATTATAGTTTTAGCTGAGATTTGGATTTTGCGACTACGCTGAATTTTGATTATATTTTTCTTAGTTTTTTCTCAGCGTTCAGGAAGGAAAATAATCAGGTGATCAACGAGTTCCGAAAAGAAATGAATGATAAGTGGGAGCAAACCAATAACAAATTAGATCTGATGAAAAATAATATAACGGCAATTACGGAGGATGTTGAGGAAGCAAAATCTCAAATCGACAGCTTAAAACAGGAAAACCTAGATGTAAAAGAAAGGATTGCAAATTTTGAAAAAATGTATTACGTTATGTACAAAGATGTAAAATGTCTCCGCGAGGAAATGAACGATATTCAGCAGTATTCGCGAGTGGAAAATTTAATAATCACGGGAGTGCCGGTTACCAAAGGCGAGAACATCAATGTTATTTTGGCTAGGATAGCAGCCGTACTTCGGCTAAATTACAATGTGTGTCAAGTATCGACCGCGCATCGCCTTCCCTCAATGAGTCCACACGCCACTGGTCCCCCACCTATCGTCGTAAAATTCGTTTCACGATTAATTAAAAATGAATGGAAATATGAGCTGAAAAACAAACAGTCAATGATGGCCAATGAACTGTA
Source organism: Neoaliturus tenellus (assembly GCA_030545055.2). Lineage (NCBI taxonomy): Eukaryota > Metazoa > Arthropoda > Insecta > Hemiptera > Cicadellidae > Neoaliturus > Neoaliturus tenellus. The sequence continues at coordinate 116,248,096 of CM061533.1, read as the reverse complement.
TGTGAAGTTTCCCAACACCCCGATTTATTTCAATGAACATTTGACCGTGCACACACGTGAGGTGTTAAATAGGGGCCGTCAACTCGTGAGTGAGAAACAACTAGCCTTTGCGTGGGTGAAGGACGGGCGAGTGTTAGTGAAGAAAACGGAGAGAGGCAGACAATTAGAGTACGTGAAGTTGGAGACCTAAACCGTCTGGTTATGCCGTACCGCTCTCCGGCAACTTCTGAAAGTGGGAAAATCGACACCCCCTCCGTCGCCGCCCAAGATGGTCAAGATGAGACGCCGCCCCTGACCTCGCAGCCGTCCCCTCCGTCGCCGTCGCATGCCGCCGCAACGCAGACGTCCTCGCCAACTAACAAGAGTTAAACATTGTACAAGCCAGCTTTTTTATGGACTAAGTAGTGTAAAAACTCTCCTTACTACATGTGAGTAAGATTTTTTGTTTGTTTTTTTGTTTTCAAAATTCATTGGGATTAAATTAAAAAAGTAAATACATAAAATAAAAAAAAGAGATCTTGAATAATATTGTTTCACTAGTGCATGAGCGGTAATCTATTTATAAAAATAAACAATGCTAGCATGATAAATATTATGATTATTTAAGTTAGACAAATTATTAGAACAGCATGGTAGTATTGAAAAGCAGAACAATAATTTGAAATCGATCTAATGAGCACAGCATGTAAGGGGAGTTTATTGTTTATCTTCCATTTGTATTATTAATCTTAACTTTTTTTCTTTCCATAAAAATCACAGAAATATCACGGAATTGTATAAACCTATAAAATAGATCCATCTTAAAATATGTGGAAACATATTTTTATTGCATAAATGGCTAACATATTTATTGATTAGCTTAACATGATATAAAAAAGTGAGCCTGATAATGAATTTATAATACTAAAGTTGGAGTCAACCTATGGGGTTTTTAAATACTTTTGCTGTAAATTCACAATATTAGCTTACAAAAATATAGTAACAATATTTTTTTTTCAGATTAGATTATATTTATCTATTTAGAATTAAGGCGTGATTTTTTTTTTCTAAGCATGTTTACATAACGGGAGCTCCAAAACTAAATCTACTTAAGCATGTATTGTTTAAAGATATAATGCATTATTTATTTAATGAATTTGCCTATTTTAGTTATATAAAAATCTAGTTATATACAATCGCTTTTATAGCGACCACCATTTTGTTTTTTATGCATTTGTATTTAAAAATATTATAACACTAAATATAGTTATAAAACAATATAGTCTACCTCAATAGGCGTGAATATTATTGAACTGCATGGAATGGTCAAATACACGTATTAAAACAAAAAGAAAAGCTAATGGAGTTATAATTTTAAATTTTGTTATTAACATTTTTCTTTAGATCATAAAAGATGTTTTCGAATGTATACTCTATAAATGATTTTTTATTTACTAATTATCTTTCTTAAAAAATTAATGTTATTTTTAGCTGGACGGCGGCTCTGCAACGGTTGGATTTGTTTGACACTATGTTACACGATGACACAGATGAAAATGAAATTTTTAATGGTAACACTTTCTCTTTAATAGAAGATATTAATTGTGTTCAGGACTTTTTCAGCGTTGACTCTGATTCTAAGAGTTTCAACATAATACACCAGAATGTTCGAAGTTATGCAAAAAATTTTGATGAAGTCTAAGTTTTGATTCAGGGATTAAAAACTCACTTCCAATGTTTGATTTTAACTGAAGCATGGTTAGGAAATGATAGTGATTTAATTAGTATAGATGGTTATAGTTATTTCAGATCGTACAACAGCCTTAATCAAAACGATGGCGTAGTTGTTTATTTAGATAATAAAATATCAGCGTCCTGCAGACAGCTGACATTGGGAGGTGTAGCCACTGCCTTATCAGTGACCTTCGACTGGGCCGGCCGCCCGTGCGAGATTCTAGCTGTTTACCGCAGTCCAAGCACAAATACGCTTTCCTTTATTGATGGCATCTCAGATTATTACTATTCAAGCCGTGATTTACGTGGAATTCGTGTATTAGCTGGGGATATTAACTGTGACATTTTATCTGTAGACCAAAATTCAATAGAAGAGAGATATCTCGATGCTATGTGTGATGCTGGTTTTATTTCTTGTATCAACTCAGTAACTCGACCAGCAAGTAACACTTGTATTGACCATTTTTTTATTAAATATAAAAAAAATATTCAAACAAAATCATCTGTTATTCAATCGTCTATAACAGATCATTACCCGATCGCGATACAATTATGGATACCGTCACTGAATAGTAAAAAAGTAGGAAGTATAAATTATTACAATAAAACTGATTGGAATAAAGTGACTTCTTTATTATCCGACATAAATTGGGATGACGTCATGAGCTGCACAGACGTAAATCTTTGTGCCGAACATTTTATAAATAAATTAAATTTGACTGTTACCCAAGCTACTTCGTCAATCAAAATTAACTCTAAAAATACCAAAATAAAACCATGGATTACCCAAGGCCTAATTACATCGATCAGAAAACGAGATGTGCTATATAAAAAAAATGAAAAATGAACCTTTCAACCCTCGAGCGAAGCAAAAATTTACTCAATACAGAACAATTCTACATATTTTAATAAAACGGACAAAGTTGAATTATTATAAAAACAAAATTAGTGAGGCAGCAGGTGATCCGCAAATTCTGGACTGTGGTGAATGAGGTGGCCGGGCGGCCGCGTGGCAAGGAGCCTTTCCCGGTCGAGGAATTCTCTGGTGGCCCCGACGCTGCCACACCAAATTCAGTTAAGAATATAAGCGAAAAGTTTAATACATATTTCTCAACAGTTGGAGAAAAACTCGCCCGCAAAATACAACCGAGAGGTCAGCCAGAGGTGGACGATGCTGCCCACGCTGTTGACTCCGTATTCGTAATGGTGGATGTAAGCGAACAACAACTTGCTAAGATAATCAATAGCATTAAAGGGGGTTCAGCACCGGGCTGGGACAACATTCCAGCTAAGATAATAAAAAATATGTTTCTTTGCATAGTCCAATTAGATATTTAATAAATCTAAGTATAGCAACTGGAAAATTTCCGAACATTTTTAAAATTGCGAAAGTTAGTAATTAGTAACTTAGTTAGTAACTAAGTTAATAACTAATTATTAGTAATTAGTAATAATTAGTAACTTTAGACCAATATCGTTGTTGAGTACAATAGATAAAATCCTAGAAAAATGTATAAAGATTCAGCTCACGGATTACATAGAACGCGAAAATATTATCACTGGGAATCAATACGGATTTCGAAAAGGGAAAAATACATCAGATGCTCTTTTTGACATAACTAAATTAATCTCAAACGAAATTGGGGAAAAGAATAAAGTCATGATAACGTTTTTGGATCTAGCTAAAGCCTTTGACTCGATTGATAGGAACATCTTAATAAATAAATTAAAACTTTTAGGTATAAAAAATAAGGCTTTGGATTGGTTTGAAAGTTATTTTGAAAATCGAAAACAGTTTGTAACGATAAATGAAATTAGCAGTGAAAACTCATTAATTAACTATGGGGTGGTTCAGGGTAGTACTTTAGGGCCTACATTGTTTCTTATGTATATAAATAATATTGCAAAACTGACATCACAAGGGAAATAATTTTTGTTTGCTGATGACACCGCGCTTGTGTCATATGGCTCTTCTTGGGACGAGGTGTACTGCCAGGCGTCCTCTGATCTCATTAAATTAAAGAATTGGTTCGACCACAACTTTTTATCATTAAATGTAACTAAAACCAAATGTTTACCAATATACCTAAGACAGGATAGCGACCCGGGTCAGAGGATACTAAGGTTGCACTCCTGCAGTGGTCCGGGGACGGCGCCGGCCGCTGCCTGCGGTTGTGAAATCATTGAACGTGTGTCACAATATAAGTATCTAGGGGTGATCATCGATTGTAAACTGAACTGGTTGCCCCACATTCAATATATTAAGGGCAAGTTAAGATCACTTGTTTTTGCTTTTTCGCAGCTCGGCCGGGTGCTGTCTGTGGATCACTGTAGGAGTGTATACTATGCGTATGTGCAATCGTTGATGCAGTATGGAGTCTTGGCGTGGGGGGCGGTGTCTGCCTCTGTTCTTGAGCCTCTCGCTGTCACACAAAGAACGATAATTAAACAAATACTTAGAAAGGATTCTAGATATCCCACGTCACAACTTTTTCTTGATTTCCCCGTAATGAGTATTAGAAAACTTTATTTGAAAATTTTAATAATTTATATTAAATTAAACAAAGATAAAATATTTACCTCAGTACAACATTCGTATTCAACAAGAAATAAGATAAATTTAGGCATCAACGTACCAAAATTAAATTGTAAAATTCAACAGTCGAATACTTTTTATATCGCCCATTCTGTCTACAACAATCTTCCTTCTGATGTAAAAGAATTGGAGGTTGGCAGCGTCGACGTCTTCAGGAGGGGGGTGGGGCGGTGGCTGATGGGCATCAGTGATGATGCTGCTGAAGCTCTGTTGCAATCCCGGTATCGGACATAGCGTGACAACGAACATTCTGGTTTTTCTGTTTTTTTCTGTCATCTGTTTTTTTCTGTTTTTTTTTCTTCTTGTGTTAATAACTCAAGGATTATTATTTTTCTTTCATTTAACAATTTTTTTTCCTAACCTATGTACAGTTATTGTTTATTTTATTAGTTGATTATTTTATTGTTTTATTATTTCATTAGTGATTATTTAATTTTGTAAGGATAAATGTATAGTGCAATACCAGTTGAGTGACTGAAAAGACTCTCCTCACACGCAGACGCACAGTCTTTGTGGGGAAATTCCACATTAGAATAATTTATTTTTTATTGTACTGGAATGTACCTATTTTATTTTGGAATAAATTATCTGAATCTGAATCTGAATCTGAAAGTTCAAAATGTAAGTTTGTTATAATGTGTGTAATACATGTAACATGTGTGGATTTATAACCTCAAAGCATAGGTTTTTCTCCAAATATTAAAAAAATACAGTTTTTTTCAATTCCATGACGAATTAACTTTTGTTATATACTTGATGATCTCTAGGAATATTGTTATTAACCATACAATCTTAACTAATATCAAGGTATTCCACAATGTGGGAATCATTGTTTTATGTTTGTTTGTATCTAGACATATATTTTTTTAGTTTTTAGTTTTTTGGAACGGTCTAAGCCGCGGTCTTGTCCCTATCTAACATCGACCAGTTGCTAGAAAGCACCATTAGTTAATATCCAAATGAAAATGACAACTTGGTTTGAAATCGAACCTTCAAAAAGCTAAAAACTTTTCTCAGGATATAAACGGCAACCCTATGAATGAATGTCAAGCACTATAACCACTTAGTGTGAATATAGACTTTATGTTTGACCATAGACCATAGACCATAGACTTTATGTTATTTAAGTTGATACTATCAAGCCAGTAATTTCACAGCTTTAGATATCATTATAAAATTATTTTATGTTTGCGACATAATATATACTTATAGTATTTCACAAAGAAATTTCTTAAATGCTGTTCCTATTACCATATATATTTGTATCAATCAATATTGTCAATTCCTTGAAAAGTAGGTTAAATTTTAAATAGAAGGCGTCGCGCTTCTCGTACAAAGCTCCTTGTCTTGAGTCTGTTGCTGAAACTGGAAGGCACGTGGCCTTTATACTGTCTCGGTGAATGCATTTATGCAACAGTTTATTTAGGTTAGTTACATGTCTAATGTTTTCACTTTTCAGTAAAGTTTTATTACATGGACTAGCTTTTACCCGGCTCTGTTAGGGGCGCTAGTTTTGAGTCAACATGAGTCAAAATTGCGGTTTTTAAAAAATATAGAGTGATAACTGTTTATACAGTATATAATTATTATTCCGCAGAAAAATAATAACAGGTAAGGTACCCAGTTAATTAAAAACCTAGAGCTAAAATCCTAGAGCTAGCTAGAACTAATAAGCTTATCAATTGATAATATTAAAAAAAATTGGTTTATTATTTTATACAGCTTATTAAAATAAAAAAAATTAAAACAACCTATTCAGTGGATCTCTTTTTCTCTTGTGCATACAGAAAACTATTTTCACAGCTGCTTTTTTAGGTTGTTTTATTGCTAACAGTTGGCAGGTGTTTGTTATTGTTTAGCTTTCTTTTTAAAATATAAAGTGCCTTTGTCATTTGAGTTAAAAGTTTTAAAAAATGTGACCAGGTGATAAAACTGTGCCAATTTTGAAAGATTACATATATACTATTTCCATATGATTAAACTGGGAATTTTCTAGGACCTTATGGAGAAGCCCTATTGACCATCATTTAATAAGAGTAAAATCTAGAGTCTTGTGTTGAAACAAAAAGCTTTGCGTTGACTTGTGCAATAGTGCAATTAGGGAGAAAAATAACGCATTCCAACCGGGACGAAACGGAAGTCATTATGTCACAATGTTATCATTGTGAATTAGTCTACAATGAGCTGTCAACATAGGTTGTATTCTTTATGTTAACGTCATAAATCTTCAACGCAAACAACCATTTGCTACTGATTATTAATGGACAATATTTTATAAATTTAAAAGCAATATATTTTGTTTGTTGTTTTATTTGCTTATCTTATATGGAGTACAAAGCCTCATTAACACATGACAATAGATGTGTATGTTTACTCAATATATTGATGATTTTTACTGTTCACTGGAACCATGTTTTCTTTTTTCGTCAATAACGGACGGATGGGAAGGGATTTATTAGCACTTCATATTTCTAATAGTTGAAGCCAAAAGTAAGTAATTGTTATTTTCCTACAAAAATTTATGCGACTTTCAATTATTAAATAACTACTTATCCCGTACTTAATTATTCTACCATTTAAAAAATTTAACATTTTACTCTGTAAATAAAACAGATAGAAGGTTTTAAAAGTTATAATATATGGAAATATAAGACAAAGTACACATGTACAAAGTACACGAAACATAATACTTTCCTTCTCTTAATCTATCTTATTGTAAGTTGCTAAACATTGCCATAATTAACAATTCTAAATTACCCAACTATTTCATTGAGCAAGGAACAATAGTCGTTTGTAAGGTTTGAAAGTTTTCAGTTGCATTTGTATCGATCAACGGAAACGACCCCTAATCACCCGCACGCAAGTGTTTTGCTAACCACTTCTCCGCATGCTTACTCTGTCACTTGGTGAAGGTCGTTTGGTGCTTTTGTAAACAGCGATGAAAGAATTTTGGTTACTTTATTTGAAAACATATAATATGGAAGATAAACGTATTAAAAGTGATATCCATTGAAACCAGCTGCGAATCTAATTTTTTAACATACTTATAATTAATTATTAAAAAAAATATTGGTGCGAAACTAAAATTTTGGTACTTCTGTTTCTATGAACTAAGACTGATGATTATTCTAGGGTATTAAACAGAGGTTTTGAAATTTATTTTAACAAAGGCTTTTTTTATATCTTAGTTGCTTGGGTAACTGACTCAGAAAATTAAATAAAATGTTACCACAAAGCGAGAAAAAGTCATTTATCGAGAAAATTGTTTTTAACACCCTATCCTACAACTTATAGGAAATGTAAAAAAATTGATTTTTTTTAGATATTGCTTTTAATCATTAAAATTTTGAGGTAAGTTTTTTTAAAATAATGTAGGCCTACTATGTTGAAAGGTCGTAGGATTTTTTACCCTAGGCTCTGAGGTACGATTGGTTTGGTCGTTCAGAGAGCAACAGCACCAACGCTCTGTTTCACTGATCACTGCGTTCACTGGACTTTTCTATATAAGACTTTGTGGGATACGTCAAACATAAAGTTTAATATTTTCGTATGCTACAAAAAATGCAAAACGGTGCATGACAGGAGCAGCGCAATCAATAACACATAAATTTTACCGAGTGTGCTGGTGGCGGTGGGATATCTTTTGTATATTTGCAGGGTAACAAACTGTGCTTTTATAGATCATTAACAGTGTAAATTAGGTCTTATTTGAATCCTATTTCATACTATAAAACAAGTAATTTTTGTACAGGCAGAATATTTTACCCATTCAACTAATTCAGATGTTTTATTTTTTGAATATGGGGCATTAGTTATGAGAATCAAGCTAGGAAAAATCCTGTTTCCTAGTGACAGTCCTTCAAGTTCCCATGTTATCCTTTTGGACATTTTAAGTTACCTACCACATTGAACCAAAATCAGCTGAGAACTGTAGTAAAAAACTAACATGTTTCATTTTTAACATGTGGTTCATTAGGTTTAAACCAAAATACATCACCCTCTTTCCTGGCGAGTAACCGGAGCGAACAAGCTCGTCGTAGAGGTAGTGAGCGGAGCAAACGCTTTCGTCTTACAAGTTTACCAAGCAAGTGTTCGGTCCCTGGGCACTGTAAATTAAGACATGTAAATGCAGAAAAATCCTCAATGCAGATTTTATGATTTAATTTTTCTTAATTTACAAATTAATCAACCTTTATTTTGCTCAGTTTCAAATAAAACCGTTTATATAATTACATTTATTTAACATAAATATTTGCGTTTTAACATTGCTTTTCGTTGAAAACAGGAAATACCGATTTTGAAGTTAAAGCTATCGAACTGTCGTTATTATCGTAATATGGTACAAGAAAGTGTCGGTGCTCTTCTGTGCGGCGGAACTTGTTAGGCGGCAGAGTTTGCACATTGTAGCCTCAAGGCTCTTAATACGTGGAAATGCACGTCACAAGCCTCGGCTTATGTGGAGTTATCGCTTAAACTGCTGCCCTGAAAACTCTACCTCATCTCTGGTACAATGAATTTTCATATATGAACCAAAAATTTTCAGTTTTTTATGTTTCCAATGTGTTATAGATAAAAAATAGATAAAGATGTTGGTTTATTTGTTAATTATTATTATTATGTTGTTACTGTATTTACAAATCTTCGTAGTCTAGCTCAAAAATAGCCATACGAGAATTAGTCAATTAGTCACTATGTACCTGGGTGAGTGGTTGCGCAAAAGGAATGATCACATTTTTTATGAATATTACTTCAGAGATATGCAATTGAATCCTATACTATAATACGAGCAATGTCTGAAGGGATGTGTGTTCCACGATCTCGAAGTCTAGTGGGTAGATTTTGCTTAAACTTTGCATTTAAGAGTGTTTTGGCACAAAAATAAATTTAGAAACAGCCTCAATCCCAGAAAAAATCGAATTTGGTATAAATTTAAGTTTCAATATCGTAATTTTTAACACTGGTCTTATGGGTTCCTATTTTGATAACGAAATAACAACTAAAAGTAAACAAAAATAAAGAAACATTAATTTTAAGCAGTTTTTTAACAGCTGTTATCTGTGAAGGGCCTGGTGTAGATTTAATAGCTTTAATAGCTTGACACTATAACAAAAGTGAATTAAAACCGACGAGCAAGGCTCGGTTAACCTGTTACTTTTATTTTATTTACTTTTTTAGTTCGCTACTCCTCCTGATTTAAATTCAAATTTAAATTCAAATTCGAATTTTTTTCATTTCCAATCAATTATTACAAAAAATACATATATAAATACATGGAAATTAGTCCCCACATAGGACATCCTGTGTGTGTGGGGACGAGCCGTTGTTCAGTAGCAAAAAAACCTAAAACTAGTTACAACAATAGGAAACATTTAAATTTTATGTTGCGAGGGGAATTTCTTATAATTATAGAAACTAAAGTAACAATTATTATTGAAAATAAATTATAAGCCAAACTGAGCTGCATATGGATATTATAATTTTAAAGTATCTTAAAGATAGAACAGCTGCAAAAAAAAGAAAAGAAAACTATTTCCAGAATACTATTTAAACATCTAAAGGAAAACAGGATACACACAGCTATGAAAGGAATGTCTGAACATAACTGCATACAATACATAATAGAAGTTAAGATTGAACTATTTTCGATTAAATATTTTTAATACAAACTGGGATGTCATCGTTTTTATAAATTCCTGATAAAAATGTCAATTCATGATGGTTAATTTTGTCTGAGAATGTTTTCAATTATATAATCACAAAGAAATGGTATACAAAATAAGTTTATCTAAGAATTTCACTGATGAGGAGGGATAAGTATTGCTGCGCCGCCCCGGCTTACATCGGTCAGCCAGCTGACTACCCTACCGCGGTACACGGCCTCACTGCAGTCACCTGATTCTCTGATTTCCTGAGGAACATTTCTGAAAACACTTTGAGCCACATAAAAAGCATTAGACATACTAGACTTATTCTTTGGTCTTAAAACTTGTATACCGACATTTTCGTGATGTCTAGTGCTATAATCATGACCAGTTAAAGAAAAAATTGATGTTTTATTGTTTTATGAAAAATAATATATTTTGACCAATATTTAAAAATTGACAGTAAATGTACTCTCCCTTGACACAATTTAAATTCTTAAAGTTGAAGCTCGCCACCGCCTAGAGGACCATCGTATCGGGTACTTTGGAGCCATTATGGTTGTTCACTTTCAATGTTTCCTGGCTTGACCGCTGGAAGTGGACGCCCGGTGGATTTTATTGGTTCATCTTGCGTAGCATTAAGTACACGTATATCTAAGTGCTGTTGTTAGAAGCACATATGCTGGAATTACACGTTATTAATTCAATGTTTGGAAGATGGAAAGTGGAGAAACACAAAATTACATTTACAATTGTCCTCATAACACAATAAATTGTATTGAATGTATTTTTTCGGAAATCCATATATTTATATAAAAAGTGGAATACATACTATACTATTAGTATATAAGTAGTATAAGTACCACTTATATCTCGAAAACGGCTGAACTAATTTGGCTAAAAATTGGCGGGAAGGTAGCTTAGTAACATATAGGATACTTAATTATAAATTAATTAATTATTAATTAATTATTTTATCCATATTCCTCCATAGGGCTCCACCCCACACGTCTTCAAAGTTACCTTGTTATTATTGTGGAAGTATTATTTTTGTATTGGAATATATGATTACATTAAGGAATATTAATTTTGTAAACAGCTGTTCTCATTTAAATTACTGAGGGAAGATTGGTAATAAAAAAGTAAAGGATATCATAGAATTGACGGGGAGTGAGCGCAGCGAACAACCAGAACCTGACGGCGTCTGGGCGCAGCGAACGAGCTATACCTGACGGCAAGTAAGCTCAGTGACTGAGCTAAAGCTGACGGCGAGTGAGCGTAGCGAAGGGCAACTTGAAGGGCAAACAAATTAATTAAGTTGGCATTGAAAAGCATGCCGGGAAAGCTAGTTATATATAAAGTACATATACAATATAAATTGATAAAAACATATTTTTACTCATAATACATTCTAGGTAGTTTAATATTTAAATTTGAAGAAAAAAGTTTTGAGTTATAAACTGCAATATGTGACATTAAAATATGTTGATACAATGACATGCAATCAATAATTGTGGGTTTAATTAGTTAACTTAAACATTTTTCGTCATAAAACATTGTGTTCATAAAGAGAAATTTTATGATTAAGTACAATAAACGTTTCATGCTAACTATGTTCACGTATTCCGATACAAAAAAACATTGTTTTTAATTCTAAAGGTGCTCTCCTGTTCAGTCAAGAGTGTTTTGTTTTGAAACAAGTGAGAACGTGTAGCATTGTAAAATACAACACACAACATATCGTAAGCCCTTGTAAAAGGTGCATCCTTGGTAATATTATGAATACACCTTATAGATATCAGCAAGTACTATTATTATAAATATTGAACCATTCATGCAAAATTCTCACTAAAGCAACTAAACTTGAGCATTCGCCTTTGTTTTCAGAACAACGTAGAATGGTAAACATAAAATCAATATTTAGTAATCATTATAATACTTCGATAAAATATTCTCATTTGCAACTATTAATTTTATTGATTCTTATGATTGTATTTTTCTATGTTTTAACATTTATTGCCTATCAAATAAATAAACATTTTCTGTATCGTTGAAATATCGTCTTCCTCATTTCTGTTACTAATACGTTAGTTTGTTATGGTTTTGTAACTTATTCAAAATTATACTTATTCTAGAAGTTTAAATAAAGAGAATACTGTGGCAACTTTTTCTATAATTATTAAACAAATTTATGCGTTTAAACTCGACACTTTAATAACCATTCCATCTTTAGCTTCACGACTATTCAATAATTTAAATTAGAGATGAATTCTCTGGCAATAAAATTACACAATATTTGATACTTTTGCTTATAATAAGATGAACAATTCATAATGTGACGCTTCGCGCCAGGAACACTTTATATAGTGCCAATTCTCCGTGCGTTGGCCGTGGCGCAGGATCCGACAGCCTCTCTCTAGAACTATCTCGGCGACTCCATGAACGCCGGCAAAAAGGCGATAATTGTGTTCGCTCGCTCTCTTCTTAACGAGCTTCTACTGGATTAGGATCAACTGGCACCACACTATGCGGAGATAAGTAATAAGTTCTAAGGGGGGTTAGTGTAGGGCCCAGGAAATAGGTGTGGGGGATGATAAATTACCGATAATGTAGTTAAATCACAATAAATCGAAATTAATTCCGTTGATTGAGCATAAAAATATGTAACTTCTATTGTTCAAGGTAGGCTCAGAACCGTAGTCCAAGGTGTTCTTTCAGGACGTCCTTATTATAGGATGGGTTGGATTAGAGAATTTCTGGGTTCAATTTTCAATTATTAAATTCACTGCTTAATTTAGTTAGTTAGCGTTAATTATTATTATGCTCATCAAAATGGCTGGTTTTTTGTTCTGTTCTTGGCGACAATCGGCGTCTGGGTAAACCTCCAGTATCTCCCTTTAGCTATTAAATGTAGTTCAATCAATATATCACGGTGATTCCTCAGTTATCTCAGCTTACACTTCTATCCCTATTTCCTCACCTGTTGCCCTAGTTAATTCCAGTGATAGCGCCTTTACTTGGAGTTGAGCTTTCAGCTAGTCATGTTGCCACCTGAACTCCATCATGTTGTTGCATTCGTAGTCTACCAATTCAATTTCACAGTAGTTTCACAACAGCTCAATACCACTATAGAGTCTCCCTCATCATATCTACAATCCCCCATTATTATCAGTAATCCATTATTTTTTAGTTTCGATACTAAATCATATTGTTGTTGTATGTGAACGTTAGAAGTAATGAAAGTGTTCACAATTTTAAATGTGTCATTTTGTCTAAGACCGCAATAATTGATACTGGTGGCAAGGGACAAATCCTGGTTAAAGGTCCACTCATTGCGCATAGGTAGCCATTGGACAGTTTTCATCTGATGTAGATTATATAATTCTATCAATATTCTAATATCTTGTATAAAAAGTCTACCCTTCCTTTTAATGTCTTAGTCTTATTTATTTTACTTTTTATTTACTTTCTGACGTTGTGAAAAATTTGAGGATTTGAAAGTAGGTATAAAACTACATCAATATGCACCTCATCCAATCACTCTTCATTTTGAACCTCTTAATTAAATTTAAAATATTCATAGGCGGTTTTTTTTCTTATCCTAGAAGCAACTTATCACGCTGTAAAATCATTACCTCACCTTAAACGTCTTAGCATTAGAAGTAATAAGCCACAAACCCGAGATCAAAAGCTTTGAGTTTTAAGATATTTATTGCATTTTAAAGTTTTACCCATATGAATTACATTTCAATTGAGACCTTTAATCTGACTTGCATATCAACTTGTACTTGCATTAAAGATTTTCATCTGACTCTTGGATCACTGGGAATAAACTTCAGGGTATGGAGTTTCCGGTGTGCTGAAATAGTTTTTTCTATTTCCAGTAACTTTGCTTCAAATTTTGTAGCTTTATCTTTATTATTTTAAAAGTTAACTGTCCTGGGACTTTACTTCCTCCCTGTATCCATGTTACATAGATAAACCAAATAGCGATCAAGATGTAAATTAATCCCATTAATGATGGTTAGAGTTTTACTAAACAAAAATAGGGATTGGTAGACTGATGTTAAACAGTTGATGCAAAATCTGTCATTTTGGGGATATGGGCAAAGATTTTATTAGTATAAAATGTTTAAAATAAGTTTTAGGCTGTGAATGGTAACGGAGATCATAGCATGAATAACAATAGAGCAATGATGACCTATTATATGATCTCCGTCATTATTAACAATTTTAAACACATTACAAAACTGATTTTAAACTTCTTATAATAATTAATAGTGCAATTTTCACCCACATCCCCCAAATACCAGATTTTGCATGAACTGATTATCATCAGCCTAAGTCTCAATAGCTATTTTTTTATTGATGTAGAATTAAATTTATGTATAGTTTCCATAGAATAACAAAAATAAAATCGTCAATGACTTTTCAATCACAATGTGGAATATAATACTTGGGGGCCGAGCATTTGAAAGGTAAACTTTAACAATTAATTGTTTGTACTCTTGGTAATATCAGTCTCATACCTTACGCTAAAATGCCAAGACCAACAGACTTTTATTATTCAATACGAGCTCGTTCGCTCTGGTCAGTCACCTCCACGACGAGCTTTTTTGTTTCGCTCACTCGAATTTTAAGATGTTTTAATGAATATGACTATGGGTGCTGCACTCAGGTATGAGTTTTTTGAAACTGTAACACGTGGATTTCATCCCTACCATCTAATTACCATCTAAACCATGATTGTAATCAACCCTCTCATCTTCACCAAAATGGGACTTGTTTATCATAACAAGCCGAATGAAATCATTCTGACTAGCGATGAAGTTTTAGCAACTATAAGCGAAGGCCTTAAGGTGAAGTAGTAAGGAAATAGAACTAAAAAAAAAAACAGGAATTCGCAGCTTATGTATGTATTGTTTCTGCAAATTAGTCAGGAAAAAATTTATAGGCAGAAATGTAGAGTAAGTGAAAAATGATATTATTATAGCGTTCCAGTCATTTTATTATAAATGTAGCCATACTTATTTGAAACAAAATATCCTAAATAATATTTTTATAAATATACCTTTTCTATTGGTTTCGCCTGTATAGTGTTATAAACTCATAGCACTTGACCAAAACAAAACACTCTTGACTCGACGTGAGAAAAGAGCCACTTGAGAATTTCACACAATGCACATTCCATGGAAAAATCCATACCTGATGTTAAGACTGCTTGTCCTTTTTTAATCGTATATATGTCATATTAAAAATCGAGAATCTACCTCCTTTTAACTATTTTTAATTTATATATCAACAATTTATTATTGTTTAGACTCACACGTTGCTTTCGACACTTACTACTTACATTATATGCATCCTGTGGTTTGCTACCATGGTGGTATTGTAAATATATAAAGGATAATCCCTTCCCAGTGCACGTACATACTGAATTGCATCACATTATGGTATATTTCATTTTCCCCATAAACTTCATGAGGGTGGGTAGATAGGTTTGCCGCCATACAAGTTCTGGAAGTAAATATAACCTGAACTCTACCTAGTGAATGTATATACCAAATTTGATTAAGATGTCAATAAATATGAGAGTTACAGGGTTTTTTTTAAAATTCCCCATAAGAATAACATGGAAAACCTATTTTTGAATTTTTCAAATAAAAAGCCCATAAAAAATTAAAATCCCAATAAAAATTTGAATTTTGGCATGTTAAGGCAAGTTAAAAATGCAAATACGAAATTGTTTGTTTTTTAAGCTTTTTTAAGTGGTGTGAGATTAAGAAGTTAAATTTTAAAAATTAAAAAAAAAATTGCCAAAAAAATGCCAAAACCTTTTTTTTTGCCCCTTTTAAAGCTCATAAACCTCGTTCCTATAGCCCAACAATGCTGGTTCGCGAACTCATAAAAAAAGACCTGGTCCTACACCTCAATACCAAACTTAATCGAAATCGGATTCATTTTCATATACTACATCAAAATGAACGAATTGAGTTTTTGGCTTACGGGGACCTCAAAATGAAACAGTAACGTAGTCCTGGGCCTAGGTCTTACCATGGCTACTACCGTATTAGCATATTCCCTACAGGGAAATTTTCTAAAACTGGGGAAATTTAACGCCTGCCGATTAATGAATAGATTGCATTTACTAACTTTATATAACAAATGATCATAAATAATTTGTCATAAATGATCATAAATCATAAATGATTTTTCAATACAAATTTTCATAACAATTTTAATATTTCAATGCTTAGATTCTTTCATTATGCAAATAATGAATATTTACTGATTTCTTATAATTTTAAACTGAGGATAGTTTTGTGCATTGATTTACTACTACAAACATTTAATTTAATTGTTTGTTACTAAATATAGAAATCAATCATTGTTTATATTTTCAATATTCTTCTATGGAAATGCGTATTTTAAATAATTTTTATAGTCATAAAAGATACCACTCAAATATGAGGCTATAATTCTAACAACAAAATCAAAGTTCATTGTTAATTCTGTTCAAAATAAAGAAGTGTAAATATTGTAGGGTATAGGATTTCAACAACTTTTTAAAGACCAACCCAGCACTCACTGATGTTTACTACCACTCAAATGCGAGATTTGTCCAATACTGTAATATTTACCAGGTATACACTGTCCGGCTAAAATATCTCGGTAAATCTCTTCTCAGTAAACGTGAATAAATAATTTTTGTGTGGCGAGATAAATATAAAACAAATATTATTTATCATTTTCATATAAAACTAAGAATAAAATCCACGTATAATTTCATATGATTTTTGCATATCATACAATCTATATCTGTATACGTATTATATTGGTCTCTGAAAAAAAGAAAAATAATACACGCATTATGATTATGAATTAAACAATAGTGTTTCTTCTACGTTGCTCTTTTGAATTCGTACTAAAGGGTCGCAAGGAATTGGGGTATTGCACAGTATTATGAAAGCAATATTAGCAAACAACATTACTCAAGATTAATTATAAAAAAGTGATTAATTAACAGAACTAACAAATTACTCGAGTATTATTGATTCTTTATTAGCTCAACGTAATAAGTTTTCGCTATACCACTGTGAAATCACCTGCTTTCGATACGTTTATCACCTTCGAAAATTTATCATTACATTGTTCACCGAAAGTAATGTTTACTATTTGTTGTATTTTACCAAATAAGCAAACAAACCTTTGTTATTGTTTCTTAAACTGAAATAGAAGTACTGTTTAAAGCTAACCTAAAAACGGTTATTAATTTTTGAACATTTTGTATGTTTTTTGTTTTGTTTTGTTTTATGTTTTCGTTATTAACTGTAACAAATAAATATTCCAATGTCTGTTTTTATTGGAAAATTATAAGTCTTTGTATTGTAGCGAAAAGTATCGTTCAAAACACGAGCGAAAGTGGTTTGCTTATTCTCGACCTTTGAAGTGCTCAATAAATCTCCCACTTCAAACATATGGTCTCGAACATGCAATGACCCACTTTCAACCCTTGTTAAGAAATATACTATTTAGTGGTTATTGGCCAAATACAAAATAATGGTTTATATTGGAAATTCTAATTCAAACTCAAAATTCTTTATTTAGATGCTTTTAAACAGCAAAAAATTAATTACATAAAAAATAAGTACAGATACAGTAATTTTACATGCATGAACAAGAGTTAAATAAATCAGCCCATTCAAGCAAAGCAACAATCACAATACCTAGACAAAAATATAACAATATATAAATAATAATTAAATGCACATAGTTATTCATTCAAAAAAGATAGTGAACATGCAAATAAATAGAATTAAAATAATATAGAATTAAATAATAATAATAATGTAATGCAAACTTAGACCATATAGATAAATTAAAGAATTAGTTAATTCAATAAACAGTAAAATTTATCTCAAAAGATAATTAATACAGTATATTTTTACAGAGAAAATGGCTTTAAGATTGACCAATGGACTGCAGTGTGCTAGATTTCATTAGTCTTGATTTTTGTAACTTGAATTAAAATTAAAGAATGTTAAAAGAAATGTACATATAAGTGTATTTATAACAACAATCAATATGCAGGCTAATTAAAATATTCAAAATATTGTTATCATCAAAACAAGTATCAACTTTTAATAGTAAATCAGTTTTAAAAGGGTTTAAAGCACTAGAAACATTACATAACACAATATGGTCTGCGGAAAACACTCATAACTATCCGTGCCATTTATTAGAAGTAAAATGATGATAATTAGGAATTTGAATAAAAACAACATCCGTAATGTTTTATAACATACTATAGACATGGATTAAATAGTAATAAAAAACAATTTAATAATTATGATAGTAAAATTTTAACTCTTATCAGGGATGCCAGTATGTCGGACTCTTGATTGAACTGTGGCTGGTAGGCAAAATTGCCCACTTTAGGAATCGGGGTGTAGGATACCAATGGTCATTAAATAATTACTACGACTCAGTACACAACATGATTACTGAACCCCCCAACTGGTCAGGACACTGGTTAGGAAGAAATTCGAGTTTTTCTATACAAAACACTCGATATGTTTTATTATTGGATTCCTGATGTACTCTAATACGAGTGAGATATATTAGTATGTATATATGTATTATGATAAGACTAATTAAAACTATATGAACGATCAATTAAAAAAGGATTATTAGGAAAAATATTAAAAGATAGTTCAATAATAAAACATATACCTTGAAACTATAATAGTTATCTCTAATTAATTTCTAGTGGGAAACTGGTTAATATTAAACCGTTGAAAATTTTTTAACACGTAAAGATTGTACCTTTTATGTAATTTTTTCAAACATTTTATATAGTAAATTGAAATATACCGGGAATACAAACTAAATATATGTAAAAAAGCCTAGCCATAATAGTTATAAAACTAAAAAAATTTAATTCAATCTGTACTATACTGTTTTTGTCTTATTGATGTAATGGACCCAAACAGTGATACATGTACTTCCAGTTACAATTTGAGCCGTGACGTTTTGCCCACCATGTGTGATGTCACGCCTC
>CM061533.1:116077803-116228984 GCA_030545055.2 Neoaliturus tenellus | reverse complement strand
ATGGATATCCTGGATATATCTCAAGGACCGACATTCGACGAAACACTATGGGAGAAGGAATATCACACACACAACCCTTACACTTCATCACAATTAAACAATAATGATGAAATAAGAATTCCCATTCAACAACAAGATATTTACACATTACCATGTGAAAGTTATTTGTACATCGAAGGAAGGGTATTAAAATTGGATGGAAAAACTGCTTCAACAGTTCCTTTTATAAATAACCCAATGGCATATCTTTTTGATGAAATAAGATATGAGATATCAGGGGTGACAGTTGATTCAACAAAAAAGGTTGGTATAACAACTACATTAAAAGGATTAACATCATTAACACCACATGAGAAGAATTCAATAGTCACTGCCGGATGGGTTGCTCCTGATAAAGACACTATAACACCTGCTTCCAACGGTCATTTTGATTTTCATGTACCTTTACGATTGCTTTTAGGATTTGCTGAAGATTACAAAAGGGTTATAATAAATGTTAAACAAGAATTAGTATTACTCAGATCTTCAACTAATAAGGACTTAATACTTGCAGACCCTGCAACTACGGAAGATAAACTGGAATGGCAACTACAATTGGATAAAGTTGTTTGGAGAGTACCTCATGTAAGATTGGCTGATGAACATAGAATCGTATTATTAAGAAAGTTAAAATCTGACCGTGACATTGTAATGCCATTCCGAAGTTGGGAATTTCATGAATACCCTACATTACCTCAAACAGAACGACAAACATGGACCGTCAAAACATCAACTTACTTGGAACGTGCAAGGTACATAATACTCGGTTTTCAAACTAAGCGAAAAGATGTTATTACTGCAAATGCTGGTCAATTTGATCACTGTAAAATAAAGAATTGTAAAGTTTTCTTAAACTCTCAATTCTTTCCATATGACAATTTAAATGTCATGTTTAGCAAAAAACGTTTTTCCATTTTATATGATATGTATGCAAGATTTCAATCATCATATTATGGAAAGACTAATACACCACTATTATCACCTGATCAGTATTATTCCAAAGCTCCAATAATTGTAATCGATTGTTCAAAACAAAATGAATCAGTAAAATCATCAAGTGTGGATATAAAAATTGAAATGGAATTTGAAGAACCAGTAGCGGATGGAACTTCGGCATACTGTCTAATTCTACATGATAAAATAGTTACTTACACACCACTGACCGGAATAGTGAAGAATGTACTTTAAGAATAATTAGTACAACTACTGCAAAATATTGAGGTTAGAATTATCTTCCTCAATTTTTAAGGTTAGAATTTTGTTTATAAAACACAAGTTGAAAATAAACAATTATGTAATTGTATAAATTTCAAAAATTTTACAAAAAATATAAAAGCAGGAAATTAACTAGTAGAAACTTCATTCTATCTTCAACCGTCGTTTGGGAAACATCGTTCGCAAGATGAATTCTACTAACGGAGAAGAAAATACACCTCTAATGGATGAAAATAGTTCTGATATAGAAAAGCAAGTTGAACAAGAAATGGATGAATTCCTCAAGTTTAACAAACATAAGAAGAAAGAAGAAGAAGGAGAAGATGAAAAAGAAGTAAAAAGAAAAAAGGTTGAAGTTAACATTACAACAAATATTTTAACAGAAGTATTTCTTCGAATTTTCTACCCTATTTCTTCATGCATGACAAAAAGTATATCTGTTGGAATTGTAAAATCATTGGATTATTCACCAATTGTTATGTTAAATCAAGGAAGTAAAATGGTTATCTTTACTGAAACTTCTTGGGATTCTCTAATGAAACATTTACATCTTTTGGAATGTTATTTAACTAACAACACATTTGGAAAAAGAACAAGATTAAGTTTATTAGAATCAAATATTGAAGTTGATATAATCAAACATCGTGGGGGACAAGTTGTTCGCTTCAAAGATTTAACTAGACATGATGTAAAATTACATTTCACTAAAGAAGAATTTTACACTTTAAGTTGTACTACCGGTCCTGTCACTAGATACTTAAAACAACTAGTATTTTCAAGTACAATAATTAAAGATTATCTAATCGATACATTGGACAGACAATCATTCATTCCAATTTTATATGGTCCTGTGGATACTTCAATTTTTAATCGAATACCTCAAGAAGTGGATATGTGGAGACAATTAAACAACTATCACACCAATTTTAATATAAACGAAGAAGCGCAAGAAATAAAAGAAGAACAATCGTGTTTGTAATAACAGTCAGTTGTGGATGAGACTTCATCATGAACAAACGGGTCTCGTTTTCTACTGCATCACAGTTAATGGAAGTTAAAAGAGGTATAATTGAATTTCAAGCTTTTCGAGGGAATGATGGAAATTTCATTATTAAAGAATTAGTAATTTTGGATATGAACACATCTGTAATTTATCATTACTTGTTCAAACCTCCATTTCCATTCAATAAACTAACAACTAAAGCGAAAGTTACAAACAAATGGTTAAACAAACATTTTCATAACTTAAAATGGGATGAAGGTTTTATTCATTATAACATGATGCCGCATATTATGAATCATTATTGTAAAGAGTTTAAAACTATCTACACAAGAGGATTGGAAAAAGCAAATTGGATACAATCATTTACAAGCAATGAAGTGATAAATGCAATAATAGATAGAGATTTCCAATGCTACTTTAATGAACTTTGTATTTCATCAAAAAGTTTTAAACATCGAAGGTCACAGTGTGCTTTGAAGAATGCCTACCGCTTGAATAATTTCCTTCAACAAAGTGGTGGGGGTAGCATCAGTGGTGGGGGTAGTGTCAGTGGTGGGGGTAGTCTCGATAATAAAAGTGAGAGCGCTACCATGACACAGCATGAGTATTACTCGAACCTCCGAAGAGACAACATCTCCAACGGATATTCTTATTAACAAGAAGATTAGCATCAGCAAAAACATTAAGATGGCATCAAACAACTTACTTCAAAATTTAGTTGAACAATTCAACGCTCATTCAAAATCAACAATCCTACCTACAAAGAAATGTTCCGAGCTGAAAGAAGAAAAACACTACATCATTCATACAATAAAGAAGATGGAAACTTCAGTAGGTGATGCTATAAATTGCACATTAAGCGAGGCACCTTATACAATTGGTGATGAAGCAAAATTTCAAATCTTCCTACCAAAGCGCTTCGTACAACTACTACAAAATGAAGATCTTCGTATAATTCAACCCGGCGCACTCTATTTGGTATCACATGGACCAAGTGGAAACAATTCTACTGAACTTACAATTCATGTAACACCTACTACTGATTAGTTTGTACATAAGATTGTAAATATTTCTTTGTATTTGTTTCTCAATAAATATGATATAAACCTAAAAAAAAAAAAATAAAAAAAGCAACATATTGTAATGTGTTTGTACATTACAATATGTTGCTTTTTTTAAAAATTCCATGGGATGACCTTGACCCAATTTTGTGTGATAATAAAAGTGAAAATCAACTTGTTAAATTCATCAGTCTACGACTACCTTTCGTACCGTACACATCTCACTCTCTATCACTAAATACAAAACCTCAACATGTCCCTAAAGGTTAAGTGTGCATCTTATGATACCAACACCATAACTACTTTTGAACAACTTGAAGATTTAACTAACGAAATGCGAGTTTTACTTACCGGTGGTTATCACTTAACTGTTGATGTTAGTGCTACTAATACAAGGATGTTCACTAAAACAAAATATTGCGATGATGAAATATTTTTTTCTACACAACCTACAACTTCTTCATCGCCAGCTGGTCAACATAACGTCAAGTTCCAGAAGTATTACCAATGTTGAATAACTTTTAATAAATAAAATTACAACTAAGGAATCACGTGATCAATGTCAAGTTCATAAAAAGGATGTAACAGTTTGATAAATAATCATTCGCTTCTCAGCTCTCGCCACAACAAGATCTATTCTACAAAATGTTATACAGAATGATGATTGAACTTGATGGGAAAATCTATGGAAAGGATTATAACACTGTTGAACAAATGACTCAAGATTTAGATGTATTAACTAAAGAAGGATATCAAGCTAAATTAATTTTAAAATTTCCTGAAGTACATCCACTATCAACAGAAGAACTTATTGCTATGGCTAAGGCGGAGAGAGAAAAAAAGTCTGAAGAAAACAAACAGAAACAAACTTCCTAAATTTCAATAATCCTTACACTTGTAAGGTATAATTTTTTAAAACTCCATTTGAATGACCTTGAAATTACCCCTACCACTTTTCATAGTACATAAAACTCGCTATTCATCACTATACAATCTTATTCTTTCACTAGACTCCGCAGCGTCAACATGGAAGAGGAAAAATACAAGTACAAACCTCGTTACTGTTGTGAACAACAGTGTACAGATTTAGGACC
The DNA here is from genome assembly GCA_030545055.2 of Neoaliturus tenellus. Classification (NCBI taxonomy): domain Eukaryota; kingdom Metazoa; phylum Arthropoda; class Insecta; order Hemiptera; family Cicadellidae; genus Neoaliturus; species Neoaliturus tenellus. The sequence goes on along the minus strand of CM061533.1, from coordinate 116,224,572 downwards.
AATGATGGTGGATGGGTTAGCTTGTACTAAATGTGAATTCTTCGGATCTTGTTATTGCAAATGTAAAACAAAACAACTACCACCACCGGAATTGCGAACTTTCAAATTTTACAAATCAAGATATTTTCATACATGTTGTCCTCAAAGATGTTTCAAATTTCACCCTCTAGATCTTGCTCATTGTCAACGCACCAAGTCTCATCAAGATGATTTTTGTACACATATGATAAAAAGATGTAAATACAGATCAGATTGGTATTCCGATCCTGTAGAACCATCAAATGTATAATTTCAGTTTTACAATCTTTTTTAAAACTTTAATTGGATGACCTTGAGATTTCCCCCACCATTAGTTCTAATTTTTATATAATATTAAATCATTCCACTTCCAACACTCTAACTAACAACATGGAAGGAAAATTTATCAAGTTTGAACATATAATAACTGACAGGGAGGAGATGGAAGAATTGTTTCAAAACTTACTTTCTGTCATTGACGAATATCCTATAAGATGGTTCAGAATTGTAGTTCAATATTTAAATCCTGGTGAATTGTTTTCTTCATCGAGTGAAGAGGATGAAACAACTACTTCGGTTCAAATAATTGAATTAAAAGACGAAGAAGAAGAAGAACTAAACGTTTTATTCAATCATAAGCTCAAGGTCCCCTATATAGAAGCCCCCTCCCTAGAAAGCCCCCCTCCCTAAACACCTGCTCAAGGTCGCCATTATATAAGCCCCCTTCCCTAGGCGCTAATCCTCATTCGATTGCCAACTCTCTAACGATGAACACTTCTCCATTGGCACGAATGAATGCTAGTTTTGAAATAAACTCAAAAGATGATTTACAAGAAATATTTAATGCTTTAAATGAAATTATAGATAAATTTAACGCTATTACAATGAATTTGGAAATAACTTACGCTTGTCCTATTTGTAATAAGGTTGAAAGTTCTGATGAAGACAGTTTACTAAATACTACTCCTCTTACCCCTCTACAGTCGGACACAACTTCTGAGGCAAATGATGAGCAGCATCTTTCCCCCACCGCTTCTATGTAACAACGCTCTTTCCCCCCACCACTTCTTTATTTAACCGACATTTCCCTCTTTTAACTCTCATTCCATCCTCGCCTCTTCAACTATCAACATCGCTTCTTTCAAAATTTCAAAAAAACACAAACATGATGGATATGATGGATGAAGTTCCATTTGTAACAAGGATGGAAGAGGATAAATTGAAATTGGAAATCAAACGATTGGAAATGGAACGGGAAAACCAACTCGAGATGTTACGTTTGTTCAAACTTTTTAAATACATCATCTGGGGACTCTGCGTTTACCTTCTCATCGTCGTCGGTGTTTGTGTTTACAACTCTGTAGTTCATAACAAAACTTCAACTTGTTTAAACACTGCTGTCACACATTGATTGTATGTTTTTCACAAATAAAATTCACAAACCTAATTCTATACCTATCCCGCTATCACCGGAGTTAGTTCCACTCTCCGAACTATTACTCCGGTGGTAGCGGGATAGGGTTTTTTAAAACTTACTCTGGATGACCTTGACATACTTTCCATAACCCAATTGTCAAGTTGAATTTCAAATTTCAAATAACATCTCCTCCCCCACCGGAAGCTATATGGCATGGCATATGGCGGCAGCGACTGATTTGGCAGCTGGCCGATGGCAGCTGGCCGGCAGCGGCTGGCAATTGGCACGACTTCCGTTTTGAAAGTAACCAAACCCCACTACTTTTGTGTTCAATAACACTTAATGAACAGGTGTGGAACAGAATTTATCATTAGGCGTTTCTTTAAAAGTTATTTACCTAATGTATATTGTTCCACATTTCTGTTCTTCACAGAAAATATATATGTGTTATGAATGTTTTGTATTAATCTTAACAAAATATTGGAAGATAAAAATAGAAATATTATCTTTTAACAATCTATTTTTATTTTGCAAATTGACTTCCAACAATACTTGGCAAACGTACAAAAGCTTCGAGCTATTGATTATTACAATCGATTTAAACCAAAAACCGTCCACGATAGAGTGATTTTCCCCCTAGGTAGCATGTGACCCAAGACTTCCTGCTTCTTGCCTTACAACACTCTATAAGAAAACTCTGATATTTCAAAATCTCTGTTTAAAAAATTAAACCATGACAATAGATATTTAAGCTGCTAAACTGTGAGTATAGATTGCTTAGTTGCCATTACATCATTTTAACAGCTAATCCATAAAAAAATCATATTGTTATTGCTATACATACTAACATATTTATAAAATAAAATATTATTGATCGACAATTAATTAAAACTCATCAAATCGATAAAGGCCTATAGATATCAAACATTTTCTTTATTGATACCGGTTTCGAATCAACTACGATTCATCATTAGTCATAGTTCTTAACGCACATTAGTGGTTGTCAACAGTTAAAAAATTACAGATCATAGGCTATTTAAAATAAATAAACAAATACAAAACCAAACACATTTTTGTTTTTTTTTTAAGAAAGTAAAGATTTTACATCCATAGGCCTTCATCAATTTGGTGAGTTTTAATTGATAAATACAGGTGCCAAGGCCCAGCTACAGTGTTAAATTAATTAATTATTTTGCCTTGAGTTGGTTCTTCTGTTTATGTAGACAGCGAATGGAAATGTTATACTTACATACACTCAATGGATTAAATTATTACCTATAACATATTTTCTTATTACAAATATACATATTTTAATTGATATTTTATAGAAATGTGTTAAATGACCAAAGTAAGAGATTTATAAATAAGAGAGACAAAAATAATAGCAAAATAAATAAGGTGATTCACGTTTGTATATCTAAAGTTTTACTTCCCCATCTAATATATTAAACAATGATCAATCAATAATCACTCTTAATGTATTCTTGAGGTGGACGATGTGGTAGGTATATAAATACACTTAATAACTGAAAAATAGTAGAACTTTATTTAGGTTACACTTGGAACATACATGTTGGCTTGTGGACATCCCAGACTGGACTGACTTATCTATCTGATACTTTCTAATGTACAGTAGACAGGTGGAGGGGGTTTCAACCATTGATACATCACTACCCTCCCATGTGTAATTTAAGTACAAGTTACATTAATGAACCAATTAAAAATAACACAATAAAGTAAAATTAACTCAATTGATTAAAGCGTAATTTATCTTCAATAAAAAAGGGATTGAGTTACAAATAAACTTCAAACATAAAACTAAAACAATTAAAAAACAAACTAATCAAACTCAGAAAAAGTAAACCTTTTTGTAGGCTTGATCACCCTTCCTTTGCTGCTCATTTGCTGATGTGGTCCATAAGGAGTAGTAGGTGGACTTGTGGTTTGATGTGGGCTAGCAGGAGGTGATCTAGGACTGTGTGGCCGTCTTTGCACACTTTGTGGATGCACAGGAGATAGTCGAGCAGGACTTGGCGGTTTTCTAGGTGAAGGTGTTTTGGTTGAGGTCTTTGTGGGTTCAGGTTTAGGTTTGGTATATTCCATAGGTACGTAATATTCTCTAAGTTGATTTACATGAACTCTGTGACAAGTTTCATCGGACAACACTTTCACTCGATAAATGGTCTTACTTATTTTTTCTACCACTTGACCTACAACATAATTTCCTGATTGCTTTGATTTACGGTTTAAATTTACCCACACATATTGATTTACATTATAGTTTGGAATTACATGAGTTTTCCTCTCTTTACGATTGTGTCCATTAAATTTCTTAGGCTGTTTGGTTTCAAGCTTAAACTTAACATTCTTTTTCAAAGGAGACAGTGGAGTATTAGGGTCAAAAGTAAGTAACATAGCCATTGGAGATTTACCTGTTACAGAGGATGGTGTAGAGCGATATGCAAAAAGACAATCAAGTAGCATTTGTTCTGGTTGAAGATTACTATTTCTATGGGACGGATAAAACTTAGATAACATAATCTTAAACGTTTGTACTGAACGCTCAGCAAACCCATTTGACTGAGGTGAATAAGGTGGAGAAAACATTAGTTTTATGTTCTTTCTTTCACAAAAATCTCTCATGTTTTGAGAGCTAAATGGGGGGGCCATTATCACATACAATGGTTTGGGGAAATGAAAACCTAGAAAACACCTCAGCTAGTTTGCTTAAAACTGCTCTAAAATCACTTTTGTGTCTTAAAACAAAGCACTCAATCCACTTTGAGTAGGAATCACATACTATCAAATACTTATTGTTACGAAAATCAAATAAATCTAGGTGTACTCTTTCCCAAGGGCACTTGGGCTTAGGCCATGGAACACGGAACTGATTACTCTGTTTGTTCTGATGTGATTGACAAATCTTACAATTAGAAATAGCTCGACACAGATCGTTATCTAGGGTTGGCCACCAAACATATGATCTAGCAAATAGTCTAGACCTTGTAATACCAGCATGACTAAAGTGAATTGCATCTAACACTTTATGTCTTAGTGATTCAGGAATAATAATTCTACTTCCAAAAAATAAACATCCATTGTGAACACTCAAGCAATGACTATTTTTAGAATACACTTTCAACTCGTTAGGCACATTTTTTGGAAAGCCATTTTGAACAAATTGAATTACTTTTGACAAAACTTTATCTTTCTTAGTTTCTACACATACTTTCTCATTAGAGATTAAAGGAGTAGAGAGGTAAGTAAAGAAAGAATTTTCATCTTGTACAAGATCAGAACTAGGCAACCGGGACAAGGCATCGGCATGTGGTATCAGAGTGCCTTTCTTATGAATAATCTTATACTGATAAGCTGACAATATAGTTGCCCATCTGATAAGCTTTGAAGAAGCTAAAGTGGGTATTCTTTTGTTCTCACCCAAAATACTTTTCAGGGGCAAATGATCGGTACAGATTGTAAAACTTCTTCCCCACAAATACTTGTGGAATTTCCTTAGACCAAAAATACAAGCTAGTGCCTCTTTTTCTAGCTGTGAATAGTTCTTTTGAGCGGAATTTAGAGTGGCACTTTCAAATGCGATCGGATACTCTTTATTATCTATAATTTGACTCAATACAGCTCCGACGCCAAATGAACTTGAATCAACTGACAACAATAGTTCTTTAGTAGGATCATATAAAACTAACATAGTTGCTTCGGACAGGGCAGTTTTGCATTTAACAAAAGCTAATTCACACTCAGATGACCAGACAAAAGGTTCATCTTTCCTCATTAACCTATGGAATGGTTCAAGCAGGAGTAGTAAGGAGGGGCCGATACGGGGTCATGGGGAAGTGCGAGAAGTGCGAATTTCCTAACAGTCCTGCAGACCTATTTTAAACCGATTTTCGGTGATTTTTTGCCTACTTTTCGGCAATTTCAAATCATTTTTAAGGATTTCCGAGGCATAAAAAATTGATGGGGCCATGAGGAAGTGCGAATTCCCTAACAGTCCTTGATGGGGTCATGAGGAAGTGCGAGAAGTGCGAATTCCCTAACAGTCCTTGATGGGGTCATGAGGAAGTGCGAGAAGTGCGAATTCCCTAACAGTCCTTGATGGGGTCATGAGGAAGTGCGAGAAGTGCGAATTTCCTAACAGTCCTTGATGGGGTCATGAGGAAGTGCGAGAAGTGCGAATTTCCTAACAGCCCTACAGACCTATTTTTAACCAGTTGTCAGTGATTTTTGCCTACTTTTTGGCAATTTTACAGCACTTTTCAGGATTTCCGAGGAATAAAAACATTGATTGAGGGGGGTGACTGCGCCAAGAGTTGTGCAAGAAGTGCGAATTTCCTAACAGTCCTACGTAAGGACTAGTCCCGTGTAAGGGCTATTTATTTAGATAGTCCCGCTTGCTATTGTATTTAAATGGTCCTACACAAGGACTAGTCCCGCGTGGGGGCTATTGTATTCAGAGGGTCCTTCGCAAGGACTATTGTATTTAGATAGTCCCGCGTGAGGACTAGTCCTGGTTTTGGGCCAGTTGTTATCTGATTATAGGCTAATTTCAACCATTTTCCAGCATTTTGATCAGGTTTTGCCAATGGTGAATTCAGGAAGTACGAGGGACGTATGAGGGAAGTACGAAGGAAGTACGAGGGAAGTACGAGGGAAGTACGAGGGAAGTACGAGGGACGTACGAGGGAAGTACGAGGGACGTACGAGGGAAGTACGAGGGAAGTACGAGGGACGTACGAAGGAAGTACGAAGGAAGTACGAGGGAAGTACGAGGGAAGTACGAGGGAAGTACGAGGGAAGTACGAGGGAAGTACGAGGGACGTACGAGGGAAGTACGAGGCGCTCTCTTGTATGATTTTCACTTAAAATCAAATTATTTTAAATATTTGGAGTTTAGCTGTTTTGTCAATTTTTTTATTTATAGCCGTTTATTAAAAACCATAATATAATATTTTTCACTAGTACCCATTAAATTTTTTATTCTGATCAGTTTTTTATTTTTCTCTTATAGATCGCATAAGAAGATGGCTGCGATTAAAATTAATTGCATTTTCTGCGGCAAGCTAATATCGAAATCACATATGTCACATCATGTTAAAGTGTGTCCTAACAACCCAAACAAAGACTCAAGCTCCCGTTACAAGAAAAAGTCATGTGATAAATGTGGAAAATTCATTTTAAACGTTAATTTTAATCGGCATTACAAAACATGTAAATCTACTGATATTCAACCTTCCACTTCGACAGCGCAAAGTAATGAACAAGTGCAACCGATACCTAGCACAAGCGGAGTTCAAAATTCAAAACCCCCGGTCCAGAAGAAACCAAGTCATGAGTACAAAGCTAAATGCCCGAAGTGTGAAAAACTCGTAAGAAAATCCAATATGAGTTATCATCTGAAAACACATGAAGAGTCAGCTTTGGTTAGCCGTGGCGGAATTATTGATGAAAATGATGGACCTACTCCAGCGAAAAGACCTCGTCTTGATGAAAATAATGTTAAAAATAAATCAGTTTTTGAAACTTTGCAGGGGGTTATATTTTTAACAATGGCGACAATTTGTAATTTGGTTAAAGGGCCTATCGGTGGTGGTAATACGTTTACACCAAAAGATTCCGAAGTCGAATTAGTGAGATCGGCTTTCGGGGGAGTCGTCAACTTTTATTGCATTGAAAACATTCATGCTATCAAAGACCCGATCATATTTTTGGACGCATATAAAAATATTATCATCAGGAAGATAAAAGAATGGTTAGGTGAATTTGAATTGAAGGTCCGATTTAACTTCCGAATTGATTTCAAGAGGAAAGAACAAGTAGAAGAATTCAACTTTAAAACGAAATATTCTGTGATCGATTTGAGTACCGATATTTCAGGTTTCTATGATTTTGCTAAGGAAAAGTTACTCAACGAAATGGAAGAATTTCAAGCGAAAGGATCCGGTTGGTCTTTATTCAGTATAAGCGATTTGGAAATTCAAGTATGCCGCTACAACCCCCTCAGAGCATCCAGCTATATTCCTTTACCCAAAGATATTGCAAATAGACAAGCTATAATTAATGTAAAAAACGATGACGAAAAATGTTTTCTCTGGTCTATTTTATCTGCATTACATCCGGTTGGCCACGGAGATAATCCCAATAGAGTCAGTAAATACAAACCGTACGAACACGAGTTCGATGAAGCTTTGAAAGACATAACGTTCCCCGTACAAGTTCAGAAAAATATTATAATGAAATTTGAAAAACGGTCTGGCGTGTCAGTAAATATATATGCTTATGATTTAAATAAAGACTCTGAAAATTATGATAAGTTCGAGGACTATCCTGGTGCAGGAAAAAAATCTAAAAATGCTAAGAAGAGTGACATCTACGTTTTGTATGTAACGAAAAATGAAATCCCCAACAGACATGTCAATCTGTTGTATTTGAAAAATGAAAACGGCAAGTCACATTATTGCTGGATAAAAAGCATGAGTAGATTAATTGGTAAGCAACTGACAAAGAAAGGTCATAAAACATTCCACTGCAATCGTTGTCTCCAATATTTTGGAACTGAAGCCTTGTTGAAAACCCACAAAGAAACCTGCAACGAGCCAGAACAACAGGATGTTGATGATTTGGATACAATATTTATATGCAACAGATGTCTCAACGGATTCGATGATGAATTGAAATTAGAAAAACACAGGGAATACTGCAATCAACACGATGCTGTTAGAATCGTCATGCCTAAGGCGATTAAAATTAAAGATGATTACATCAGCCCCACAATACAGTTCAAGTACAAATACAGAAAAATGAAAGTGCCCTACGTAGCGTATGCTGATTTCGAATGCATTCTGACACCAGTAGACGACCAGCGGGGGATCAACACCAAGAAATATCAAGCCCATCAAGCGGCCAGTTTTTCATTGTACGTCGTGAATGCGTCAGACGACTATGACATTCCCTTCGATTTGTATTACGAATATTTGGGTGCCGATGCTGCACAGGTCTTCATAGATGGACTCGTAGATGTTTCAAAGAAAATAGCTCAACTCTACAGTCGTGAAGCAGCCAAGCCCATGACTTTGACTGCTGCCGAAAAGGCGGAAGCCAGGTTTACTTCGGTTTGCCACATTTGTGGAAAAGTGTTTGATGAAAAAACTGGAAAAGCCGTTCTCGATCACGATCATTTGACTGGGAAATTCAGAGGGGTAGCCCACAATTCTTGCAATTTGAATTTCAAAAAGCCTCATTTCCTGCCGGTCTTCATCCATAACCTGAGCAATTATGACGCCCATTTATTTATAAAAATGCTTGGAGCGGATAAGAAAGATATCGTCGTCTTGGCCACCACCGAAGAACGTTACATATCTTTCGAAGTGAAAATTGAAAACGGGGTAAACTTGAGATTCTTGGACTCGTTCAGATTCATGGCTTCCAGTTTGGACAGTCTGGCCAAAAATCTCACCAAACATCAATTCAAACACACTTCGAAATTCTTCTCGGATGACAAACTGGATCTGGTTATTCGCAAGGGGATTTACCCGTATGATTATGTGGACGGTATGGAGAGATTCGGAGAGACGTCTTTGCCTTCAAAAGAATCTTTTTACAACAAATTGAACAATTCAAACGTCAGCGATGAAGATTACAAACATGCGTGTGATGTGTGGGAAAAGTTTTCCATCCAAACGATGGGGGAGTACACTCTGCTGTACAATAAAACAGACACCCTACTGCTGGCGGACGTAATGGAAAATTTCCGTAAAGTGTGTTTGAAAACGTATAAACTGGATCCAGCGTGGTATTACACCTCACCCGGTCTGGCCTGGGACGCCATGTTGAAGAAAACCGAGGTAAGTCTCGATATGCTGACGGACACCGACATGGAACTGATGATCTCGAAAGGCATTCGCGGTGGTATCTCTCAGTGCTGCCACAGATACGCCAAAGCCAATAACCCGTACATGCACGATTATGACGCTGGAAAACCGAATGATTATCTTATCTATCTGGATGTAAACAACCTCTATGGTTGGGCGATGATGAAGTACCAACCCCTGAGGAAATTCGAGTGGTGCACAGACTCTGAACTGGGCCAGATAATGTGTAAACTCACAAACGGACAATTCATCAGTAACAAGTCCGACACCGGCTACATCCTCGAAGTAGACCTTGAATATCCCCAACATCTGCACGACCACCATAGAGACCTACCTCTAGCACCAGAGAACCAATGCCCGCCGGGATCCAATCAGAGGAAACTCTTAACAACGCTGTACAACAAAGAGAAATACATCGTACACTACAGGAACCTCCAACTCTATCTGTCCTTAGGAATGGTTCTGAAGAAAATATATAGGGCCATAAAATTTCAACAGTCGGCGTGGTTGAGTGAATATATAAAATTAAACACGGACATGAGAACCAAAGCGACGAACGACTTTGAAAAAGATTTCTACAAGTTGATGAACAACTCGGTGTTCGGCAAGACGATGGAGAATATCAGAAAACACGTCAATATCAAACTGGCCACTCATGAACAGCAGTTGCAAAAGCTAGTGGCGAAACCCAATTTTAAATCCTTGACAATATTCTCCGAACACTTGACTGCTGTCCATATGGAAAAGACCTATTTGTATTTCAACAAACCCATTTATGTCGGTATGAGCATTTTGGACATCTCCAAAATAGCGATATACGATTTCCATTACAACGTCATGAAACCAAAGTATGGGGACAACATCAGAGTCCACTACGGAGATACCGACTCACTGGTCTATGGCGTGAGAACTGAAGATGTATACGAGGACATGAAAAGCATGATCGACTATTTTGACACCAGTGATTACAAAGCGGATAACGTTTACGGCATGCCGCGAGTCAACAAGAAAGTCATCGGAAAATGGAAAGACGAACTGGCCGGAGATGTCATGAGGGAGTTCGTCGGGCTGCGGTCGAAGATGTACGCATATGACTCGGAAGGAAACAAATCTGGCAAAAAGGCGAAAGGCGTGACGAAATCCGTTGTCAAGAAGGAGTTGAAGCTTGAAGACTACAAATCGTGTTTGTTCAACGAAACGGAAGAATACAAGACGATGAACACCATCCGGAGCAAAGGGCACAACATTTATTCCATATCGCAATATAAGAAAGCGCTGTCCGCCAAGGATGACAAGAGGTACATCTGTGAAGACGGCCTGACGACACTACCCTGGGGACATTTTCGGATACCCGTCAGTATGGATGTTGATGAAGATTTCGATCTGGACTGATTACAACGGATTTTTTAAAGACCTGTTTCATTGATGAAAATAGTGTGTTTTAAAAGTGTCTTAAATAAGTGTGTTTAATTGTTTTTCTCAACGATAAAAAATAAAATTCAAAACTCATTTATTTTTGTAAATCAGCTGTGATGGAAATTGCATCACAACTGATAATTACATCAAAATTTAATATCGATAAATATTTTTTTAATCAGCTGTGATGGAAATTGCATCACAACTGATGATTACATCAAAATTTAATATTGATCAAAATTTTTAATCTCTTGGTTTTCGCCCATTGGAGTGATTGGTGTCTACCTCCAATTGGGACTTTTTATGCCTCAAAAAGTACTCTGTTGAAGGTGGGAACTTTGACGTAGTAACAGAGCTTTGTAACCAATATCCACCGACACCAACATGTTATCCGATCCCCCTCGGATTTTGATCGACACCAACATGTTATCCGATCCCCCTCGGATTTTGATCGTACGAATTATGCGCGATTCACGACCCTCCCCCCTCCCCCCTGAACAGACACTGTGGTATAGACGCAATACCTAAGGCCTTGCACCGTGGGCTAGGCTTTTAAGCTCTTAGATCCAAGACCTAAGGCTTTCCACATGGACTAGACTCAAGACCTAAATCCATACACCGTGGTCCACGCTTTTAAGCATTTAGACCCAAGACCTGAGGCCATAAAGTAAAGACCTGAAAAATTACAAGGGAGTCGCGATTCACGACCCCCCGACCAAACACCGTAGTCTAGACCCAATACCTAAGGCCCTACACCATTGTCTAGACCCAACATCTAAGGTCCTTCATCATGATCAAGACCCTAAGACCAAAGGCCTTACACCATGGTCTAGTACTCGGTGCCGTTGCAGTGTGGTTGTTTCATCTAAAGCTAGAGGAAAGTCGGCCTCTAAGTTCTTAGACCCTAAGACTAAAGGGCTTACACCATGGTCTAGTATTCCTCTTAAGCCGTGTGCAGTGGTTGTTTTGTCTATACCTAGAAGGAAGTCGGCCTTTAAGTTCTTAAACCCAAGACCTAAGGCCCCACACCACGGTCTAGACTCTTGACCTAAGGCAATATCCCGAGGTCTAGTACTCGTTTTAAACCGTGTGCAATTGTAGTTGTTTCGTGTATTTTAGAGGAAACTTGGTCTTTTATGTTCTTAGACCTGAGACCTAAGCTTTTATACCGTAGTCTAGTACTTGTCTTAAACCGTATGCAGTTGTGAGTGTTTCATCTGTAGCTGGGCGAAGATTGGCCTTTTACGTTCCTAGACCCAAAGCTTAACACCCTACACCATGGTCTGGTACTCGTCTTAAACTGTGTGCAGTTATTACTGTTTCGTCTCGAAAAAGAGAATGTTTAAGCTTTTACACCGTAACTTAGAACGAAAACCCGTGGTCTTATTCCTAAAACCTAGGACCTTAGACCGATACCCTAGGACATAAGGGCTTAGACTCATTGCTTTAGATCTAAGACGGAAGGAATTTAAATTAGGAGCTAAGGCCTCATAATTTAGACCAACCCCAATCCCAAGCATTTAAGGCATTAGACCATGGACCTTTATTTATATGACCTTAAACATTTAACTTAAGATCTAAGACTTATACTTAAGACTTAAGCCCTAAGACCCCACCCCATGGGCTAGTACTCGTCCTACACCGCGTGGGACCGTGTAAAATGGCGTGCATAAAGCCAATCATATGTATTATTTGAAAGCACAGCGCACGTGAACGCCTGTGTTTGCTGCTGGTCGTTTTAATGATTTGCGCTTTCGGGCGTTTTGCAAACTCGACCTGCATATTGCAAATCGATGTGTAGACGATGCCCTTTAATAATTAACGTCTGCGAACGTTTTTCAAAATCGATGTGTAGACGATACCTTTTAATAAATAACGTCTGCAAACGTTTTTCAAAATCGATGTGTAGACGATACCTTTTAATAAATAACGTCTGCGAACGTTTTTCAAAATCGATGCCCAGACGCTATTTAAAAAAATAGACGTCTACGATCGTTTTTCAAAATCGATGTGTAGACGATGTTTTTTAATAATTTACGTCTGCGATCGTTATTTCCGCGTCGAGTTTGCAAAACGCCCGAAAGCGCAAATCATTAAAACGACCAGCAGCAAACACAGGCGTTCACGTGCGCTGTGCTTTCAAATAATACATATGATTGGCTTTATGCACGCCATTTTACACGGTCCCACGCGGTGTAGGACGAGTACTAGCCCATGGGGTGGGGTCTTAGGGCTTAAGTCTTAAGTATAAGTCTTAGATCTTAAGTTAAATGTTTAAGGTCATATAAATAAAGGTCCATGGTCTAATGCCTTAAATGCTTGGGATTGGGGTTGGTCTAAATTATGAGGCCTTAGCTCCTAATTTAAATTCCTTCCGTCTTAGATCTAAAGCAATGAGTCTAAGCCCTTATGTCCTAGGGTATCGGTCTAAGGTCCTAGGTTTTAGGAATAAGACCACGGGTTTTCGTTCTAAGTTACGGTGTAAAAGCTTAAACATTCTCTTTTTCGAGACGAAACAGTAATAACTGCACACAGTTTAAGACGAGTACCAGACCATGGTGTAGGGTGTTAAGCTTTGGGTCTAGGAACGTAAAAGGCCAATCTTCGCCCAGCTACAGATGAAACACTCACAACTGCATACGGTTTAAGACAAGTACTAGACTACGGTATAAAAGCTTAGGTCTCAGGTCTAAGAACATAAAAGACCAAGTTTCCTCTAAAATACACGAAACAACTACAATTGCACACGGTTTAAAACGAGTACTAGACCTCGGGATATTGCCTTAGGTCAAGAGTCTAGACCGTGGTGTGGGGCCTTAGGTCTTGGGTTTAAGAACTTAAAGGCCGACTTCCTTCTAGGTATAGACAAAACAACCACTGCACACGGCTTAAGAGGAATACTAGACCATGGTGTAAGCCCTTTAGTCTTAGGGTCTAAGAACTTAGAGGCCGACTTTCCTCTAGCTTTAGATGAAACAACCACACTGCAACGGCACCGAGTACTAGACCATGGTGTAAGGCCTTTGGTCTTAGGGTCTTGATCATGATGAAGGACCTTAGATGTTGGGTCTAGACAATGGTGTAGGGCCTTAGGTATTGGGTCTAGACTACGGTGTTTGGTCGGGGGGTCGTGAATCGCGACTCCCTTGTAATTTTTCAGGTCTTTACTTTATGGCCTCAGGTCTTGGGTCTAAATGCTTAAAAGCGTGGACCACGGTGTATGGATTTAGGTCTTGAGTCTAGTCCATGTGGAAAGCCTTAGGTCTTGGATCTAAGAGCTTAAAAGCCTAGCCCACGGTGCAAGGCCTTAGGTATTGCGTCTATACCACAGTGTCTGTTCAGGGGGGAGGGGGGAGGGTCGTGAATCGCGCATAATTCGTACGATCAAAATCCGAGGGGGATCGGATAACATGTTGGTGTCGATCAAAATCCGAGGGGGATCGGATAACATGTTGGTGTCGGTGGATATTGGTTACAAAGCTCTGTTACTACGTCAAAGTTCCCACCTTCAACAGAGTACTTTTTGAGGCATAAAAAGTCCCAATTGGAGGTAGACACCAATCACTCCAATGGGCGAAAACCAAGAGATTAAAAATTTTGATCAATATTAAATTTTGATGTAATCATCAGTTGTGATGCAATTTCCATCACAGCTGATTAAAAAAATATTTATCGATATTAAATTTTGATGTAATTATCAGTTGTGATGCAATTTCCATCACAGCTGATTTACAAAAATAAATGAGTTTTGAATTTTATTTTTTATCGTTGAGAAAAACAATTAAACACACTTATTTAAGACACTTTTAAAACACACTATTTTCATCAATGAAACAGGTCTTTAAAAAATCCGTTGTAATCAGTCCAGATCGAAATCTTCATCAACATCCATACTGACGGGTATCCGAAAATGTCCCCAGGGTAGTGTCGTCAGGCCGTCTTCACAGATGTACCTCTTGTCATCCTTGGCGGACAGCGCTTTCTTATATTGCGATATGGAATAAATGTTGTGCCCTTTGCTCCGGATGGTGTTCATCGTCTTGTATTCTTCCGTTTCGTTGAACAAACACGATTTGTAGTCTTCAAGCTTCAACTCCTTCTTGACAACGGATTTCGTCACGCCTTTCGCCTTTTTGCCAGATTTGTTTCCTTCCGAGTCATATGCGTACATCTTCGACCGCAGCCCGACGAACTCCCTCATGACATCTCCGGCCAGTTCGTCTTTCCATTTTCCGATGACTTTCTTGTTGACTCGTGGCATGCCGTAAACGTTATCCGCTTTGTAATCACTGGTGTCAAAATAGTCGATCATGCTTTTCATGTCCTCGTATACATCTTCAGTCCTCACGCCATAGACCAGTGAGTCGGTATCTCCGTAGTGGACTCTGATGTTGTCCCCATACTTTGGTTTCATGACGTTGTAATGGAAATCGTATATCGCTATTTTGGAGATGTCCAAAATGCTCATACCGACATAAATGGGTTTGTTGAAATACAAATAGGTCTTTTCCATATGGACAGCAGTCAAGTGTTCGGAGAATATTGTCAAGGATTTAAAATTGGGTTTCGCCACTAGCTTTTGCAACTGCTGTTCATGAGTGGCCAGTTTGATATTGACGTGTTTTCTGATATTCTCCATCGTCTTGCCGAACACCGAGTTGTTCATCAACTTGTAGAAATCTTTTTCAAAGTCGTTCGTCGCTTTGGTTCTCATGTCCGTGTTTAATTTTATATATTCACTCAACCACGCCGACTGTTGAAATTTTATGGCCCTATATATTTTCTTCAGAACCATTCCTAAGGACAGATAGAGTTGGAGGTTCCTGTAGTGTACGATGTATTTCTCTTTGTTGTACAGCGTTGTTAAGAGTTTCCTCTGATTGGATCCCGGCGGGCATTCGAAATCAGCATACGCTACGTAGGGCACTTTCATTTTTCTGTATTTGTACTTGAACTGTATTGTGGGGCTGATGTAATCATCTTTAATTTTAATCGCCTTAGGCATGACGATTCTAACAGCATCGTGTTGATTGCAGTATTCCCTGTGTTTTTCTAATTTCAATTCATCATCGAATCCGTTGAGACATCTGTTGCATATAAATATTGTATCCAAATCATCAACATCCTGTTGTTCTGGCTCGTTGCAGGTTTCTTTGTGGGTTTTCAACAAGGCTTCAGTTCCAAAATATTGGAGACAACGATTGCAGTGGAATGTTTTATGACCTTTCTTTGTCAGTTGCTTACCAATTAATCTACTCATGCTTTTTATCCAGCAATAATGTGACTTGCCGTTTTCATTTTTCAAATACAACAGATTGACATGTCTGTTGGGGATTTCATTTTTCGTTACATACAAAACGTAGATGTCACTCTTCTTAGCATTTTTAGATTTTTTTCCTGCACCAGGATAGTCCTCGAACTTATCATAATTTTCAGAGTCTTTATTTAAATGATAAGCATATATATTTACTGACACGCCAGACCGTTTTTCAAATTTCATTATAATATTTTTCTGAACTTGTACTGGAAACGTTATGTCTTTTAGAGCTTCATCAAACTCGTGTTCGTACGGTTTGTATTTACTCACTCTATTGGGATTATCTCCATGGCCAACCGGGTGTAATGCAGATAAAATAGACCAGAGAAAACATTTTTCGTCATCGTTTTTTACATTAATAATAGCTTGTCTATTTGCAATATCTTTGGGTAAAGGAATATAACTGGATGCTCTGAGGGGGTTATAGCGGCATACTTGAATTTCCAAATCGCTTATACTGAATAAAGACCAACCGGATCCTTTCGCTTGAAATTCTTCCATTTCGTTGAGTAACTTTTCCTTAGCAAAATCATAGAAACCTGAAATATCGGTACTCAAATCGATCACAGAATATTTCGTTTTAAAGTTGAATTCCTCTACTTGTTCTTTCCTCTTGAAATCAATTCGGAAGTTAAATCGGACCTTCAATTCAAATTCACCTAACCATTCTTTTATCTTCCTGATGATAATATTTTTATATGCGTCCAAAAATATGATCGGGTCTTTGATAGCGTGAATGTTTTCAATGCAATAAAAGTTGACGACTCCCCCGAAAGCCGATCTCACTAATTCGACTTCGGAATCTTTTGGTGTAAACGTATTACCACCACCGATAGGCCCTTTAACCAAATTACAAATTGTCGCCATTGTTAAAAATATAACCCCCTGCAAAGTTTCAAAAACTGATTTATTTTTAACATTATTTTCATCAAGACGAGGTCTTTTCGCTGGAGTAGGTCCATCATTTTCATCAATAATTCCGCCACGGCTAACCAAAGCTGACTCTTCATGTGTTTTCAGATGATAACTCATATTGGATTTTCTTACGAGTTTTTCACACTTCGGGCATTTAGCTTTGTACTCATGACTTGGTTTCTTCTGGACCGGGGGTTTTGAATTTTGTACTCCGCTTGTGCTAGGTATCGGTTGCACTTGTTCATTACTTTGCGCTGTCGAAGTGGAAGGTTGAATATCAGTAGATTTACATGTTTTGTAATGCCGATTAAAATTAACGTTTAAAATGAATTTTCCACATTTATCACATGACTTTTTCTTGTAACGGGAGCTTGAGTCTTTGTTTGGGTTGTTAGGACACACTTTAACATGATGTGACATATGTGATTTCGATATTAGCTTGCCGCAGAAAATGCAATTAATTTTAATCGCAGCCATCTTCTTATGCGATCTATAAGAGAAAAATAAAAAACTGATCAGAATAAAAAATTTAATGGGTACTAGTGAAAAATATTATATTATGATTTTTAATAAACGGCTATAAATAAAAAAATTGACAAAACAGCTAAACTCCAAATATTTAAAATAATTTGATTTTAAGTGAAAATCATACAAGAGAGCGCCTCGTACTTCCCTCGTACGTCCCTCGTACTTCCCTCGTACTTCCCTCGTACTTCCCTCGTACTTCCCTCGTACTTCCTTCGTACTTCCCTCGTACTTCCCTCGTACTTCCCTCGTACTTCCCTCGTACTTCCCTCGTACGTCCCTCGTACTTCCCTCGTACGTCCCTCGTACGTCCCTCGTACTTCCCTCGTACTTCCCTCGTACTTCCCTCGTACTTCCTTCGTACTTCCCTCGTACTTCCCTCGTACTTCCCTCGTACGTCCCTCGTACGTCCCTCGTACTTCCCTCGTACTTCCTTCGTACTTCCCTCGTACTTCCCTCGTACTTCCCTCGTACTTCCCTCGTACTTCCCTCGTACTTCCTTCGTACTTCCTTCGTACTTCCCTCGTACGTCCCTCGTACTTCCCTTGTACTTCCCTCGTACTTCCCTCGTACTTCCCTCGTACTTCCCTTGTACTTCCCTCGTACTTCCCTCGTACTTCCCTCGTACTTCCCTCGTACTTCCCTTGTACTTCCTAAATTCACCATTGGCAAAACCTGATCAAAATGCTGGAAAATGGTTGAAATTAGCCTATAATCAGATAACAACTGGCCCAAAACCAGGACTAGTCCTCACGCGGGACTATCTAAATACAATAGTCCTTGCGAAGGACCATCTGAATACAATAGCCCCCACGCGGGACTAGTCCTTGTGTAGGACCATTTAAATACAATAGCAAGCGGGACTATCTAAATACAATAGTCCTTACACGGGACTAGTCCTTACGTAGGACTGTTAGGAAATTCGCACTTGCACAACTCTTGGCGCAGTCACCCTCCTCTATCAATGTTTTTATTCCTCGGAAATCCTGAAAAGTGCTGTAAAATTGCCAAAAAGTAGGCAAAAATCACTGACAACTGGTTAAAAATAGGTCTGTAGGGCTGTTAGGAAATTCGCACTTCTCGCACTTCCTCATGGCCCCATCAAGGACTGTTAGGAAATTCGCACTTCCTCATGACCCCATCAAGGACTGTTAGGGAATTCGCACTTCTCGCACTTCCTCATGGCCCCATCAAGGACTGTTAGGAAATTCGCACTTCTCGCACTTCCTCATGACCCCATCAAGGACTGTTAGGGAATTCGCACTTCCTCATGGCCCCATCAATTTTTTATGCCTCGGAAATCCTTAAAAATGATTTGAAATTGCCGAAAAGTAGGCAAAAAATCACTGACAACTGGTTAAAAATAGGTCTGTAGGACTGTTAGGAAATTCGCACTTCTCGCACTTCCTCATGACCCCGTATCGGCCCCTCCTTACTACTAGCAGGTCAGGGC
The DNA here is from genome assembly GCA_030545055.2 of Neoaliturus tenellus. Lineage (NCBI taxonomy): Eukaryota > Metazoa > Arthropoda > Insecta > Hemiptera > Cicadellidae > Neoaliturus > Neoaliturus tenellus. The sequence continues at coordinate 116,205,622 of CM061533.1, read as the reverse complement.
ACATGTGTATAAAATTTCTATAATAATTAAACATAGACACAAATGACTTTAACTCAGTTAGATTAGTGGGAGGCGGAATGGACAATATCTGCTGCACTTTTGTTGCAGACGGGGCTTTACCTGTACTTGACAGCTCGAATCCAAGAAATACAATTGATTTCACAAAAAACTCAGACTTTTCCACATTTAACTTGACGTTGTACGTTTCTAGACGCGATAGGACATTATGCAAATTCTGTTGACACTCACTCAAGTCCTTACCTCCGATTAAAATATCATCAAGATAAGGTGCAACCTGATTCAACCCAGATAAGATTGACTCAATGACAGATTGAAAAATCGCACAAGCAGAAGCTAATCCAAAAGGGAGACGATTGTACATATACAAACCTTTAATAGTGTTGACAACCAGTAACGGCTTACTTGTTTCATGGACTTCAAGTTGTAAATAAGCCTGGGAAAGATCTAAACGACAAAAGACATTGCATCCCACAAACTTATTGAAAATGTCATCTGGTGTCGGGATTGGATGTTGATCTACTTTTAAGTGTTTATTCAGAGTAGTCTTAAAATCAACACACATACGCAACTTACCATTTGCTTTAGGGACACAGACCATAGGACTACTCCAATCTGCATGACTGACTTTACTTATAACTCCCTCAGATTCTAATCTAGACAATTCATTACATACTTCATCGCGTAGGGCATAGGGAACAGTATACGCTTTGTGGAAAACAGGTTGAACATTATCTTTCAGATTTACACTAACCTTGAAATCTTTTATAGGTAAATCATTGTTTTTCTTTGAAAAAACGTTAGGGTAACTTTTTTCTAAAGTTACAATTACATCTGATTTACATTTTGACTCAGCTTGACTACTACCATTTTTATCGGCTGTATAATTTACTGGATAACTCTCGGCAATGGACAAATTCTCTGATAACACATCAGACCAGTTGGGGGACAGTACTGATAACCAATCTCTTCCCAAAATAGCAGGGCATGACAGCTGTTCAGCAACAATTACATTCAATAAATGAAACTTGTTTTGATTTAGTGGTTTAACCTCAACTTGACAGGTGCCTAAAATGTTTAAATTTTGACCATTGACACCTCTTATCAAGCCTAAAAAGGGAGACAGTTTCGATAGATTTAATTTTCTTGCTAAGTTTACACTAATTAGACTTATTCCACTGCCGGTATCTACTAACCAGTCAGTAGGTGTACCATTTACTTGTAAACTTACAGATAAGGGACCAGCCACATGAAAGGAATTTGACATATTGACAAAGTTAGCATTAAAACAAAAATCAGAGACATGACCTTGCTTACCACACTTATGACAAATCCAGTTCCTGGCGGGGCAATCCCGCGGATTGTGTCTTTTAAAACAATAATGACACGTTTTCCTGGAGTAGGGCAGGTCAGACGCAAGACGGCTGCGGGGAGACGGAGATCTATTTCGGGATGGGGACTTCCGTCCGGTGCGATGATGACGTAGTCGACCAGCTGATGAGGAGCGTTGCTTGTAGTAAGGCGAAGCGTTCCTCGAAGAGGCGGGGGAAGGGGAGCGGGCTCGATGATTGGTCCTCCATGACTGTGACGTGGGCTGCCGACTCTTCTGTGCGGTGTAGTTGGTAGTGACGTCATTTCCCGAGATGATCTTTGTTGATCTCTCCACGGCCTCCATATCAAAAACTATTTTACAAGCATCTTCAAATGTCATTGTGTCCGCTTCTGACAAAATACGACTGACTATATTTGTATTCAACAGTCCGGACACTAGACGATCTCTTAAAGCATTGTCAAAGAATGATCCAAAACTACATGAATTGGCTAGAGTTTTTATTACTGTTATGTAGTCGGTAATCGATTCCCCGACTTTTTGCTTTCTAGAATTAAAAGTATAACGCTCCGAAATTATTTTCTTGACTTTAGTGTATTTTTTTCCTAAAGCTTCAGTACACTGCTTATAAGTGGCTTTGGAAAATTCAATAATACTTAATAACGACTTAAGATCAGCATAAATACTAGGTTGTAAATTCACACATAAATAACTTTTCTTCAGATCATCATCAATTTTTTCGATCTTAAAATACAATTCTAGTCTTTCAATGTACAAAGAAAAATCTTCCTCGTCAGGATTAAAAATTGGTGCTTTAGACATTTTTCAAATTTTTGAGAGACACACAGTTTCAGACATGAACTAGACAGTAACAAAATGGAGACTCACCCAGCAACTTTCACTTTTTTAATTTGTACACTTACTCTGTATTTAATTGTTTTTAGTTCATTTAAACACATTTTATCGTCGCCAGTAATGTATTCTTGAGGTGGACGATGTGGTAGGTATATAAATACACTTAATAACTGACAAATAGTAGAACTTTATTTAGGTTACACTTGGAACATACATGTTGGCTTGTGGACATCCCAGACTGGACTGACTTATCTATCTGATACTTTCTAATGTACAGTAGACAGGTGGAGGGGGTTTCAACCATTGATACATCAACTCTCACTTAAGACTAGGTTTTTCAGTGACTCGGAACTGTCACATTATTAATAACGATTAAATTTTAGAGTGGACAGTTCACTTAGAGTACGTTATAAAATACTGAGGACTAATTTGAAACTTGTAAATGGCCAATTCGGAACCGTAAAAGATGAATAAAAATCCACCTGTATTTGAGTCTTAGCATACATTTATGAAATTTTTTAATTCAGAAGCTCAAATGTTTTAAAAATTACTAAGGATTAATTCAAAATTACATACAGACAGACAAACAGAAAACGTATCGAGGTGGGATCCATTTATGAATTTAAATTTTTTCTTGTTTTTGTGGTAAATAACCTGACAATGTTTGGTCCAATAGTTGTGGGACACATTGAATTATTTAATTTGTTGAATATTATCGAATGAATCATTATTGGTCGTTACCAATGAAATATTCATAAAATATAGTATTTACAGTATTTTTAAGGCAATTTTGAATGAATTTTGCAAAATACGTCCTTGTTGAAAACTTATGCTATTATGTTTATTTTATCAAGGAGAAACTTTTATATTAATACAATGTTATTAGAATAACTACATGCAACTATTCTCATAAATAAAAACACTAATATTAAATTATTGCTGGGAACGAAAATGGTAGTTTAGTGTCGTCATATATTTATTTAAACTTAAAATTTATAATTATTTTATATTTGTGTTTTATCTTTGCTTGACTTAACAAAACTTTTTTATACACTGATAATAATTCATGAAAACAAAAATAAATATATGATATCAAACGGAGGAGTGAGAGTTAAAAATAATTATAAGTCTTATTTCATGCGTTAGTGTAAAAATATTTTAAAATAAAAACTGAAAGATGGTTTCATGACGGCCACGGGCTATACAGTCATTGTACAATATTAATGAGAGCAAGTTAAAACGGGCTGAATCTAATGTTCTGCCCTACTTCTGTGGTTGTGGTTTCTTTTTCTCTTTAAAAGAGTACTTGTAATTAACATCGTAATTATTTTAATACTTTATTTAGATTTAGATTATTAATATCCATTGCAATATTGATGAAAATAATAATAAAGCAAGAAAATAGTTGTATATTTTAAGGTACTACTCCTAAAATAGGTAAAGATTTAGCTCTTAGTATTCATCCATGTGGTTAATTTCTTTAAACACCGCGACGAAATCTATGGTGTGTATTTTAAGGTGAATATGACCGAAGGGTGAGTGTGATGGATCAGATAAGATGTAGCTTTATGATGCCCTATGACACGGTACATAATTAATATATACTCTAACACCCTAAAGTTTTAAATTTGAGAATGTGAGTAGATCAATTGTAATTCAAGCTGAAATACGAATACTTAATTTCAACTCTTCACTACTATAGTTATTGAATAAAATGGTAAGTTTTTAAAGTGAATGTGTTACTCATTGAATAAATTTGTTAAGTGTAAAATAGGTTTGCTATCTGAAGAATCATATCCAAATTGCTATTTTAATACTACATTTTTATTTTGTTGTTTACTTCACTATTAGAGAGTCGCAAACCGAACAGAGTCCCGGGATGAATACAAATCACATCCGTCACCCTGGTTCTTGCGTTTCGTTGTTTAACAGACTGAATACAAAATACCTTTTCAGTAATCCATGTTTCCCTTGAAAACCAAGCAAAATTAATCTTATTTAAATTAGATATGTAATTGTTTATATAAGTCAAAATAAATAATCACATTGTATTATGATAAGTATTTTAGCGAATTTCCCTATAGGGAATACGCTATTACGGTAGTAGCCATGGTAAGACCTAAGCCCGGGACCATGTTACTTTTTCATTTTGAGGTCCCCAGAAGCCAAAAACACCGTTCGTTCATTTTCATATATATGTATATATATATATATATATATATATATATATATATATATATATATATATATATATATGTGTGTCCGTGGTACTGATAACTTTTGAAGGGGACCTTCGATTTTGATGAAATTTGGTAAGAAGGTGTAAGACCAGGTCTATTTTCATGAGTTCGCGAACCAGCATGATCGGGTTACGGGAACGGGGTTTTAGGGGGGTTCAAAATGGTAAAAAATGGGGTTTTTGCATTTTTGGAGCATAATTTTCAAAATTCAACAATTTTAACTGAAACCATTTAAAAGAGCTTAAAAAAACAAACAATTAAGTATTTTGAATTTTTAACTTGGCTTAACAGGTTACGGAGAAAAGCCAAAAATAGGTTTTCCATGTTAATCTTATGGGAAATCAACGAAACCCTGTATCTCGCTTATTTATTGGAATAACTTGATAAAATTTGGTATGTACATTCACTAGGTAGGGTTCAACTGATATTTGCTTACAGCACCCACATGGCGGCAAACCTACGTACTCACCCTTATGGGGTTTATGGGGAAAATGAAAAGAACACCATAACTTGATAATATTTGGTATGTACATTCACTAGGTACGATTTAACTGAAATTTGCTTATAACACCCATATGGCGGCAAACCTACGTACTCACCCCCATGGGGTTTATGGGGAAAATTAAAAAGTGCCGAAATTGTTACAGTTTGACATTTATCTAAGGAAACTATTACATTTCCTAACAAAACTAATATTTTCTGACAACATCCCAAGGCAGCAAACCTACATACCCATTCCTATGGTGTTTATGGGGAAAATATAATATCTCAAGGTCGTTTGGAAATTCGCTGAGTACGCAGGTCTGCTGCGACGGGGGTATTTTTTTAAAATTACACTTACAGTCTTTTTATCGTTTGAATTTGTCTACACGATTCACTAAATCTTACCCTTAGTCTGATTTTATATGATGTGTAAAAATGTCACTTTCCCACCTCCACTTTTGGTTTGTTTGATTCAATTAAATAGGCTTTAGCAAACAAAAACTTACCGAAGTATTTTTAGGCTACGAAATATTATGATTGTCCAAAATATAATAGGTTTTGCGAGAAACTAAACGGAAGTTAAATGCAAACCCCATGCAAGTGACCATTTGTTTTTGAAGTGCTTGAACAAACTTATATACTAAATATCCGAATTGAAAATGGCAGCTCATCAAAGTTAAGAATTTTAATAATTCTTGAAAAATTTCAAAAAGACTAATAGTATTTACTTCACCTCTGATTACATAAAACTTAAACCACTCAAAATGTTACATTGCACTAAAAAGTGGTTTCTCACGAGCAATATTTCAAATATAAGTGTATTGAAAAATATTAGATTCGGGGTCAACAAAAATTATTCATATACTAAGCCCTAAGGTCACAGATTGTTTCACACATTGTTTATACCGGCAAAAAATAAGTCAACCGGGTATCTTATTAAAATGATTGAAATCGTAATTAAAATGTTTAAATGACTTAATAATTTAATAATGCATATGTGGTGGCGTGTCAATCAATATGGCTTAGTATTTTAACATTTTAAGCTGCCCCCGAATCTCCCATTTTTTTTATTGTACTACAATTTTGAATATTGCTTATGTGCAATATTTAGCACAGTTTTGTATTTCATTTTTTTATAAATAAATCGTTTTTAGATGTTTTTTGTTTTTCTTACAGTAAAAGTGCTCTTATCAATAAAACTCTTTACCTTAGAGTAAAAAGAATGGAATGATGTTAAAGTAACTGTAAAATATTCTGCTCAGTTAATTGATTTGTTCTAATACTATACAAAATGTCATTTTAAAGAGAGGGCATGTAAAATTAACCTAATTCATCTATACAAACATCACGATTAGAGTGTTATAAAAGAAGACACAATTTAATTATACATATCATGTATTAATATGCACTAGTATACGTGTTGCTCTAATTCGAGCAATTTATTTTTATACAATACAAATGTTACTTTTAGCTCTAAATCAATGACATCCACCCAATCCAATATTGTGAGTATCTGTAATCACCAAAACAACACGTATTTTGGAGTGGGAAGATGTAATTATTGGAATTACAAATGGGGAATGACACAAGACCAGTCATGCGACTGCGGAGCAGAGTATCAAACTATGAAACACATAGTCGAAGAGTGCCCACTGAGTGCCTTCCCCGAAGGATTGACCGGTCTGCATAGCTCAAGTGAAGCTGGGCTGCAATGGCTTAGCGCCCTGGATTTAGCTCTATAAAGAGAGATCTATTTGTATTTTAGTGTTTAGATTTTTACTAACATAAAAATATAACAATACGTAAATTTTGTTAGCATATATATCAAACATGTACGAGTTAGGCCAACATACCCAACTAATTTAGACGTCCACTTGAGCCGTGACGTTTTGCCCACCATGTGTGATGTCACGTCTCATTTGTTATAGTGTTGTTTTTTTTCTGGTTAGTGTTTTCTGTATGCTGTCATTCTGGAATATTCGGTGTTGTTTTTCTTCTTTTCACCAGCTGTGACGCAACGTCCTGAAAAAGATCATAGGTGCCGTGGTGAACTGTCACCGCAAGACGTACAAATTTTCTCGGCGTTTCAAAAGAAACGACACCAATTCAGATATTTTTCTACCAGTGATTTTTGTGCTGTAATGCGGTGATTTAAACCTCCCAACGCATCATTTTGGGTGAGTCACGAGAATTTTCCAGTTTAATTCAGAAATATGTTCGATGCAATTGGATTCGGTCAGACGACCACGTTGCAAAAATGAACAGTCTTCTGAAAAATATTGTTTTAGGCCAGAACCAGTGTTCTGTAAATTTTGTTTCATTGTTTCAAGCAAAGCAATCAATTTTGTTCTCCTTTTGAGACTGCATTTTGGGCCATCCACGCTTTTGCTCTTAGAGTTCAATTTTTGTTAGTGAGCTGAACACATGTTTTTCAAGTTCCTGTAATAATTAAGATGTTTCAGTGTTTGTTTTGCATTAAATATTGTTTGTTATTGCTCTGTGCAACTTTATATTGGCCACCCAGTGGTCTGATGGGGTTATTGTAAGTTGTAGAGTCAAAATAGGCTCATAGCCTAAATGGTGATGCTGCCAAAGTTTTCCTTTTATAACTCATTTTCCTGTTTAGTTTACTAGGGTTTTTGTGTTCTCAAAGTGGCCTAAGGCCCTGAGCTAGGCCTATGTAAAGTTTTATCAATTTTGGTTCATAATTAATGAATTAGGCCTAGCTTTTACTGTTGGTAGCACACCAGTTTGGGGTAAAGTGTCAGGTAATCTTAGGTCCACAATAAAGTAGCCTTGGAGTTAAGTTCTGGTTTATATTTTATTTTGAAGCCTCACTTTTGGCCCAACTTTTAAAGGTAAAATTTTTAAATTCGGTCAGTAACTTTTTGAGATATGAGCTAAATAGAAGGGCAATGTCAGCCAAAACTGAAATTTTGTTGTGATGTTAAAAAATGGAATTATTTTATGCTTTAAAACTGGTCAAATGTTTTCAACCTGTTCAATTTAGTTGTAGAATTAATATTAAGGTGTAGTTTAACTATTTTCCATGTCTCAAGTATTTTGCTTAACTCACACCCCCCTGTTTAGTGATTTTCTGAGTAGGCCTATAGCCTATCTCATTTCTTTTTGCTGTAATTTCTCTAGTCAAAGTAAAACTGTCTGTCACATTTAAAATGTTTTTCTGTCACAATTTTCAAGAAAATTTGTAAAATGGATTAAATCTGAAAAGTCAGTATTTGTGGTTAGTAGTGGCAAATTGTCCAAACTGGAACAGTGGATATTTTTTGTGGCAATTTTACCTTTTGCACTGTTGACACTAATTGCCTACTGAATGTGTCTTAAATGGAAAAATATTGGCAAATTTTGGGGTTTACCAGGGTCCAGCTGGGGACTTGGTCCCACCGACAATGCCATGCAGATGATGGTTCCGGCCTGGTCCGTCCGCCTGCCCACCTAGGGGACATACATGGCCTTGGTCCCCACTTGCCGGAGCTGCAGGCCGACGCTCTTCTTTCCAGTGCCATGACGCCATAAACGAACTACTGTGATATGCCACTCCACCAATGAACTGTGATATTTTTGCTATTTATATGTGACAGTATTTATTTATTTATTTGTAGTCTCTATGTTAGGTTAGTATCCCATTAGGACCCCGCCCTGCGCCACAGGTCTCCGGGTGGAATTATTTTTGTCAACCTCAAAATTCGGCACGCCAATTCTTTTGTGTATTTTGTGTTTGTAATTTGTTATGTTTATTTATTGAAATTTATTTGTTGTTATTTATTTATTTATTTAATTTATCAATGCCAATTTTAAAGTTAAAGTTTCAGAAAGGGGGAATTATTTTAAATACTGTTGTTCTTGAATTTTGAATATCGATATTCTGGTTGGCCAACCTTGGTGACATTGACTTCTGGTAAAATTCTTTTGTTATCAAATTTATCACTGTGGACCTTGGATGTTCCCGATTTTGCTCTGTTTTTGCTGTTGTTTATTTTGCTGTATTAACTTTGGGTAAAATTAAATTTCTGGTTCCACAAGTTTGTTTTGTTTTTTTTTGTTCTGAACTCCTGAGAGCGCTGGTGAGCCCCTCCCGTGGAGCGCCTTGGGCAAGCACGTCTCCAAAGGTCGGGTGCGCTTCCGCGGGGGTGCGGTTCAGATGGTAGCAGAGCGTGGTTGGTTCTGAAGTGTAGTCTCGGAGGAGTTGTGTTAGTTTGGTGTGTGTGAGTGTATGTATGTGTGTGTGCGTGGTTCTTCAATTTGGTGGAGTGTGTGTGTGGCGAGTGGGATAGCGTCTTCTGTTGGACCCCAGATTGGTTGCGTAGGAATTTTCGCCCAGACACCTTAGGAGGTTAAGGATTTTGTGCAATTGTGTTGTGTTGCTGTGTTTTTTTGTGTGGCCGCATGGCTGGGGGCAGCATGTCGGTCTCCCACCGCTTCTTGGAGTTCCCCACTTCGGTGATCGTGGACCTCCTCATCTCATGTAAACCTCATCGCGGAAATCCTTAAGTAGCTCGGAAGTCTGTGCGGGAAGTGTGCAGGGCCAGGAAGCCTGATCACCTTTCTGTCCCCTTCACTCTGTTCTGGTTTTTCCCTGTTTCTCTTTTTGCAGGCCTGCACAAAACTTTGGGTGAGTAGTCCCCTGGTTTTGGGAAAGCTTGACGCCCCCGCTTTCAGACTGTCCTGAGCGTTCCTGGTGTGAGTGTTCTTCTAGCTTTGGGGAGAGGTTGTTTGCCTTATTTTGCCGGGTGGTTCCCTTTTGGAGGGGGAGGTTGAGCCGTGACGTTTTGCCCACCATGTGTGATGTCACGTCTCATTTGTTATAGTGTTGTTTTTTTTCTGGTTAGTGTTTTCTGTATGCTGTCATTCTGGAATATTCGGTGTTGTTTTTCTTCTTTTCACCAGCTGTGACGCAACGTCCTGAAAAAGATCATAGGTGCCGTGGTGAACTGTCACCGCAAGACGTACAAATTTTCTCGGCGTTTCAAAAGAAACGACACCAATTCAGATATTTTTCTACCAGTGATTTTTGTGCTGTAATGCGGTGATTTAAACCTCCCAACGCATCATTTTGGGTGAGTCACGAGAATTTTCCAGTTTAATTCAGAAATATGTTCGATGCAATTGGATTCGGTCAGACGACCACGTTGCAAAAATGAACAGTCTTCTGAAAAATATTGTTTTAGGCCAGAACCAGTGTTCTGTGAATTTTGTTTCATTGTTTCAAGCAAAGCAATCAATTTTGTTCTCCTTTTGAGACTGCATTTTGGGCCATCCACGCTTTTGCTCTTAGAGTTCAATTTTTGTTAGTGAGCTGAACACATGTTTTTCAAGTTCCTGTAATAATTAAGATGTTTCAGTGTTTGTTTTGCATTAAATATTGTTTGTTATTGCTCTGTGCAACTTTATATTGGCCACCCAGTGGTCTGATGGGGTTATTGTAAGTTGTAGAGTCAAAATAGGCTCATAGCCTAAATGGTGATGCTGCCAAAGTTTTCCTTTTATAACTCATTTTCCTGTTTAGTTTACTAGGGTTTTTGTGTTCTCAAAGTGGCCTAAGGCCCTGAGCTAGGCCTATGTAAAGTTTTATCAATTTTGGTTCATAATTAATGAATTAGGCCTAGCTTTTACTGTTGGTAGCACACCAGTTTGGGGTAAAGTGTCAGGTAATCTTAGGTCCACAATAAAGTAGCCTTGGAGTTAAGTTCTGGTTTATATTTTATTTTGAAGCCTCACTTTTGGCCCAACTTTTAAAGGTAAAATTTTTAAATTCGGTCAGTAACTTTTTGAGATATGAGCTAAATAGAAGGGCAATGTCAGCCAAAACTGAAATTTTGTTGTGATGTTAAAAAATGGAATTATTTTATGCTTTAAAACTGGTCAAATGTTTTCAACCTGTTCAATTTAGTTGTAGAATTATTATTAAGGTGTAGTTTAACTATTTTCCATGTCTCAAGTATTTTGCTTAACTCACACCCCCCTGTTTAGTGATTTTCTGAGTAGGCCTATAGCCTATCTCATTTCTTTTTGCTGTAATTTCTCTAGTCAAAGTAAAACTGTCTGTCACATTTAAAATGTTTTTCTGTCACAATTTTCAAGAAAATTCGTAAAATGGATTAAATCTGAAAAGTCAGTATTTGTGGTTAGTAGTGGCAAATTGTCCAAACTGGAACAGTGGATATTTTTTGTGGCAATTTTACCTTTTGCACTGTTGACACTAATTGCCTACTGAATGTGTCTTAAATGGAAAAATATTGGCAAATTTTGGGGTTTACCAGGGTCCAGCTGGGGACTTGGTCCCACCGACAATGCCATGCAGATGATGGTTCCGGCCTGGTCCGTCCGCCTGCCCACCTAGGGGACATACATGGCCTTGGTCCCCACTTGCCGGAGCTGCAGGCCGACGCTCTTCTTTCCAGTGCCATGACGCCATAAACGAACTACTGTGATATGCCACTCCACCAATGAACTGTGATATTTTTGCTATTTATATGTGACAGTATTTATTTATTTATTTGTAGTCTCTATGTTAGGTTAGTATCCCATTAGGACCCCGCCCTGCGCCACAGGTCTCCGGGTGGAATTATTTTTGTCAACCTCAAAATTCGGCACGCCAATTCTTTTGTGTATTTTGTGTTTGTAATTTGTTATGTTTATTTATTGAAATTTATTTGTTGTTATTTATTTATTTATTTAATTTATCAATGCCAATTTTAAAGTTAAAGTTTCAGAAAGGGGGAATTATTTTAAATACTGTTGTTCTTGAATTTTGAATATCGATATTCTGGTTGGCCAACCTTGGTGACATTGACTTCTGGTAAAATTCTTTTGTTATCAAATTTATCACTGTGGACCTTGGATGTTCCCGATTTTGCTCTGTTTTTGCTGTTGTTTATTTTGCTGTATTAACTTTGGGTAAAATTAAATTTCTGGTTCCACAAGTTTGTTTTGTTTTTTTTTGTTCTGAACTCCTGAGAGCGCTGGTGAGCCCCTCCCGTGGAGCGCCTTGGGCAAGCACGTTTCCAAAGGTCGGGTGCGCTTCCGCGGGGGTGCGGTTCACACTGCAAGTCAAATTTTCTGGATTTCTGTCATATGAGTTCTTCCCAACATCTGGTGTTCCTCAGGGATCTCATTTTGGACCACCTCTCTTCAACATCTTTATTAATGATCTTGTGAACCCTATCAAGGATATATGCCTTTTCTTTGCAGATGATCTCAAGATATATAGAGTGATTAGAGTCCCTAGTGATTGTCTGTGTTTGCAGGAGAGTCTTGATGAAGTTGATACCTGGTGCTTGGTGAACTCAATGGAGCTGAACATTGACAAGTTTTCTGTCATTTCTTACTGCAAGACCAAAAATCCTACTGTTTTTTATTATGACTTAGCAGGTTCACCACTGAAGAGAGTTCAAGAGGTTAAAAACTTGGGCATTATTCTCACTTCTGACCTAACTTGGACTAAACAAGTCACAGCATGCACCAACAAAGCCCTAAAAGCCCTAGGCTTTGTTCTCAGAATTTCCAAGTGCTTCAGTGATATTAAGCGACTCAAACGCCTTTTTTGTGCCTTTGTTCTGCCCAAATCTCGAGTTTGGTTGTGTTGTCTGGTCCCCGCACCAGATTTATCTCAGGGCAGAGCTTCAGTCAGTTATGAACCGTTTCCTCCGAGTGGTTGGTTTGAGACTAGGCTTTTCCTATTGTGATGCGCCACTACACGACATTGCCCACTACCTGAGTATCCTTCCACTGGAATGCTGGCGAGAGATTCATTAAGTCATGTTTATCTTCAGACTTCTAAATTGACTGTCCGAGGCTCCTTGAATCCTTGAACTTCAGAGCTACAAGATCAACAAGATCCCACGACCTATTTGCTCAAGTTCATCATGGGACCAACTACCAACTGTACAGTCCACTTCCCAGAGCCCATCGTCTAGCAAATTGGTCTGCCCGAAGTTATCGACTTCTTCAACTTGCCGCTTGAAGCTTTCAAGAGGTTGATTGTGGAGCATAAGTGGAGTGGTGCCTATAGTTAGTTGCTTTTGATGTGTATGGTTTCTTAAGTTTTGTTTTTCCTGAGTTTTTTTTCTATGTGCCTTCTAGTTCAGATAAAATATTTCTTTCAGTCTTTCAAAAAGTTTTCTTGCAAATGAACATACATCATGTATTGTTTTTAAATTGTCACATAGCATTTATCAGTCAGTCTCTTTTTTAATTAATCCAACAGCTTCCCATGTCTAGTCTGTTTTTTGTTTACGTAACTATTATTGTATAAATTATAGTTCTATCCGCACCTTGTTATGTTTGTTTTGTATATTATTGTTAATTTGCATCATTTAGCTTGCTTGCCATTGTTATTATTGCATAATTTTTTTGCTTGTTAATTATTGTATAAATTATAGTTCTATCCGCACCTGGTTATGTTTGTTATGTATATTATTGTTATTTTGCATCATTTAGCTTGCTTGCCATTGTTATTATTGCATTTTTTTTGCTTGTGTACTCACTATTCAGTCACAATTTGATCACCTCTGCATTTGTTTTATTTGTGTAAATATGGTAGTTGCACTTTGCACTCTTTGTTACTTTCACAAATATTTAATCTTTTGTTTTTTTCTTCTGCATTAGTAATCTTTAGTTTATTGTTGTTGCTATATTGTATTTAAATTGTTGAAATCTCATTTGTTAAAATTTTTCTAACTGCTAAGCATATATTCTTATTCAACTGTGTTAAGTTTTTAATTTCACTTTCGCATGTATTTTCTGATCTCATCGCATGTAAACTATTTGTAGAAAATACAGTGTATGTCAAATCTATGTATTGGCTTCGGCCGTTGATAAATAAATAAATAAATAAATAATAATGAATGTATATTGCTGGCATATCACCTTTATAATCCCGTTATCATTTCAATAATCGATTATTTATCGTTTTCCTTAATTTTAATGTTATCATTTATTAAAACTATATGTTTATTACAAATTAATATTTTGATGTAAACTTTTAAACATTCTTTCTTACTCTTTTTTTTAATATTACAAAAGCCGGTCAGTAAAACAGTTGAAAAGTAATATCAATTATATATATGAAAGTTAATTAATAAAAGATAATAGACTTGCATCCGATACGTAAGTTCTGAGAAATTCAATCAACAAATGATCTGTTTACATCCTATGTTGAAACATTTTCCTTAAAACATTTCCAATTAAACATTTAAGGGAATTTTTTGTTGCCAGTTTTACATATTGAAGAATTTAGAAAAGAACGTATTCTTTTTATTGATACATTATATGGACCTATAGAAATGATGAAATTATCATTCTATTTAAAATTTGTCATTTAACATATTCAAATATACAAATATGTGATATGTATACTGAAAATAAGTAAATATTCAATACAATTATTTTATCCAAGAAAAATGACTTTTTGTTCTAGAATTTTTTAAATTCGACCTTTGGTGTATAATATTTCTGTTGAAGCGAAGCTTTCCATGATTTCCTGCTGTTTCCTCATCCGTGTCACGGCATCCGGTATTGACAGAGCCGTCTGCATCCGTACAGTCTGCTTCACCGGATGTTGACTAATAATTACCATTTTCGGTTAACGCCAATGATCCTCAATGGAAATTTACTTATAACTGTTCACAATTCCTATTCATTAAGATATGTCTATTTTGTATTTTACACCCCGTGATGTGGTTTTTTGTTGATTTTTCTGTTTAAATATAATGTAATACATGTTCTTGTACCAGCTGTGAATAATTAGTTTTGCAACAGCTTATTTTTGTCTTTGATACGTACTATAGTGATGGTTTAATGCTGTTTGCTTCTATTCATATGACTTTTCTTTGCTAATAATAATTTAATAGAAAAATAACTCTGTTAAACTAAAGCTCTTTTCTAAATTACCCTTTAAAATTAACACAAGAGACTTTAACACTAATAAGAGACTAAAACTTGGTACCTTTAAAGTACCATTTAAACAGTAAACTATGTACAGTTTTACAGATTTTATGGTATGGTAGAACAACATAGCCTAGCCTAACTGACTAACCCTAACCTACTTCATCACATCGATGAAAGTGATTGGGGATCTCATGCTTATATTTTGGTATAGGGGACGACGCGGGGTTTATGGTATATGTGTGTTTAAAAAAATGACATTCCTATTCTGGTATTTTACTCAAATATTATAATACGTTTATAACAAGTTTTATCTACACTATCTAAAATGTATAAAAATATATTTAAAAAAATATTATAAAAGCTTGGTATTTTAATTGAAATATGATTTAAAATACAGTATTCTATATTTTTAAACCTCACTGAAATTATAACAAGGAAATTACCTATAAACCATATTTAAAAAATATTTTGTTTTGTGATAAAAGTTATTTTAGCTTTTCCTTATCACATGTGGAAAAGAACGATTGAAAAGTCATTCACTGTAGTTTTTTTTATTTGTGTTTTAATTGAAGCTTTCATTAAAATAAACAAAATAGATAAGTGTGAGTAAATTGATACCTACTTAATTATTTTTGTTATTTTTTATATCAATTTTCACAGAGTTTGGTAGATTTATCATATGCTATGGGTGCAAATTATGATAATTGGAGGGTATAGACGAAAATTCCATTCGTATAATATGCTGGGAAATAAGTTTTGAAATTTTAGTTATCATAGAGAACATAGCGTAAATCATTACTACGATTTTATGTTCTCCATTTAAGTAATTAAAACTTAAAAAGTGGATCCCAAAAGCTGTTTACTGACGAAATTTTCATCTCAACGTTATGAATCCATTGAATATCATTTATCTACTAACCCCGGTATAAGCTAACAAAACATGGCATCAATAATCGTATTAAATAATGTCTCGTGAGATATTTGATTTATCATTGTAACACGTATAGTTTTCATAGAATTAAAAAATTAATTAAACTTTCACATAAAACTATGTGAAAGTTGACAAATACAAAAAAAATTTTGACAATACAAAAAAATTTTATACATTTTTATGAAAGTTAGAATTGTTATCCAAAGAAGTAGCGTTTTTTAACTTCCTGTTAAATGGCTAGTATACAAAAAGCATAATAAATACTATGTTTTATTTACAACTTCTTTTTACTTGCATTATTATAGTATTATAAGAGATGATATTTCATCTAAACTCTAATTGAAATTATATCTGTCATATAATATTACGTATGGCATTAAATATTCTCGATACATATAAGTAACATCATAAAACGAACCCGGGAGAGTATATTAAGTATGCACTTGGAGGGGCCACCGATACGAGGCCTAGTGGAAGGCTGATCTCGCCATAGTGGTGTATAATATATTCATGAGATTTTACTGACACAGATGCTCTTGTTTCTGTTAATATATTACAAAAAATGATAGTATACAACTACATTATTTAAAGTCAAAATTATTTTCTTCGTGTTAAAGTTATATACTTTGGCTCAATTATATTTTTGAAGCCTTGATCGAAATTATTGGAGCTAAACAGCAAAAGTTAAATAGTCCATTTTGAGATTATTTATAAGAAACATGTGTATGTAATATTCATTTTGAAAATTTTTAATGTTGATTATTGTTGCAGTTTTATTAGACGTTGTATAGGGCTCGCTTGAACCACATCCGCTAAATCCCCACCTTTATCATATTGGATCCACCGGGACCGTATATCAAATCACTTAGGGTTGAGAACCTTCTTGTAACGAAACGTGCATTTCAAACGATACCATCAACATATTCAACTTAACGATATAATATAAAAATTACTATGTTCGTGGTTAATAGGAATTTAGATGAACTTAATTAAATAATTGTTCTTTTCTAAAATTATTTCTATATATTTTTAAATTTTCTTAACAGATAAGAGTTTTTGATAATAGCTGTAATATTTTCATGAAAACTCAATCTCGCCTATTTAAAGAAAGTGGTAATTAAATATTTTGGTATAAACTAGATTAATCAATAAAGATTTAAATTTATTACTCTTTTTCCAATAGTGTTTTTGTAAATAATTTGACGAAAATAAAATATCACATTAGACCTATAAACTTTACAGTTAGATACACTCTTTAAAATACTTGTATAAAGATAATTGACTATCCTAGTGTAATAAATATTCACTTTATAATATTTAAATATTAATTCATTACTCTTTGAATTTGTAAATTTAATAATTTTTCTATATTTTTTTTCTTGGTTATTGTGAAAAAGTATTAAACATAATTAAATCAAAGCTCAATAACTTCTCGCATTCTTCCCTGCAGGAAGGTTTTGCGTTTCGATGTAACGTTGAGTTAGTCGGACAACAGAGAGTATTAAGTTAATGCCCATCCGGACTTGATAAGGGCAAGATTATTTTATAATTTCTGCAAAGTCACGACCAATGCAAAAGATACAATTTTATTTTTATAACAAAAATAACACTTTACTGAAGTATTATAATAAATAGTTATAACTAATAAAATACAACTTTTAATACAGGTTACAAACTTAATCTCGGTTCCAGTAGTATTGCTAATTTTTATGAACGTCGAGTATAATTTTATAATACATTTTTCAACGAATGCTAATTAAAAAATATTGTTAAATATAAATTATGTACTATAAACTATGCTCGAAACTTCATTAAAATATATTAATAGTACTGTCTTTAATATAATTATTAGCATAGTAGCATGGAGTGGCTAGTAATGGTTAGTATTTATGGTATAAAATATATAATATAGCGATTATTTCAATGATGATTTTGTAATGAACTCCGCTAATATTTATAATTGAACTGTTTTAAATCGTTATTATCGTATTAATTTCAATTTTAACGTTTATTAGCGTGGAAAACACTTTAAATTATTAATATACATTTTAAAATGTTTATTAAACTTCAGTAAACATTATAGGGTGCATTATTTTTATCCGCAAAAAAAAAACTAACATGTTTATTTATTTATTGACGGTTACACCATTTTTTACATATATGACATGCAATTAATTTGCAAGCAATCATTACAATGTATAGTACATATCTATAGAGTTATAAGTCTCTTCTATCAGGCAGTTGACTGAATGTTATTTAAAGATACTATACTACAGATAATTGTATTTCTGATTGACAGGTTTTAGGTTTTAGGTTTTTAGGTGAGGCACATTCAGTTATTGTTAGGGTCAAGTGGGGTAAGTGGACCCCCCAAATCACATAGTACCACTTTAACTGCAGATTAAAAAACACATGTCAGTGATATAAACATAAAATTTTGTATGATTATTCTTTGGAATGTTTTGTATATGTATTATTTTTATTTTGTTAAAAATTTTAATTTTGTATTTTTTAGAATTTTTTTTGTAAAGTGATGTTTGGGGCGTACACTTGCCTTTCAATCTGGGGTAAGTGTACACCCCCCCCTTAATGTAGCTTTGCATTGCATATATGTTGATGTTGGGGCAAGTGGATTATAGAGGAGAAATAAGCTTTCTTTTGATTTTTTATTTATCAAAATATCTCAAACGGTCCAGGAGTTATGAACTTTTTCGTGAACCTCCGCACGGTAAAACGGAAAACTCAGTTTTTTAAGAAATTGTAAAGTAAATGAAAACTTTGAGATAACACTATTTCAGTGAATTGACAATTAATAGGTCTTAAAGAGCAGAAAATGAGCTTTATTTTGTTTTTTTGTCCATCAAAATATCTTGAAAAATACAATAGTTTGGAAGTTTCTTGGAAACCTCCGCTTGGTGAAGTAACTTTAAACCTAAGTGCCGCTTAAAAAATAAAAAAATTACTAAAAATTCAAATAGGGCCTATATTAAGATAATTATTTTAAAATTAATTGGTGATCTGACTCATTTTTTAAAGGGAAATTAAAAAATAATGTTTTTATTGCCCCAAAAAGTCAATTTTGGGGGTGTACACTTGCCCCATTGGTAAAAGTACACTTGCCCCAACAGCGATGTAACAATGGGTAAGTGTACGCCCCCCCTCCAAGTCCTCCAAAATGACTTTGTAGGGCAATAAAAATATTATTTTTGAATTCCTCTTTAAAAAAATTAGTCAGATCACCAATTTTAAAATAATTATCTTAATATTTGAATTTTTGGTAATTTTTTAAATTTTCCGAGCGGCACTTGCGTTTAGAGTAGAAACGTAAGATGTTTTTAAACTCATCAAAACACACAGTAATAATAACCAGACATTTTTTTAGTGATTATAATTTGAAAGAGCATAGTTTGAAATACCTTTGTCTAAGTTTTGAATTTTTTTTAATAATAAACCAATTTTTTATTAGCTGGGAGTCCACTTGCCCCGGGCGTCCACTTACCCCACTTGACCCTACCAAATTTATGGGTTACACTATGCTTCTTTTTTGTCAGCTCGAAATTTTTCACTTATTTACAAACTTAAAAACACACAAACACGGTACATAAACCTATATGACTAAATAACGTAAAACGGGGTTCAGTGTTTCACCAGCGAGGGAGACAAATAATATTTCATGTAGGGCCTATGCCCTGTCTGTAAATATCTGAGAAGTCCTTATCCCTAGCTGACTACCAAGAGCGTGATATTTATTAATTCTGCTCTCTTTATATGTAACAAAATTATACAAATATAAATTATTATATATATATATATATATATATATATATATATATATATATATATATATATATATATATATATATATATATAATGACACTTAACGAATCGTCAAATATTGCCAAACACTAATAATGCTTTACTTAGATTTTGTGTTATTATTATTATTTATGTAAAGCTAGTGATGAACAGTACATCAGATGAAATGTTTTTAATATATAAACATTTATACCTACCGCAAATGAACTAATATCTACCAAAATCCTCCGTGTGAATGGTGTATACTATAAATAAATAAAATAACAAGCTTTAAAAAAGGTAATCGCAATAGCCTGTTCACAGACCTTCAACTCAAAGTGGTTTTAACAACAAACAACAAATAACCAGACGATTTGAAAGAACAATGTGTGACTTTATATACTCGTTGCAACCAATCATAATAGCTAAATCTGGTAACCAAGGAAACGAAGGTAAAGTGATTAATGGTTGCTAAGGAAACGGCTGGAGTTCATGGATTTTATTGAAAATAATTGTTCATCAAAATTATCAAATAAAAAAAATCAATTCAATTGATATTTGTCCTAATATACATCTTTATTAATATTACTAAGGAAAAATGTTTATATCTAGATAAATTTTATTGTTTGCTAACAAAATAAATGTTCATCAAAATTAAAACAATCAAACGTTAAAAAATACTCATGTTAGAATGAGATATTATCTTGAAAGAATGTATATCGAATTACTCAACAATATAATAATTTTACATCCATTTTTGCGTTACAGTAATTGTCAAATAAAAATCTAAAAAAAGTCAATTATTTAACCTTCGTTAATTTTTTTTTACTCTTATCGATCCCAATAATTTCACTTCCCTCGGCATGACCTCAACCTAGATGTCATGTCATACATGGCTTGAAATTCATGTTTTTATGGTCTTTAAACAAAATATGTGGTATAGTTTCATACTAACATTAATAAACCTGTATTGCGAAACTGAGAGTAAATTGTGTGTGTTTTAAATAAAGTTTTGTATTAAACTCTTTCATAAAGTAATTTTCTTTCATTTGCTTTATTACATTTCAACGAGGCCGCTGTAGCCTTATAAAAGGAAACATTTGTAATATTCTCTTCCAATGACAGAAATTATGTTTATTCCGTTTTTGTATGCCTTCTGTTATTATGTTCTAAGAATGTTATATTTTAATTGATTTTAATCTTTCTGTCAGTTTGGTCAAATAATCTCAATCTTAAAAGATTGACTTTACGAATCATTTAAGCATAGTGTCAGTTTTAGGAAATATTATTTTATTGTGTGAAACCACTAAAAAGCGGCTAATGTTGGGTTATATCTTGGGTTATCAATCCATTTCAAACAATTCACTTTTTTTCTAATATTTTTAAAAGACTATATTTTCCATTTAGTGAAATCAATTTTGCTTTAAAAATGTGTAAATTGGTAAAAATACATTAAGTTAAAGAGTTGTCCTAAAGAAATATTTTAATTGCTTGGAATCAATCTTTAAACTATGTCAATAATTGAAATTTTCTATAAATATATAATCATTAATTAGTATTTTTTAGGGGAAATGCTATAATTCACCATCGGGGATGGTAGACGGTACACTCCCCGGTGTGTGAGACTCACACCCACTAAAACCCCCTGCCTCAGGCTGTTGTCCACTTCGGAAAGACCTATTAAGGCATGAACCTCAAAGTGGAGCCTCGTATTTATATCTCAATGAGCTACCACTCCGACTTAACCTTCTGAGTAAAGATCCAAGATGTTACGTATCTTCGAGTTTCTTTCTCTTGAGAACTTTTTACACGAAGGATGTGATGAAAGTCCAATTTTCAAGAAATGTCACCATTTTTAAGACTGCAGTCTCCGGCGGAAAGTCTCCGATTTTCCAGCAGAAGTTGCCTTCTTAGGACTTCCCACAGCTCACACTGGAATTATCACTACTAATGTATTAAATATAATAAACTTATTAAATAAGATAAATGACTAGTGCTACAAAAATAACTTTAAAATATACTTATTTGTCAAATCTATATATTATTAGGCAAGCATGTTTCTTTTCCTCCTTTTTCTCAGCTTGTGGGATTCATAAGAGAAATGCGTGCATACCGTTAAACAGGTATTGTGCTGTAGATGAGCAGAATCACATTCTCATTCACGTTGGACCCCAGAGCTACGTCCCACAGGCTTTCAAAGTTTCAATGTTATTCTTATGGGAAAAGAATAATTGATTGAATCTATAGACAGCTGTTGTAATAACAAATGCTATCAACTCAGGAAGAACAGATGTTTTAGTTATGTAACATTTCAAAATTGGTTCTAGATCAACTCAATTTTTGGTCGAATTTCGACCAGTGGGCGAGCTCTAGTACAATTAATTATAACAAGTATAATTACAAAATATAATAATAACTACGACTACTTATTATTACTTTAGGTCTATACAAGATTTCATCTATTTTAAGAGAATTTAAAAATTTTTAACACAATTATTCAGCAACTTCACAGACATATTATTATATCCGTTTGTCTTCAACATATTACTTTTAAACGGTTCTAAAAATCCATAATATCATTTAAAACATCTTAAAACTGAGCGACTCGGTGGTGCCCGCACCCCTCGGCGGGCGGTACGGCGACTTCACTTCTATTTCCTCTTGGCCACTAATATTACAGCTACCCCAACGCGACAAATGCGAGGAGTTAACAGAAAATTTTATAGAAATAAAACGTCCTAATTAGTACAATGCAATGCCGTAAACTTGTCCTAAAATAGGATGCTTGAAAGAATAGTAAACGATTAGATTTTGGATTACATAATATTTTTCAACTCAAATTCTAAAACGCAACAACACCTGACATATGACTTATATTTTATATTTATATTTCTATTTTATATTTATTATGAATTATATTTGACTTATGATGTTCTGGTTTGCTCTACGTATACAAACACAATGGTTGTATGATAAATAATTTTTCATTATACTCTCGCGATAAACCATTGTTTTCAGAACAGTTAGCCGTGATCGAAACCAGTTGATTCTCGAAAATGATATATTTACCGGTGCTTTTTCGAATTCATGTATTCGGCTTTTCCTCATACTCGAAACTCTATGTTGCAACGGCAAAAAACACTTTCCGGACTATTGACGAAATATATTATGAAAGTAACATTAATGTCCCACCGGTCGGACTAGATTCACTTTGTGTTGGTTTATTTTCGAGAAAATGAGATAAATATTAAATTATGATTTTCATTAATTGGCTACAATTTCCATTTTTTTTCCTGAGGAAACAATATCTATGTTTTATAATATCTCTGTTTAACAGCTTTTGAGGAAAAAATTAATACCCAGATTAATTATTTCATTTTTATTAAACACAATGCTAAAGATAGGTCTATGGAATAGTATAACCTTAGAATATAAACATTAAATGGAAAAATTTAGATCAGTTTTATTACAATATTGTATTGAACGTTTTACGCAAACAATACCATTCCATCAAAGGAGAGAAACGTTCGTTATCCAAAACAATATAATTGTAGGTGTGTTCTAATTAAGGTAATTTGAATACCAGCTATCACTTGTTTATTGTACGTTCCTGCATTGGGTTCAACCTATTGATTTAGGATTGCTGTATTCTGTTAAAATGAAACATTATTCTTAAAATCCTATACGTCCAATTAAAATGTTTTGTTTCGGTGTTATTTTTCGTGGTGAAATTTTTGAAATATTTATACCGGGTGTCCCAGACCCCCCTTATACACCCCTTTTTAAATCTACAAAATTAATTATTCACAAAAACAAATTGTGCAATTATAGGTAAACCGGTTGTGCTCTACCCAATGATGATGATTTCAATGTGCAGAGTGTACCTAAAGTTACTTACACAGACCGTAAGTCATTAATTTTAAATACGAACCCCCACTTTTATGGTATTTTTGGATTCTAGACATAATTTTAACACTACTTTACAATTTAATGTGTATCCTTAATCTTAACGGTTTGGGAGATAATGGAGGTCGAAGTTTGGTTTTTTTCCCATAAGAATAACATGGGGCTAAATTTCACATCCATTTTTTATGTAAATTTCCCGTCAAACTAAAATGGCCTAGCATAAAAATGCCTTAGCTTCTTCATTTAAACACTTTAACATCATAAATTATTAGTTTTGTAATAAATTATTTTATTTTTCCATGAATTTGTCAATATGGTGGAAATTATTTAAAATGTGTAGAAAAATAAAATTAATTACGTGAAAATCTGTATTTTTTAATTAAATATTATCTAAAATGAGGTTATTAGATATTCTTCTATTCGTGTTATTCTTATGGGAAAAATCAAACTTCTACCTACATTATCTCTCAAACCGTCAGGATTAGGGATATACATTAAATTGTAAAATAGTCATAAAATTATGTCTAGAATCCAAAAATACCGTAAAAAGTGGGGGTTCGTATTTAAATTAATGACTTATGGGCTGGGTAGGTTACTTCTGGTACACCCTGTACATTGAAATCATCATCATTGGATAGAGCGCAACCGGTTTACCTATAATAGCACAATTTGTTTTTGTGAATAATTAATTTTGTAGATTTTAAAAGGGGTGTACGGGTGGTCTGGGACACCCGGTATAAAGTTAAAATTACTAGTAATAAAACATAATAATTTACAATTTACTAGTTATTGATCAACGGTTAAACAAGTTTCACACACAACACAAAAACACTATTTCATCATTAAAATCCTAATATGAATTCAACATCACCTAAGCACCTTGGGCAACTATTATGTTAAAACTAGGTATAGAAAACCTTATGTAGATATTGGAAGCGTGCTGATAGATGTAGTAAAATATTATAAATACTTCTTAAAGTCGGGTTTGTAGTACATTGTGCACAGTAAAAAGCCCCTATTTATTGTATAAAAGCTTGGATTATATAAATAAAATAAAAACTAACTCTACTAAAAGTTCTAATTATGCAAAATGTGAACTAAGATTGTCCCAAAGGCTTCCTTTAGTCAATTAGAATTGACATTAACAATATAATTTAGAGAACTTCCCTTAAAGAAGGTCTTGAAGACAAACTAAACGTACTAGGTTGCATCACAAACAATTTTGAGTTCTGAGTAATGTGTCACGGACCCAACATTAATAATGTCAGGTCAGCGAACTTTTTTTTAGTTTTTTAAAATGGGTTCGTCATTGCAAAGTTGATTTACTTTATTTTTGGCTCGTTCACCCTCTTAAGTTTGGCTTTGTAGTATTATTCACACTAATAATAATAACCTTTTATTTTATACCTTTGTTGCTTATTATACGTTTGTTTTCCAAGACTTCCCCAGTATGCCATCCCCTTGAAGTATGAAATGAAAATGTTGAGCTTAAAACAGATTTTCTGTTTCTAAGATTAACTCACAACATGCTTGTTCATAAGTTGACTATAAAAAAATACTACTCGTGGACTTTTGGGAAACCTGGGGGTATACTTTGATAATAAGCTATTTAAATTCTTAACACGTTACATACATAATCTTACAAACATAAAAATACTAGTATCATATCTCATTTTTGTTGACGATTGTTAGCTCATAACATCCTCCACCTCTTGCGTATCACATTTAAGTTAATGGGCACCATTTAATCAACTTTTGCTATCAAAAATTCATATCCCTCATCCAATGAGGTATACATATAATATTCTTAATTTATTATTGTGATATTTAATAATGTTGGTCTATTTTTTAGTTTTTAAAATAACTGTTTTATTTTACAAACCAAACAACAACAACAAATATATAAGATCTAACATCAAATGGTATGTGAATCGAAAAGAATTAAATTTGTTTACCAGTGGTATATTTACATTTTCAATTTTCGTTCAGTTCAAAACTGAACATGAAACCCCCAAAGTAACCAAAATACGGTTCTTTAAGACAACGATATTTGTATTGTACAATATTGTAATACTAAACGTTTTCTCATTTTGTTTTAAACGTTTTTATCTTGTATTAAATTCATTTACTTATCATTTAAGATTAGTATTTATAATTAACATATAGTAATTAAGACAGTATTTATAAATAAAGTGTAAGACTATAAAAATAATTTTTTATAATATAAAAGAAGCTTTTCAATATCAGGAAACGGGAATTAAAGGAAATATAAATTAAATTCTTGATACAGGCCTGAGCTCACATACAGAGCCAATTTTGCCAAACAGGAGGTAATAATAAAACAAACACAACCTGAATATAAAATATGGCGGAGTCAAACTTTGATTAACAATAACATTTTATTGAATAAATCAAACTATTTTATTTTAGTGCGTAACTTTTGTACCACACTGTTTATGTATGCAGTGTTTTTGAAAGAGTAAATGACAAAGTGAAAAGGAAATTTTTTTTAAGGAAAATAAATAATAAATAAATGAAAATAAATTTGTTTTGTAGGCATATATGTTCCATACTTCAGTAGAATAAACTAGATAAACATCTGAAATGTTGTAATCCAGATTAAGTAAAAGCAATCTTTCAGGCCCGGCGAAATCCAAATGAGATTTCATTATTCTCTAGCTTTAGCCAATTCTGTTTCTGAAACTGCTTTTAAATTAATAAAACATTATGTAACAGATAACAGAATTTTGTTTTAAGTATTGAGCGACTTAGGGTTAATTATAAAAAACCTTCAATCTGAGTAATCTTTTGATTTTTATATCATAAGTGCTGTCCTCTATTCTGTTAATAATCACAAAACTTTTTGTGGCTTCTATTATAGTGAATGGCAAAATCATCAGTTCACAACCATGCTTTAAATTTAGAAACTAAGGTTGTCTTCATACATAGAAGTGATAAATTTATTTCCCACATACACAAACATGCAAGAGAAATGACAGCAACTCAATATAAAAATTTCTTCCGATATTTATTATTTTTCTATACACTCGAAATAGGCAAGATCTCTTTAAAAAAAGACCTACGTAAAACAGAATATAAAGAAAATGGAATTCCTGCAATCACTGGCTAGCAGTTCAATGCTCATTCTATATCTTCTTTAATTGAATTGTTGTTTTCGGATCAAAGTAATAGACTTGTGAATAGACCTTTTAGTCCGCCAAATGATCCTGTGGAATCCTGGTTGGATTACGCGTTTCGGCGATGTCTCGCATCTTCGGATTCAATACAAGATCATAAAAACTTGCCTTTGTAAGTTGACAGTTTTTTAAAACTTAACTTGACGCGAAGGAAAGTTTTTTATTGTCTTGTACTGGATCTGAAGAAAGCAAAACATCGCCAAAACGCGTAATCCAACCAGGATTCAACAGGATCATTTGGCGAACTAACAGGTATCGTTAGGCATAATGACTTGTTAGGTGTTATGACTTGTGTCACCTTTTTACAAGTCTAAATCTACTATTTTTCTTACAAAGATTTGTTCCGAGTCTAAAAAGAAAAAAAAGAAGAAATAAAAACATCAGATTGTGCATACAGACAAGAACGTAACGATATGATTGGATACAGGCACATGCCCCATATGGAAATTTTACATTTGTAATATATAACAAATATATTTGGAATATATAATCATATATTTATGGATATATATATATATATATATATATATATATATAATAATATATTTCATAAATAATTATTATGGGTCGGAGAAATATATTGCTATAAATTTATTTTAAGTTCATTATACATGTATATATATATGTATATGTATGTATATATATATAATGTATACCCTATATAATATATTATAAATATAAACCTGCCATATACATTCATTATATAGTTTATTTATATAAGTATTATATTTGTAATGCTTAAAAATATATTTGAAATGTGGTGAATATACTTAAATATTACATTTTGTTAAACATAAAAATAACAGTATAAACACTGTCTTAGGTATAACAGTATATATATAATACAGTAATATATAACAATATATATACAGTAATAAATAACAGTAATATATATATATATATTTGAAATAAGATAGAAATATAATTGTTATGTATTGATGTGATATTAGAAATCTTCAAGATATATTTAAAATAAACTTGAAATACATGTATTAAATATAAATGCAATACATTTATAAAGTATTTGAAATACACTTAAAATGTAAACAAAATTCATTTCAAATATACTAGAAGTATATAAATTATGTATTTTTAATGCCCTGGTAATATATACACAGCAATGTTTTTAAATCCATTGGAAATATATTACCTATGAACTTGAAATTATAATGTTATTACTGTAAGCCTTGATTATATATACACTATCCGTGAATAGACTTTTCAAAGCATAAGCGTGTTTGAAACCAATTTACAGTGGCGCGATCTTCTGCAGCGTACATGGAAGTATAATAATGTAAAACATATATTTAGTCATAGTTAGTACCATCACACAGGCAGGATTGACCAATCCATAGAGTTTTGAGATTGGATGATTGATGTCAGTCAATCGACTCTCTACTTCGACAAGACCTTTCCACATGACACCTGCAGGCATGACACGAGTATTGTAGAAAATCCCCAAACATATCCCCGGAAATACTCCTTACGCTAGGACAAGGGGTTACCCAAAATGCAATGAAAGGTGATCTGGGTTTACCTTTTAATTTTTCTGGCAAATCCTTACAACTGATGCCCCCTCTGGCAGATCTAGTGGATATATCCTCCGTGGTCCATGTCTTCCGCATGATCACGTGCAAGGACGATGTGGTTACTTGTCCAGCTTGTTGGCGATGTGGTCGCAGGTTAATTGTCCAGCCGGGTGGACGGCGACTTCTCCAGAGATGGTGGGGATGTTGGCTCCTTGTGGACTGACACCAAGAATGCGTCGGAGAGGCTCCACAAGAAACTTGGAGTTTACTGGCACTTTAACCGGGACTTGGAGGAGTTCCAAATTCGGATTCCCTGCCCAGGTGCCAGGTTTGACCCCATCATTGCCCCCGAGGAGGCCAGGAAATCGCTCTTTTGGAGGCTTAAAGAAGTTTTGAGGGCTTCACTGATACGGTCCCTGAGCCGGAAACCTGACCAAGGGAAAGTCTTTGAGGTATCTTGCCGCAGCCATGACTCAACTCACTTTGCAGGCGGGCAAGTATACCCGTTTTTGCCGATAAGCACGTCATTTTTAAAGCGCGTCTCGCTACTGTTTCCCTGAATGGTTGCAGACGCTGGGGTCAGGGTAACAAAAGATACCAGTTTTGTGGGGAACGCGATGAGACGCTCTCACATGTCCTCAACACACATCGCCCACATGTCGCCCATCTACCAGTGCGGGGTAGAGAGGAAGCCACGATGCCGTGCTTAGTCACCTGGCTAGAGCTGTCCCTAGGAGCACAGGGACTGTAAGGATTGATATGACAGTCCCGGGGGTGGCAAGTAACCTGAGACCCTACCTGGTTGTTGTGAATGATGCTGAGAAGACCATTCACATGGTGGATGTGGCCATCCCCTTTGAGAACAGTTACGGGTCATTAATTCAGGCAAGAAGGAGCAAGGTCGACCAACATCAGTATATTACTGACGAGCTCGGCGTGCAGGCATACCAGGTAACCCTAGGTGCCCTGATTGTTGGCGCCCTTGTGTCTTGGGACATTAGCAATGAGAGGGTGTTAAGGACCTTTGGCATATCCTCTCGCTATGCCCAGACCATGAGGCAAATTATGGTCTCGGACTCGATAAGGTGGTCACGGGACGTATACGTGACCAGCGTTACGGGCCATCAGCAGTGGGAGGGGTTGGAAGGGTAGAGATACGCAGTCGCGTAGACCTTTTAAAAGTGCCCATTGTCGTGGTGGGGTGCTTGCCGCCTGAGGTTTCAGTTTTGTCTCGAACTCTCGTGAGTCATTCTGATTTGAATTGCCAGTGTCAATTGTTCTCTAGGTTACAAGTTTTGGAAAGTGTCAAAATTGTGAAGTGACGAAGTGATGAAATGTGGTTTAATTGCCTGTTGATATGTGTTTGCTAATGGAAATAAAGAAATATAAAAAAAAACTGGGAAAAAAGAGAAAAAAGGTTTTATTGAACGTTGGCCTGGTGGGGATATGGCGGAGGTGCTCTAGGCGAAAACGCATGTGCAATTTTGCAATGTTTTCCTTTTTTGTTAAAGCACGAGATAGCTCCTCACACTGGGAGCGACAAGCACAAGGAGAGTGGGGGTATGAATGAAAGAATTGTTGTGTGAATGTGTAGGGAAATGTAATTACGGAATTGTTAAACCTTTTTTATAGCTTGTGTGATTGAGGCCCACTCTCCTCAAGCAGTGAATTTCTTGTTTTTTTTCTTGTTAGATATAGTTAATTTTAAGAAGTGATTAGCATGGGAATGACAGGATAAAAAAGGTGGACTCTGCATGTTATTTATTTTGTGGAATGTTACGAATGTGCATGAGCTTTGGTCAGAAAAGACACCACCTTTCGATTAATAAATGTAAAATATATATTAAGTTAAATTAATATTTTATGAATAAAATTTCATATTTGGCGTGAACTTTTATCACAGCAATGCTCATTTACAGGGAAAAATTATTTTTCCGATGTGTATTTTTTAAATGTTTGCCATTAAAAAACCTAAAACTCGAATATCTAAAACCCGGTAAATTAATCAAAATTTTAAAGGAGAAAAAAAGTTTTACGATTAACATGATCTAATCAATAATACCAATTTTGTGAGGATATGGCAAAAAATAATGGAGCTATTGCCATTTTCTGAATAAAACATTGATTTGTATTATAATGCATACTAAGCCTACGGTCATTTTCATACAAAAATCACAATAACTAAATAATTTTTGTCAAATCATAGCAAACTTAATATAATTGGTTGTATATTTTTAATTACAACCTTTTTGACGCTTTTACATTTTTTATTTACTGGTTTTGAGGTATTTTAAGTAAAATAGTTTTTAAAGGCCACCATTTTAAAAATAGACATTGGTAAAAAAATACTTTCTAAGAATGAGCATTGCTGTGATAAAGAATCATGCCAAATATGAACCTATTACAATAATCCGTTTCGAACATAAAAAATATTAAGTGTAAATAATAAATTGTGGGTAGTGGATCTACAAAGCATTTTAGGACATGTTTATAGGACAAGTAATCGTTTTCCAAAATCCTGAAAAGTTATTTTCTCACACCTTGTATAAAGTATCACAAACAAACAAAGATTAATTACAGAAAACTCTCTATAATAGAGAAATGTTAAGACCTATAGTGGAAGGAAAAACTTCAAGTATCTATAAGAAAATTAAAAATGCAAGAAAACTTAAACAAAAATTTGTATTTCAAGTCTTATTACACACTATTTTCAAAGAAAAATGATATCGGTAGTCAGTTCACAGTTTTTACTAAATCAATAGAGCATTGTCAAAGATTCTGGCCTAACTTTTATAGAAAATAATACATTTTATTAAAACACCTGACTATTATTTAAAGATCACCAAAGTTTGAAACAAACTAAACTGTATAAAAAATATGTTTTTATAATACTTTGGAAAGTATTACTTACTTACTTTGCTTCTTTCCTTTATCTCTTCTGGGAGCATCCACGACAGCTCTCCATCCATCTTTATCGCTCAAGCACCTTCACTTTTGCCAACACCTGCCTACTTGCTGCACCTCTCTCTTAATGTTCCTCTTCCAGGACAATGTTTCTCGGTGTCTGCCTCTTCTAGCGCATTGCAGGTTCCATTCAAGAGCCCTTGTTAAAATTGTATAATTTGCTTTCTTAAGGTGTGACCAGGCTCCTATGTATCCGTTCTTGGACGTGCACTTTAATTTGATTTTGGTTATTTTTACTCCAGAACTCTTCATTTATTATTATGATTCGTATTCGTTACGTAAACAATAAATCCTTGAATAAAAGTAAGTTTTCCAGAAAAAAAAAAACAACATTTAACACATGTTGGTTGGTCGAAGGAAATGTCTCCTATCGGAAAAGGTCAACAACTATTATTGACTATAACATCTTTTTTTAGTGAAAAAGTGAAAATATTATGTATATTGTTAAACATTGTTTTTGAAATCGTAGTATTGTATTTAAAAACAATTACTTTTTAGTAAACACATATAGGTTCTGACATGTTTTACAAAATATATCAAATTAATAGTTAAATTATTAAAGCAATGACAACAACTGTACTAATTATTTTATTAGTATTATTTTTTACTATTTTTATATAAGTTTACACGATGAAAATTTACTTCAACAATAATATGTAAATATTTATATTTAATATCGTAAGATAATTTTCGTAAAACTTTTTAACGTAATTTACTCTTATTCTAAGAATAAAATAAATTATTTACGTAGTTTTATAATAAAAACATACATATTTATACAGTTTCCAGTTGATTAGTTAAATCTAGAATATTATATTTTACTGTGGGGCTATTAATTCAATGTAAATAAAAATGAATTTTTAGAATTGTCTTCCAGCGGAACACGACATATTTCTGAAAGGCTGTAACAGATGTGGAAACTTTGGCCGCCGAGAGCATTGTAATTCATCGTAACGTGCGATCTCTGATCCACCACCAGCCAGTAAAATTTTGCGCCAGAAGGGTTTAATTCTTGCCTCCCACTATCTTAAACGTTTCTCTTAGTTCCGTGTTGTTCCGGACGTATGTCCTATATATTTATTTCGGGATAGGAATTTCTTGTAATCGTAATAAAATGAGTTTTTGATTTATTTAAATATGTATACTGTATTTATATTATATGTATGCTGTAGCCACGTGGTGTGCATTTGACATTACTTGGCATATAAGTAAATTATCAGATTCTGAAATGTTGTAGCAAGGCGCCCAATTTTCTAATCGAGTGAGTAGTGAGTTGGTGATTCTTTTATTAAAAAAAAAAAAAAACAAAAAAAAAAACGGGTGTTTGTTCACCCATATGACAATGAATGTAATTTTTAAGGTCTTGTCGAACTTGCGCATCCAGTCATTAATATTTTTCATCAGTATTTAAAGAGCTATTTTTAATTGCCACTGTCGCATATATGTTAAAAAAAATTATTTTGTGCAGAAAATCTCACCAAATCACCGGTATTTACTCACCTAAAAAATAAGTGGTGAGTGGTTTTTGGTGAAATAATCTCACTTGAAGTTGAAATTCTTCTTCTTCATCTCGATTTTAAAAGGAAATAATTTAATTTGTCAATAAAAACTTTCATTCCTTTCAGATAGTCTAGGCTTAGTAATTCTTCTTCTTCATTCTTTTTACTTAAGTTGATTAACCTTTGTTAACATTTGTTGTAAATATGTTATAAATATAAAAATGCAAGTAATATAGAATCATTAAATTAATAAAAATGACAATATTTAATTATTTTATTGTTTTGTCGGTTAAAACCGAATGCTAACACAAAGTTCAATTTTACCATCTTGAGCCAGTCGGAAAGGAGCAAACTGGTGAGATGTAACTCACAACTCACTTTATTAAAAAATTGGGCTCAGGTGTTGACATATTGTGACACAACCTACATTGTGATCACAAAGTTTTGAAATTGCAAGGTATGGCTTTTAAACTTTGGTCACTTTACCTTTTACTAATAAAGTACTTTGGTAAAGTGACCAAAGTTTAAATTGAGAGTCTGAATTTACAACGGTGTTGCCGATTTGTGCCAATTCATCCTGCTGTTGGCATCTGATCTTAACCACTGAGACCGACGTAATCAATAATCAAAATAACACAACACTGTCAACAGTGCAAGGTAAGAATAATATAAATCTGCTGCCAACTGTTTAAATTTCGAAGTTCGCAATTTCGTGCAGCCTAGTATGTCAAACTAATGTCTCCTATCAATGTTGATAAAATTCACTTAAATTAAACGTTCAAGCTGTGTTTGTTGGTTTCACAAATCACAGTTTGAGAAAACCTTTCTATCGCAAAACTTATCTCACTTGAGTGGAAGTTGACCAACGCTTAGCTGTAGAATAGGCTGATTTTGATAACAAACGCCTATGCGTAGCTGGCCTTATGAGTACAGTGAAGGCGGCCGCCTGAACATCTAGCTGCTACTAGCGCTCGGATCGGCGACTTTCAGGAATAGCAACATGTGTAACTACTTGCTTTTCCCTACAAATTTACATTAAAATCCCCACTAAAGAATATTTAAAAAAATTTATATGATTTTTGTTGTTTTTCATCATTTTTTAAAATTATTATTATTGCAAAGTCTATTTTGAAACACCTGCTTTTATCTGGATATTGTTTTACTGATATCCCGTACAGCATTTTTATATATAAGCGTATTGTGTAAAATACATTTAAATTTAAGCTATTGCAGTGTTAAATCTTGCTTTAACTATCATTAAATATTTTAAGTGTTTCTAGTTGGTTGTGTTTTCGGTTCGTTTTCGCCTGAGGCGTTGTTCATTAGCGAGTTGCCTGAGGCCATACGCGCCTTCTCCCCCCCCTCCCCCCCCAACCTAGCGCTCGTCTCCACAGCGCTGCCGGGAGGAACACTATGAATATAATATTACGTAACAAGTAAGAATATACAGATATGCAGTCATGTATCGGTGTTAAGGGCACACGGTCGGGCTCATTAAGTGCTGTGCTATTTTATTCTTATGGAATAGTAATTTATCATAATGTGGACTTAAATGTCAAAAGATAATAAAGTAATACAAACCAATGTAATATCTGAAGTTTTCAATTCTGAATTAGAAAAGTTGACCATCATTGTACTTCCGATATCTGGGTTGACATTTTATGCTAATGTTCGGAATTCATTAATTTTAAATACGAAACTCCACTATTTATTGAAGTTTTGGATTCTACATGTAATTTTAAGCAATTTACATCCTTAATCCTAACGGTTTCTGTGATAGTGGTGCTATTTTTAGTTTATTTAAATAAGACTAACACTGGGCAAATTTTCAAATTCATTATCTCTTAAATTGTTCTGGTAAACAAACACAAACACAAATTTTAAAACACCATTCATCTACGAATAACAGGAAACTACTATTCTATTATGGATAAAATATCACCAAGGCAGTTAACATTCTCAAACTACCCTTTTAAAACATTAAATTTTATTAATCACTGTGATGCGTAATACGCTCATCAGTCTGGGCTACAGTGTTTTGCTTAGTTTTCAAAAAATGATCAAACAATAATTACATAAAATAATAAAATTGTGAATTACGTATAAATATTCCAAGTACAAAAAAGGTTTAAAAATTGCAACAAACTAAAATTATACTTTATAGCAAACTCAGCATGCATAATACGTACAAAAATAAAATAACCTTCTTAAAACTTCAGTTTATAAAATAGAAGTACTTTTTAAATATAGGCTAAGATGACTGCACAAATTAATAACTAATCCCCTCAAAACAGTTTTATATACTAAGCAAATGCAATTCTCTGTGCGTATCTATCATAAATTAATATAAATAGGTGAATTTAGGTGTTTGAAAGAACATGAAGATAATAGAAGCAGTGGGTTGAACGAAGCAGCGGGATTTGGTAATCCCAGGTCTGACAGCTAGCCTTATCACTAATGACCTATGTAATGCAGCAGATCACCTCGTGCTTTGTACCATTGACCAGGTCTACATGTAGACTTATAAACGGATGATCTCTTAGCAAATAAATAGCTATGTTTGACATAAGAGTACTTTACAAACTAGACAATCATAGTTTGCATATTAATAATTTTTCAACTTTTGAATGCATGTCTACATTGTTGTCTTCTAAACTGGTCATTTGGTTATTTATAATTAATGCTTCAATTTTCTCTAAATAAGAAATATTATAAAGTAAATTAATTAATTGTGTTCTATTGCCATTAGATATATTTGATGAGCAGACCAAAGAATGTGATGAATGAGAACAGTGGTAAACTCCATTTACCCTAATATAGAAAATACATATGTTTCTTGGTTTAGGCCTATTTGGAAATCGTAAAACGTAATAATTAGGGTGGAATTTAATATAAGATAATTTGTTATGAATTTGAAAAGTTTACATTTATTTCTGTTGCTTTAATCAAAGGGCAAATATTACCAAATTGGCGCTCGTAACAGAGATGGCTGCTTTACTTAAAGGCCGCATCTGGCCCCCAGGCTGTTTGCTTAGGCTCTTTAAACTCTATCTTGCTCTCTTAACTTTCTGACATAAACCCTTGCATAACAGGGCTCTGGTAAGAGACAAGAATTAATAACCCAGTCGGTCAATTTGATGTTAGCTCTCTGTATATTTAAATATAGACGTATATACCTACTATTAAATTATTGTCAGAAGTTAACTGCTTTGAATAAATTTGGATCTTTCATATATTTAGGTTGACTGAAAAGAACATACATGCTCATAATTTTCAATTACTTAATAAGATACACAAATAGTTGATAAATATAGTTATGATGTTTTTTTACATACATAAATTGCATTACATTAGTTTGTATTGAAAATGTCGGTTCTCATTTTCAGTATGTGTTAATTAGGTAGGCTACTTTGTTAGTAAAAAACAAAATTTTTATGAATGTTCCTTGAAAAAGATTACTTTTAATTCGGAATCCTAAGATTTTTACAGTTAGCTTGCGAGTGAAACAAGGGTTTCAAACGTTATGAGGTATTTATATTCTGACGTTCATTTTATTACATTTCAACGGACTGTCTCGACCTCATAAAGAGCTAGCTCGCAAATGTTCAGTTCCGACAAGGGAGTCTTTTTAGTACTTTCTATCTGATTTATTTTAGTTTAACTTAATGATATATATTTTTAATTAGAGTAACTTATTTTGTAACTGATACATTACTATGAATACTAAAGATTATATGCTATTAAAATATAACATTAAATTATGTAATAAAAGTGCTTATCCTCATTGAGTTATTATTTTCTTCGAATCTAACCCATTCACAAGATATTCGGTTAGAGAGAATTAATTCACTTCACTTAACAGTCCTACGTACCTATTGTGTGTCTTACACTTTTGATAAACTTTAGGTAATGTTAATGTTGGAAAACGTTTTGTTGCCGGCTTGTTGATACAGACAGATATTGTTATTACGTAAAAATTTTTTATTTTTTCATTGGGAAACTCTGGTTTATAGTTTTTATAAAATTTATTTAAGTTTGCTCCATACGTTTCTTAAAATTTAACTTTATAAAATATAATTATTCACTTAGATACTCTAAGAAAATGCTTATTTTAGTACACTGACAAGATAACGTAATGGAAAGTAATAAGGCGTGCTGTTCTTATAAAAATTATTATTATGAAATGCAAG
This sequence comes from Neoaliturus tenellus, assembly GCA_030545055.2. NCBI lineage: Eukaryota > Metazoa > Arthropoda > Insecta > Hemiptera > Cicadellidae > Neoaliturus > Neoaliturus tenellus. The sequence goes on along the minus strand of CM061533.1, from coordinate 116,168,776 downwards.
CTTAATATTTTTTTTAAGTTGAGGGTGTAGCCTAAGTAGCTCAAAACCTCCTGAAAAAACTGGCTGGGTAGCTGAGATTTTACAGAGCTCACCTTAGAATCTAAAGGTTGCCGGTTCAATCCTAAGCAAAGTTAGTGTATTTTGATGGATGGATACTGGACCATGCCTTTGGTCATTGCGCTAATAAATAATCCTGGCAAAGGTAACGGCTGTTATTTTTCAGTAACAAAACTACACCTCATCTGATCCATCACGATCATCATACTCACCCTTCAGTAATAATTACCTCAAAATACTATGTTAGCTTATTATAAACATTTAGGACAAATAAGTAATCTTAGAGTAATTTTACATTTTTGGACACCATTTTTTATGACTTCTTTTCTAATCACATACTTCGTTCAATTATAGTCGTATCAATTTAAATTTTAACTTACTATAGTTAAGAAGAAGTAACAAATATTGTATTCTCAGTTAATTGTTTAATTATTGATACTGTAAAACCGTTCGCTTAGTAAGTATTTGTATCAGAATGAAATAATTTCTAACAGAAAATGTGTCAGAAGATTTGTGGGAGAGTTAAATTTAAAAGATATTAAGAAAGCAGTTGTTATCGAGATGTAACTGTACAGGTGCAATTGATTTATTGTTCTTTTTAGAGCCTTTCGGCCCGTATGTTTATTAAACACACACAAATACAAGACACCTTCAAACCTTCAAAAGTTTGGTAGTATTTTTTTTTTTTAACCGAAACTAAATTATTTGAACAATGATAAATCGGAATTCATGTACAAATGAAACCGTGTCTTAAGAGATGAAACAACAGGATAATTTTATTGAAAATTAAAACTACATATCATCCTCCGGTTTGAGTCTTCTATCAGGGGATTGTCCAATAAGCGTGACTACAATGTCTTGGGTATCACTCACCCTTTTGGTTGTGAGCTCAGGACTTCACAGCTATTTACAAACACAACAAAGTGCAAACAAGACATAAGAAAACACAGTTACCATCCCAAACTTAACCAAAGGTGAGTGATACCCAAATAAATAGTCACAATAATAATTGAAGATACCTCATCTACAATAAATGCCATTCACAAATAGAATAAATATTTACATGAAATGAGTTTATAAAATACGAAAATTATTAAAACATAGCATTATTATTAAAACATACTCATTAAAACATTTATTATTATTATTAAAATTATTAAAACATATTGTTGGTATAACTATGATTTATGACGGAGTAGTAGAGATTTGAAATGTAGGTTGTTTAGCTAATAAAATTCCGCCTTTAAACGGTTTTATTCAAAATCATCCCCATATGTATAACCTAATCGTGTACGATTTTATTTACCACAATTCTTAATTCTCCACAAATATTGTCTCAGAATCAGACAAATTTAGAAATATAAAAGTGTTAAAAATGTAATAAATAGTACAATTTAGCAAGCATTGCACATTTTATTTATTTAATTGTAAAATTATCTTTATTCTTTTAATAAAACGGGATATTTTAAAGAATAAAACAGACTTAAAAACAGTGTAATATATCGGCTTTCAAGAGTGATTTTACTGTGTCATAAAGTTTGTTAGTGATAGAACTTCATTACAATTTTAAAATACCTATGGGAATTGTAACTTACAATTTACAATGGGAGCTAGTAAATCACAATATTTAACCAATAAAACAGGAACGAAAACGTTCCACATGTGCCGAGAGATCAAGATAAGTAGTTAGATGTTACTGCCAGTCCGTCTGACCCCACACTAAAATTGAAAGCGAGACCTTAAGTTCAAACGGGTGAACAACTGAGCTTTTGTTTTCAAGTTAAGTAAGTATATACTTCTTATTTATTTAAAAGGTTTATATTTAAAAAAATACACAATTTTTTAATTAATAATGCAGAAACTTATAGACTTATATTTTAATATATTAAGTCTTTCATAACGTATTTGGTAGACCTATGGTACAGTCGATAATTGTAACCGTCGTATCTGTATTATTTTATTGCTTACTATATTTGTATCCATAATTTATAATGTTGTTCACTTTTGTATATAATTTATTATTTCTTATATAATTTATTATAAATATACTTGTACATTTTTGTTATACACAAAGTAATTTAAAATCTGGTATTCATACAGGAATGTAAAGGTAATTATAACACGGAATATTGAAACTATTTTAATTAAGTAGAAACCCCCATGGTAGTAGTATTTTTTGTAATTGTCTTTTACCGTTGGAAGCTAAAATAAATAAATAAATGTACGTAAGAAATTTGAAAGTCCGCCGCCATTTTGAAATTACAACCAAATTTAAAAATAGGAATTCATATTTTCAATGTTCATTAAAAAATGAGAAAAAGTCCCCCATTTACAATTTTTGGTAACTATTCTAGAATAGTAACCAATAACGAGATACCAATAGTGGTCATTTTGAGTTGGCCATCGTGTAGATATATGTATGTGAAATATATATATATATATATATATATATATATATATATATATATATATATATATATATATATATATATATACAGTGTGTGTCCGTTTAGTGATTACTTTTGTAAGGAACCGATTGTAATGTTTGTTATAAAAGTATTGTTTAGCATCCTTTAGGTTCAGTTTAGAACCAGTATGATCGTACCATGGCAACGGGGTTTTATAAGCGTTCAGAAGGTCCAAAAACTTTACCACTTAATCAAAATAATTTGACAATTTTATCTGTAACCATTAAACAGAACTCTAAACAGTAATTTAATATTTTGAATTTTTCACATAGCTTAGCTTGTTACGGGTAACCAAAAAATATGTTTCAAATGTATGAAAAAAAATCCTTTATGTACCTTATTAACACACCTTGATAAAATTTAGTGGATTTCAACTTATATTTTGCTTACAGCACCCTCATAGTGGCAAGCCTACAAACTGATGCCGATGATTAACAAGATAAAAATTCAAAGCGCATGACCTTTATAAAGTTCAATACCTAATGTTTCTTTGTACAATTTTATGTTAACCTTAATTTTATAGCAACACACTGTAAGTATGAACCCATACAAGTAATTATTCATAAGGTGTTAAAGGTAAAATCTCAAAATTTAGTGCAAGTTCATTGGGTTCGCAGGTCAACTGTTGTACTTGTTTTTGTATTTAAACATAAATCTCACAAATTAAATTTTTACCTCCACAACTATTTATAATAGGATATTTAAAAAAAATTACAATATGCTATTGTAGTTTGGATAACTATTTTATTTATTTTATTTTTATTTTGTGTCTATCTACGCCATTGGCATTTTTAACGTTTTGACTATATATATATATATATATATATATATATATATATATATATATATATATATATATATATATATATATATACATCGTATGGCTAATTTAGCCAGCCACCAGGTTTTGAGAATAGGAAAATAAATTCTGCGGTGCAGAGCACCTGAGTCATTATATGTAAAAAGATAAACGTTAAAATAAAAATTAGATCTCTCTTTATAGAGATAACACAGTATATATATGTTTTGACTGGGAACGGTCCAAACCCCAGCCTTGTTACTATCTAACATCGAACAGTTGTTAGAAAGCATAATTGCATAATTAATTAATAGCCCAATGACAAATGGCAACTAGGTCCGGTATCAAAACTTTTAAAAAGCTACTAACTTTTCTCAGGATCGAACCGGCAACCTTTGGATTCAAAGGTGAGCACTTTAACCACTCAGCTACCCAGCCTGCTGGTATCATTCAAATTATTTAAAATGCTGATATTATTAAAAATTGTATTATTCAAACGTCTCTTAATAAACAGACACGTTAAGAATATAAACTACCATGAACATGATCATCCTGCACTCATCTCTCATTCGTACTTGTCTTAAACTACCTATTTAGTTAGGTCGCCATTTCAATAAATTTTTAAAAGATATTTAATGTGTGTAATCAGCAAAAGCATGCATAATTTTAACCCATATATAAGGGTCTATTGTTAAGTACTTACTAGATACCTATCAATTTTTTCTTAACTTCATGAACAAAATGTCAAAATTGAGCAAATAAGAACCTTAATAAATGTTAAATTAATGCTGGAAATATAATAAAAAGTTTGGTAGGAATTATAAGATTGTGAATTAGAAAAAAATATAAAAACCCCGAGACATTCGATCAAAATAACCGGTACAACCTATGCGATCACATGAAATCATCGGAAAATTTCAAATATTCCACATTAAAACACTGATTGAAAGAAAATACACTCTTAAGAAGTGATTTATCTTACATAATATACATTAATATGTATAAAGCTGAATGATGTGGAAAGGGAATAAATATACTTTCCAATTTTATTGAACACTTGTGGACGGTAGAAAATAAATCCTATCAGTAATGGCCTCAAGGGATGCTCTAGAAATGTGACGAGTAGGTCACTTGCTGATATTCGAGAATCGTGATCTCATATAAGGAGCTTTCTGCGCAGAAATAAAATATATGGAAAACATTTCCAAACAACTTAAGTTTTTTGTAGGTAAAATTTATTTTAATTATTTTTTTGAAAGCATTATATAAAATTTAATGTAAAGGTGCGTGCATTCATGAAAATCTTAATTTATGAACATTGAAATTTTTCTAAATATCTGTACGCAAGAGGGAAGAAAACATCAAGTGGAGGAGAGACATATTTTTTATATTAGTCTAGGACAAAGATTTGATTTCTTATTTAAAATACATGAAATGGTAACATGCAAAACACAAACATTACTTAAAATTGAAGATATTTAGTAATAATAGCCAAATAGTATTGGAGTAAATGTCATGACTTTTATCAAAAGCCGTATTAAAGATCTTTATTTTCATATTACAATAGAGGTGAAAAATCCCAGAAACCCTCTAAGCGTAATACCATAACAAGAAATTCTACAATAGATAATAAGAGTTTTAACTATTTTCAAAACTTATCAGTAATTTTCTAAGTATTTTTGATCACCAAGTCTCTGAACATACTGATAGTGATTTACCTCAAAATCTTTTAACTATTACAGTAAATTTATGTACACAGTAGTATTTATCACATAATTAAAAAAATATCAAATCAATTGACTAACCAAGATTTATTATAACTTAATAGTTCCTAGGTTCATATTAGACCAGAAAATATTAAAACTTATAATCAAAACAAAATTTTCTTTTGAAACTGTGATAATTTTAAAGTTTCAAAAAAACTATTTAAAAACACATTATAATTAGGACTATTTCATTTTCGTTGTAATTTTTATTTTTGAGGAAATATTAAAAATTTGTCTTCTTTCTTTACTATTTTATTCTTTGTATCTTCTTTTCCACTTTTTCCTCTCTTTTCCATAGACAATTTTAATGAGCTGAACAAAGTGATGACAATAGGTTTTTCAACATTTTTTTTCATTGACAGGCAAGTATTTTATTTTTTTTTATTTAAGGGTTGTCTCACTCATGACACGTTCATAAGTGGACGTTTCGATATGATTTGTTTTCTTTTAGCTCTCTTCAATCAATTTGAACAAAATTTCTAAATACAAACTACAATTTTTTTATGGATTAGATTTCTTTCTTCTTTGTAAAAAAAACCCTTTTCAGTTATAAACAATTGATGTTTCGCACCTTATTTGGTCTTGTTGTCTCTTTTCTCAATCTTAATTTGCATGATTGTTCGAAGTCTACCTCTGATAAAAAAATCATAAATTTGACAACAATATTATATAAAAATTGTATACTGTGTTTTGCCCAACGTAGGTTTCTCCAAATGACGTATAAAATAAAAAAATTTAAAAAATCTAAAATAATTCTTTGACAAAGACATGTAAAATAGAAAATCACTTTCAAGATCACATAAAATAGCCACCGCATTTTATTCCTGCAGAAAACCTTTTGCAGGCCATTTAATAAACATTTCAGTTATCAACAAACAGTTAACGAATAATGATGGTATGCCATTGTAATTAAACATAGTTTAAGTAAAGACCAAACACGTTGACTTAACTTCAGATTAGTTAAAAAATTATAATTGATAAAAATAGAAATAATTAGAATATTGATAACATCGATAATGTTATGTATGAATCTAAGGACATGACCGTAATCAGGGTCAAAAGTCTTTCCTGTGGATTAATATTGCATGAGGATGGACAAAATAAAAAGTTTTCGATTAACATATATCTTTTACTAAAAGAAAACAATTAAATTTAAATTTGTTTTATTTACCAACGCCTAGTATACAATATAATACAGTAATACAACAGTAATACAATATAAAATAAATAAATCCATAAAAAATATACTCACCTGAAGAATGACATAAGTTGGTGTGCCACTCTGATATCCAGACTCTTGCAGCAGAACCATAACTCAGTTGATTGAACGATATTCGATTAGAATGGCAATACCAACTTTTATGAAATTAAATTGGCAGCTTATTTTCAAAAAACAAATAAAAGTAAAAAAAAAACATGTTTCTCTTTTCTATGCCTCCTTACATTCGAAACTATTTAGGGCAGACTTAAAACAGGGGAAAACTAATTATTTTACGAGAGTATTATTAGTATCATAAAATATAAAGTATGCCTTACTCGGATTAGAGTATAGTATAATATATTTTATAAATAAATATCGCAATTTCATCCAATTTTTAATCCGTATGTTTTTAGTAAATGGTACCGAAAACTTTATTGTTTATGGAAGATGAATTATGAATATGAAATTAAAAAATTAGGACATATCTATTATCCATGTGAATACTTTATTAAGGAGATAAATAAATATCTGCAGGTCGTTATAGAAATTTGTTCAATACATCCATACCAACGGCTATTCATTCATCCATCCATGGCTAACGGTTCCAATTTTCCTCCACACAACGATGGCGTGAGAGACTTAGTGGGGATGCCCTCTGGCACACCGCTCATGAACAAAACGGACTTTATAAATAACGTCAACTAGAAATTGAATAAATAATAAGCCAATGACATTCTTATTAAAAAATGTAATATAAAAAAATTTATATTTTATCGAGCAAATTTATTTTAATAGATTTTTAATTGTAAATTAATTTAATTTATAATGTATTGTACACTGACTAGTGGATTCATTCATTTCCTATAGAAACTCCTGTAAGAATGCTTGAAATCTCACATGCCAAAAATTATCACTAAAAATCAATTATAATCAAACAATCATTTTAAACAGAAAACAAATAATAATCATCAAACAAGTGCGTTTTAACGCCGAATTAAATTTTTGAAATTGTTCGGAAATTTTTTCATTACTTTATTTATTTATTTTTTATTTAGGGATAGCTATAAATTATAATACAATGTTTTAAAATAAATTAACACCTACGGATAATACCATACGATGTAAATCATCAGGTAAATTTGATTTAAAAACATGTTGACCACAAAATGACAAGGGTTGTCGAGCCACCCGGGTTGTCCAAAGTCCCTCAGGAATGCAAGCTTTTACCGCAACACATTTCCCTTCATGAAATATCACTCTTGTTATACTCAGTTTCATCCTGCCCGTGAAAGTAGACCAAATAACAAAAATAACTTAAAAATATATGCATTCGTAAATTTGTGCAAAGTTAAAATGATTAATTTTACAAATGTTCTATATACCTCACCAAATATCCAATAAAAATGAATATTTTTTGCCTTGCACTTTGTTATCCAATTAACATCATCAAACATGTTACCTGATGATGTTATCCTTAATCCCTGACTAAAAATCTGATATATAGGATGCTTGGAGTTGTTAATTAAAAACTAGTCATTTTAAATATACTTTTTTGCCTTGAGAAACTATTGGCGACCGTCTTAGTCTTAACAGTATTAACGGCTTTTCATGCAATTAAAAACTGAGAGTTTAAGTGGAGTAATATTTTATCTTCAGTATTGGGCATTTTTATTGCATTTATATTTGAAATAAGAACTAAAAACTGTATTGTAAAATGGCAAATGGACATGATGTTTTTATTGTTACATGGTAGATTCTAATTTTAACCAACTAATTTAACAACTAGACAATTGTTTGAGAAGAAATCAAATTGGCCAAATCCTTAGAATGATGAAATCTCATTTAGATTTCGCTGGGACTGAAAGATTGCTTTCACTTAATCTGGATTACAAGATTTTTAGTTCTCATGTCAAGTTTATTCCTTCCATTAACAGAAGATCTTGTTTTATTTTCAAGCACGTAATAAATTATGACCTTTGGTCTATTAAACTAGAAAAATATCATAGAATCTAAATAAAAGCTTTTGATTTTCTTATAAAATTTATTTTAACAAATATTCTGATTCAACGAGAGTTTCGTTTATAAAATACTTAAGTATTTAAATTTGCTCGTTAAATAAACGATAGGTCTTAACTTCTTCAGTTATCAGCTAATTTTATTATCGTTCCCAAACTTTCTTTTGCTTTCATAATAAATTGATATTAAATAACTTTTTTCTTTTACTTTGTTTATATTAAGCCCAAAAGCAGTTAGTATAATTTTTGATTGAAAACTTTCATTAATTATTGTATCATTTAATAAATCAGTAACTGGCTACAATGCAAAATCACACGCACTAGAGCATGTAGTCAGTATATTGACGGTTGAGTCAGCTGTTTTAAGAATTAATTTTTTAACTCCATGAGACCAATTTTAAGACTTTTAGAATATAAATTCAAGATTATAACGAAATGCGATTGTTGCTGGCATAGAAACCTGTGCGCATATTATTTTATTCCAAATATAAGTCTTTTGCAAAGTTTGAAGAAAATCGCTGGAGTTGTTTTCGAGATCTGTGTACATACATACATGCAAAAATACCTTGCTCGAAATAGAGTATAGGATATTAACAAAAAAGTTTAATATGATATTAATATCAATAGGAAGGTTAACGATATTCAAATTATAAAGTTTTAATAATTCAAATTGATGTACGTAACAAAAAATATATAAATCGAACAGGCAATCTCTTCTCCGTCTTTTAGAGAAGGCGGTTGGTATACTGAACCTATTGGTACATTTATCAGAGTGCTATGCATGAGTATCATTATTTTTTTTTTATCCGTAAAGCATACTTTTAGTTTTGCATCCCTTTCTCTATAAAAATTTGTAATAGCTCTAATATGTTTGTTCGTATAATAATAATATATTAAATATATTACAAAGTAATAGTGTAGCAATGTACCAATTTACTTACGGCACTGGGACTTATCGACTTTGGAGTGGGTTAATGTGTTGTATGTAGTATAATTTACGATTCTTTATAATTTGGAACCTGATTTCCCAATTAAGTTTATTAAAGTTGTTTATTTGTCACTTAGTTATGCGTTATCAAAACTTATTCAAAACTTTTAAATCTATCATTTACATTTTATTCTACAGGAGAAATTTAGAATTATTTATTATATTCTTTGCAAATAATTATGTCTGACTTTACGTAATGACTTTTTAAAAATTCTATATTTCTTGAAGTTTGTTCAATTATAATGGCATCTGGTAAGCATAAACTTGCATAATAAGGTAATTAAATTAGCTTCCAAGTTTGAAAAATTAATTATACTTATTAGTGTCAGTCTGATAATTTTTATAAGATTCATTTATATAAAAAAAAGTTATAAATGAATCAGGTCTCATTTCTATGAAATAAATAATTAAAAAAAGTTTTTTTTTAAGTTGTGTTCCTTTATTTCTGAAATGGTAAAAGTCCAGAATAAAGGTATTTCCCCCCAAATTTCCCTAGGTACATATATAAGCCTAGCTGACAAAGCTTCATTTTGTTTTGGGACAAAAAATGTGGACACGCAGCTCCTTGGAGAGTTTCAAGTGTCTTTCATAAGTATTTTGCGTTACGCTTTGTGATGGAAAAGGTATGTAGCTATGTTTATTTTTCCCCCTTGAATATGACACAAACTCGTTTTTAATACAAAAAATAATATATATTAATTTACAATTAACTTTATATTTTCTAAAGAATAGTATACAGTCCGTACAGTTTATCTTAGCTTATTTACAGAACATATTGAATGGTTTCAGATAAATTAACTTAAGTAAGTTGTTTTAATAAACACTTAAGAAATTCATACTTGGGAAGATTGATGAAAAACATTTTCTACGAGAATTTTTAGATTCATAATTTTTTTTCTCAAGTTAGAGCAATTGTTGTCAACCATAATTTGTGTAATTCAAAACGAAAATAGAAATAAATCCCTCTTCCTAAGGGAAAGTTTAGCGTTAAACGAATCTTACCTTTTAGGAGGCAGACAACTGAGAGAATTGAGTTAGGACCCTTCAGGACTTAATCCTTTGCTTAAATACTAGGGCTCAAAAAGTCTGAGCCTTATAACTAAAGGGTTCTCTTAAATTCTAATAGATAAGACATACTCCAAACAACTATGTTAAAATAAGTTTTTTTATAAACACAGTGTGGTTGAAAAGTCCCGGAACGGAGACATATATTTTTGACCTTTCTAGATAAAGTAATGAAACTAGGTATATCAATAATAGCCATAAATGTCTACTCGTTTAAGCTATTATCACTTTTTATCCCTTAAAGGGGATGGCAAATGAGGAGTCAGACAAAATTCTTAGATAGCAGCATAAGTCGAATTTGGTATCAAATTAAAGGTCTCACTTAGCAGAGTACAATGCCGCACACTGGATGCCTTCAAATGGATGACCGAGACAGAAATGGCAGGCAAACATTTCCATTAAAATCATACTGGTAAAACTTTAAAATGCAATAACTCTCTTAATACTCAACCTTTTGACGTCGGGTTTGTTGCTTATTACTCCAAATGCAAAGACGTCTAAAATTATGTATGATGTGACAAGGGCCAAAGAAGTTTCAATTTACACACCCTTCCCTCTTGACATCCCTAGGACATCCCTCTTGGAAGTCTTACAGAAATCTGCTTTGGCCTTTGTCAAATCATACACCATCTTAAACGCCTTTGCATTTAGATTAATAAGCAACAAACCCGAAAAGGCTGTGTTTTAAGAAAGCTTTTGCATTTTCAAATTTTACCCATTTGATTTTAATGGAGGATTTGTATGCCTGCCATTTCCGTCTCGTTCATCCATTTAAAGTCTAGTTTGCGGCATTGTACTCTGCTAAGTGAGCCCTTTCATTGTATACCAAACTCGACCTATGATGCTATTTGAGAATTTTGTCTGACTCCTCATGGGCCCCTAAGACTGTTGTATTGTAAACATTATTACCTTGTAGGTCATTTCGCTATTAATGATTAAAAATGACAAAATCTGTAGCAAAGCCACACATAGTCAAATCAGACCTATGATTAGATTATTATAAAAATCGGAATAACATACAATAAATTATAGTTATACTAGCTTTTTTCCCGCGGCTTCACCCTCGATACTCGATGTGAGGTTTATCTCGTTCGCTACGCTCACTCTCCGTCACGCTCGCCCGCCATCAGGCTTAGCTCGTTCGCTACTCTACTCTCCGTCACGTTTACCCGCCATCAAGTTTACCTCGTTCGCTACGCTCACTCGCCGTCACGTTCGCTTACCATCAGGTTTAGCTCGTTTGCTACGCTCACTCACCGCCATGCTTACCCGCCATCAAGTTTAGCTCGTTATTGGAAAATTTCATCGAATTTGTTTCTTAGCAACCAATAAAAAAGATATAATCAATTTCCAGATTTTTGTATACAACATTTTTTTAACCTTTTGTAAAAATATTTTTTTTTATATAAAAAAGTATCCTATGTTACTTCTAGTACCTCCCAAAATATTTGTACAAAGTTTGATGATGATTCGTTGAGTAGTTTTTGTGTGAAAGCGTAAAAAAAAATCCACGCTTTCACATTCATATTTGTAAGGATTCATGACATAAATATAATGATTATTTTATCATCATAATTATTTTATTGCCGCTTACCTTCTTTACATTTTCTTTTATTAAAGTTCAAAATTTCGGCATTAGCATTCATCACGCTAAAATGAATTTGCAAATTGGCTCATAACACACAAGATAGAAGGATTAGAGAACTTGAACAGGCCCATCATTTTATCCTAAAATAAAAAACTCCATTCGGGTTAAACTTAAGATAATTTATCATTTTATCATTTATCGTTTATATCATATATCATTTATAAAATCTATCTTCTTATTTCTATAAGGGTTTCGTCTGTTACGTCCCTTTTTCTCTCGACCTACTGAACCGATTTTTAAGATTGAGGTGTCATTTTAAAGCTTAGGATATACCGCAGTGACGAATCGTAATTAAAAAGGTCATATTGTTTCGGGCTTCGCCCCCCTCGCCTTTGATTTATTTCTAGAGGGCGCTTTAAAATGTTGACCAACTTTTATTGCAAGTTCTTTAATGTGAATTGTAATTTAACAGATTCAGATGAATTTTAAAAGCCAGATAGTAAACAAAAATAGATCTCTGTCACTTTATAATCAACATTCACGTACTGTAGGTGAGTTCACTCATACAGAATCATAAAATGCGCAATTTGCGCACGGGCCACCTACTATCATATAATTTAAATATCATTTATAATTTATCATATAAATTATATATGATTTATATATTTATATCATATAAATATATAAATTATATATTTATTTATATATATAACATTTCAAAATCTTCAGTTCCACACAACTTACCCACAAAAATGTAATTGCTTCAAATAAATCTCCCATCTGTACCATTTATAATGTCAAGATCATTGTTTATTATTATATTTACTTTTTATTTGATGCTCCTGATGAAGGCTGATGCCGAAATTTGATATTTAATCAAAGAAAATGTAAAGAAGGCTTTTGTTTTTGTTCATAAAATACCGTTTGGTGATGTATGTGAAAATATATTTATTGCCTCTTAAAAAGTATCTCTTAAAAACTCATTTTCAAAAATCGCAAGTCCTGATTACAATATAATGAATATACCAGGTGTCTACAAAGTCTTGCCCTTACTTCATTGCTTTGCTGAATTGACACCATTATAGCCTCATGCACTTAATATATCTTGTTTTTAAGTGAATTTATTCCAGTTTGTGCCTCTTTGATTTGTTTATACCTATGCTCATCTGATTGACCTCAATGCAATTTAATTAATTATAATGTACTATAAAACCAAATCGTAAAGGCCTGACTGACTGAATTGCCAAATCGTTCACCACACTAGACTCTCTGGATTTTTTTATGTAGGAGTTTTTCTACGATTTTCTATCATTCTTCTCCAATTCTGCATTTAGAAACTCTTAAGACAGAATAATAAATGCAGTGATGTCCATTTGTTAGAAAATATTAACTAGAATAAAAAATAAACTGTTTTTAATAAAAACACTAATAAAAAGTCCTAGAATATTTACAGGTAACCCAAGGCACACATATAGAACCATAAAAAAAACTTAAGAAGTCATTGTTTAAACTAAATATAAAACGTCATTTTACTAAAAATTGTTTTCATATTATTTGGTTTCTTTATCGGTGGAAGACTTTATAAACACCTGGTATTGCCCATGATCATATTCAAAGTATTTATGTCTTCATTAATTTAAATTCATTTTATTGACCAAGCTTCCCATAAAACGAAGGATTCCATTGTATACTGTGGGACACGTTATGTGTACTGTTAGAAAAAGAAAATATGATAAAAATATCGGGTGGTCCGAGTATCTGGTAGTGTAATCTAGGGCCTGTCATCCAGCATTATCCACCGGATCTGGCGAAACAACAGCCAGTAAACACATTTCAACTTGATTCCCCATCTCTGTAGATGTATTTTATGGAATTAGTGATTTTTCGTTTTTTTACTCTATCTCAATACTGCACTAATATCGAGAAATTTTATCTGTCACAAATATAACATTAAGCATGTTTTTTATTGAGTTATAGGAAGCATTAGCAATTCAGACAATATGGTAATACGGCAACATATCGTAGATATTCGATAAAATATGCTTCTTAAATATTTGTCATCCAACGAAATGCCGCTTGTTTCACAATACAGCCACTAGTTATTAGTTATGGATAGGTGTAAAATTTCCAACAAGGTCTTGTAAAATTTTCCATAAAAATATAAGTAACTTTTTTGTATGTTTGTACATTTCAACCTTATCCCTTGAATTTGGTGTCACTAATAATTAATTTGGTGTTTGAATTTGAAACAAATAAGGGGTACTTTTCAAATAGTCTAAAAAGATTAAAAATTTAAACCAACTACTCTAACCCAGATAGGAATTTATGACTTAGTCAATCAGCAGGTGATTGTTTTTTTTTCTTTTTTTTGCATTTTAACCATTATAACACAACTTTAATACTCAATTTCCTCCGACGTAGCTCTTCCTCCACCCTCTAACGTCTAAATACAGGCAAATTGCTTGAAATACATTTTAGAGTGTTGTAATATTTAACCAAGGAATATTAAGTATTTTCACACTCTTACTAAGGGACAATAGTATTGAGCATAAAATGGTAAAATAAAATAAAAATGCATAAAAATATAATAAAACATGAAAGTTTAAGTAGTTACGGCAATTAAAAGGAGTATCGATTTTTAACACACCACAAGTTGTTAAGCGGTACACGACATTGCAGCCGTAATGAGGGGATATTTGCATAGAAACACGACATTGTTGATAACAACTGCTGCATTGGAATGGCGTTTTGAATAGAGGCGATTGATATTTGGCCCCAAGGTTAAATATATTCGTGTAGGAAATGCATTTTTTTAACAATAAGAATAATTATTTACAACTAAATAATGAAACTGAAACTTAAGCTAAAAATTTCAATTGTAGACGAACAAAACTAATTCTTGTAGTCACAAAAGTATTTTATTTCAATATACCAAAATTATTCTAAGGAAATTTCCTATATTTTAAATATTAATAGCAGTCTGATTTCTAACTTACACTTTTGAATTCAGACCTCTGGTATTGATTTAGTCTATTACTTTTATATTGATCCAACAATGCCAATACTAGAGATAATTGTACCCAACTTACAGTTTACTTTTAATATTTTAAAAGAAAGGACCAAACCGATTTTAATAAATTTTATCGGTTCTGGGTGGTAATTTTCAGTAACATAAATTGTGATTTATTAGATTTTATAATTGTCGAAGATAGTGTAGGAAGGTTTTAGTCACAATCAAACAAAACCAAATCAAATAAAGTTAATAACAAAACAAAAAATATTACAAAAACTTCCAGGTGTTAACAATTTTGTTTCAAGCCGATTTTGTTGCAGGGGAGGTTACAAAAGTATAAAGGTGATAAGCAAAGCTGGTTTTAACAATTTATTCCGAACCAACGGTTATAAATATCTATTTAAATTAGGCACTGGTGATTAAATTGTGTTAAAATGGCTAAACACAGTATTATAATTCATTCCGTTGGTCTTAACAGGTACTTCAAGTGGACCCGAAAAATGTTATCGTCTTGCACCCAGTAAACATATTTACAATTCCCCCTTACAACAACCATGTTGTTGTATCTCAACAACCATGTTCATCTCATCCACATAATTAAAATCTTATGGAATTAGATTACATTCGTTATATCTTTTGGAGTTTATAGTATTTAATATTTTTTTAACTACACCGAGCAAAAATTGACGGTTTAAGTTGAATTCGCCTGGTATATTTAGTCCCTAAATATAATTATAAAATTCATTTTCATATGTTATCCAAAAGATTTGATTTAGTTCTCCTTGTTAAAGAAATATTGGCTGGTAATACTACTGTGATATGATCCTAAATATTTTTTTAAAGATAATCAAAAAACATCAACTCAAAACTTATTGAGTGATAGTCTCCTTTAGTGCCTGTTTGAAAAAGGTTTTTTTTTGGTATCATACTGAAAGTATGACGAGTCTCAGTTAGTTGGTGTTCAAAGGGCTTTTTATTTTACGTTAGTAGCAGGTATTAGTTTGTAATTCAGAAACATAACATAAAACGTAATAGAACAATATTAAATTCTGAATGGTTACAATAAGAGAGGGAAACTGAAACCTCCCACCGAGGGGAAAGTAACTTATGACAACAAGGCGACCTCTTTGCTGCCGTCAGTTCGGAGACTTATGGCTTCCCTGGAACGGACGTTTAGTATTTTTAACAAATAATATTTCTATGTGTGGTTTTCAATTATTAGTGTTTCAAAATTTAAAAAGCTGAAAATTTTCCTTAATTGATTTGTTAAAATATTCCCTTTGTGTAAGTTTTTTTTTTTAACTACGTACACAAAATGAATAAATAAAACAACTTTCAATAAGGAAATATAGAAAGGGAACATTAGTATAAATGTTGGTGCTGCTATAAATTTATCATTAGTTGAGATCTGTGGTGGGATGTATGATTTTCAATATAATAATACATGCTTCCTTGAATGGCATTGTAATAAGATTAAAAAAACAAGTAATATTTACAATTTTATGT
Source organism: Neoaliturus tenellus (assembly GCA_030545055.2). Lineage (NCBI taxonomy): Eukaryota > Metazoa > Arthropoda > Insecta > Hemiptera > Cicadellidae > Neoaliturus > Neoaliturus tenellus. Next base: position 116,152,310 of record CM061533.1, on the reverse strand, counting down.
TCGCTTACCATTTTTAAATTGTGAAGGACATAGAAGTTGAAAATGACACTCCATATCAACAATTTATTACATTATACCAAAGTGGTTCTAGTACATAGATTTATTAATCTACTTATTTTTAAAAACGCAATCTCATCTTGTTGCAGTTTAAATATATTTTTCTCTCAATTTAAAAACTCTGTGAATAATATTTAAATTCACAGAAGAGCAAACCCTATATTTTCATAATGCGTCATTGACTTGTATTTGACATCAGGACTAATTACCATTCTTAACGTATAATGATTATTATTTGCATTTTCACCGGTTATATGCTTGTTATTGATCCTGAAACTAGTAATCAATTGATTTGATCAATTTTAAAGAGGTGATTATATAATTAGGTATGTCCGGTCAGAAGTTAATTTTACACATAGGCTATGCGTATTCTTATAGTGATGGAAAAGAAATTCTGAAAAGATTTAGATTTTTTTTTAAGTTAGAATTTATTGAATAATTAGGTAGGTATCCAATATATTCCACATAGTTTTGTTGTATATTTTTATTATAATTTTAATACTGACAAATCTTGGAATTATAAAATATGGAATGAAATAATGATTTAAAACCTTCATAACTGTTGTTGTAACGTGTACAATCTTAGAAAGCCTTAATTAATTTATTTAAACTATTTCCCTCTTGGGCTCATATTTTGGTAAGTGACAGTTTATTAGAAGGATCATACTGTAGTAGGCCTACTCTAAACGGTTTTGAGGAAAAGTGGTCCAAACCCATATACAGGGGGACGGATAAGTGTGCCGGCCATTTTATACGAAAACTATAAGATGAATGAAAAAAATAACCAGCAACATTTAATAAGTTTTTATTTCTTTCATTGCCGTGGTTTTAAATTTTAATTTTAAAAACCATTTTTCCAATATACAGGCCAAATTAAAAATGTTATAAATAAACCCCACTTTTTAATATAATTTTGGATTTTATACTTTTTTTAACGACCTTATATTCCGTGTAATTTTTCATTAAACTTCTTATTGCATTATTACTCTGACCTGAGGGCCAATTATTAGAATATAATGGGGAAAACTTCATTCCCTCTTCTCCAAAACAATTGAATAAAATGAAAAATACTCATGAATAAAAATAGTTTTAAAAGTAAATTTTTAAGTAAAATTTACCTTCATTTCATTAATTTAAATAAATTTTATTGATTATAAAATGATATTTTTTATGCCACATGATAAACTATTTTTTACAAGCAAAATTTTCTTAAAACATTTTTTGACATATGTTAAATGTAGATTATTGTTTTTAGAATGTTGATACTAGCAATAAATTTTTTTCCATGTTATTCTAATGGGACTGAAGTGAAATTAAACTGCCTCTAGTTCTCTCGGGGTCCATTTTAAAATTTGTAAGTTGGTCACCATATTAGAAAAATGTCGTATAATATTAAAATTTAAAAACTACAGCGATAAAGAGAGTAAAATTCATGTTAATTACCATTTAACTTTTTCAATGCCTCATATTGTTTTTGAATAAATAAAGTTGACATATATATGTTCAATGGGAGTATCCAAGTATGTCATTCCAAGTATGGAGTATCGGGGTGACCCTGTATGTCATTTTCCTCTTTGGAATAATAGAAAATTCAAAAATATTGTATATGTAATTTCAAATAAATGAATTAACTGCCGTAATAACCGGTACCCACCCATTATACCGTAATAAAACTTTTAAACAAATCGCTTCAAAACTTTAAAAAATCAGATACAGTAAAAATTGAACTTAAGTGTGTGAGAGTTTGTCAAATACGAGACCCTTCTTTTTGTTTTTTAATATTTATGAGTTGTAGATTATGAGTCAGAACATTGAATTTGAATGCAATCTGCAAGTATACATTTTTTGACATTTGAGTTAATTTAATTCTTATAACATACAACAACATACATAACGTACGTATTTGAACATACCTTATTGTTCTTATTTGTTTTAAATTCGAATCTTAGGCCCACGCCATATGAGGTATTGGTATCAATGTTTGCAAGAGGTGCTACAGACCTATTCCGCTCCATGTCGAAGACACAACACGTTTTCGGCTGTCCGAGGGCTACGACGGAGAGAGCCATGGCCCCCGTTGGGGTACGCGCGCTTACTTCAAGCTACATAAGCACTCTTTGTTTATCGGTAACAACTGGAAACGATCTGTGATTCATCCCACAGACAGGGATCCAATACCTGACCGCACAATTTCACACCCCCAGCCACTCCCAGGAGAGGATGCTATGACATGACTGGCCCCAGAGACAGAGGGTGCATTAAGCAGCCACGCTCTTGCGCGAAGAGGTAAAAGACCATCAGGCAGGCAGGAGCATTACACCTTCAGCGCCATCCTGACAACCACCCCCACTACGAAGTCCGGCCGCAATCTTAAGGCCTGCCAACCCCCCCGACACCCCCCCGGCAAGCGAGAGGGCCCCAGGTCACTAGGAGAGCAGAGTCCCCAGACGGCACACAAGAGAGCAGATAAGATGGGTCTGTGCTGGTTGGCTACTCGTGGGAGTTGGCAATGTGGGAGTTGGCTTGAAGGAGAGAAGCTATACAGTAAGCATCACCCAACCTTACTCGAGGGTTTGCTTTCGATTAGTGTATTAAAGACGACTCAACTTTTGTTAGCTCTCGAGCAGTATGATGAAAAGAATTCACAACACGATAACCATTGAAATATTGATGATCTATAGATATATTTACAAAGGTTATTTCATGACTGATATTACCTTATACAAAATAAAACTTCCAATTAGTTTGCATTTTACGTAAATCAATATTAAAAATATTTTACTTACCACTACAATGCGACGGTGCGGCGTCACAGTAAGATAGCAGTAGCCTATTCTACTGTCAGTCAAACTAACAAACTGACGGTTCTGATTGTCAACTATGTTTCAATCATGAAACACAGTAATGAAGTAGCTATTTACCTCATTACATTACATTCAGAGACTTGATTACTCGAAAGCTGTACAATATTCTTAGAAGCATAACAAGCCATTTTTTAAAATTTTGCAGATAAAACGAATGAGGTGATCTAAATTTTATATAGTAAACATTACTCAATCAAACAGCTTTTCAGTATATTCCACCTCATCACTGTATGACCAGACCATTAACATGTTTTTTCAAGCAACCAAAACATGCATTACAATAGACACTTATGAAAATAGAGTGTTCAGATTTGTGTTATCACAGTTAATGGTTCATGCAGAAACGGTTTTGTTTAGATTAAAACACATTTACAGCTGCATGTTATTCCATTAAAACATAAGCCTATTTTGTGGTTGTCAACAACTTAGTACGTTATGTCCATAAAAAGATAGATAGCACATTATATGGTTGTCAAATAGTTTTAAAAGTTTGACCCAAAGACATAAAAAAATAAACGGTATCAGTTAACTGACACATACTTTCTCCCAACAATATAAAAAAGATGTTAAAAGCTTCAAACATTAATGTCTTGATGACTCAGTCGGATAGCTACCGGCTGAGCAGCGCTCGTTTTACCCTAAGCGCGTCTTTGACTTTTAACAACGTACTGCGTTTACCGCTAAACGAAAAATTGAATTTTCTCCGCAACCACTTGACGTAGAGCAATAATTTAAAATACTGGATTATTTAGTTTTTTGAGCTTGATTTAATGGTGATAAGTAAAATTTATTTCAAGACAACAGCTATTTTGAAAATCCAAAAAATTGATTTTTGAAACACTTTTTACTCCATAACTTTTGAACGCGGATTTTCCCGGAGATGCGGGTGGTGTCATTTTATTCACCATTTTAAGCTTAATAAACCACAAAATTTTAATCAAAATCGTTAGAGCCGTTTTTGAGAAATTTTGATTTTTGACGATTTTTGAGGGTTTTGGGGGGTAAAATACCCTTAAAAATCAAAAATTCAAAAAAATGAAAAAAAACGCCTGGAATTATCGTGAATTTGGACCTATGTACCAAATTTAATTAAAATCGGACCATTAGGGCATTCTCTAGCTCTGTTTACATCCTGACACACACACACACACACACACACACACACACACACACACACACACACACACACACACACACACACACACACACACAGACAGACATCACTCCGAAAACCACTTTTTTGGGCTCAGGGGGAACCAAAATGGATAAATCCACCAACAACTCAAATTCGAAAATTTTGACGAAAACAATACTTTCTCCATATACTATGGTATAGAGGGAGAAAGTAAAATCATTACAAACACTAACAATGAACTGATGTAAGACTATACATGATCACAGTTCGAACGTTAGAAAATAAACTTCGAAAAATAAATCTACTTTATTTTAACTTTGTTGGGTTAGGCTAGGTTGAATTCAAGGTGCTTTAAGGGCGAGAACTATACCAGAATGACTATGAAAAAAAAGAGAATTAATTGTACTTAATTTACAAACTGAAGATGAAGTCGGCAGCTCTCTTTTTACTGCTGAGCTTCCTACACAATACATTTCAACATCTAAAATGAGAAATTAAATTGAATTTACTTGTAAAGAATTCATGGCTGAGTACGCTGTCTGCCTCGACGGGAGTATTTATAAAAATTCTAGATATTGATTCGCACAGACTAATTGTTAGGGTGACTCCATTGTTTCTAGCCCTTTAATGTTTTGTATCTTTTTTTAATAATGCAAACGTCTGTGTTCAATTGTCAAATTGTTGAGCGAGAAATGCAACGTACGTGAATGTGCAAAAGGATATTATTAGAGATTATAATTGGAAAATCTATGACAATAAAAATCGATAACAAACTGGATCAAAAATTTTAATAATGTAACAATAAAAAAAAAATATCATAGTCAATTAAATTATGGAATGCTTGTAAATCACGTGGGTGTATAGATGGATCAGAAACGCCATCGTCGGGGAGGAGAGCTGCTTCTAACGGATGTACACTAAACTGGGTCCCTTAGGGAACGGCACGCAGAACTCGACGCTGTTCGGTAGGATTTAAAAATGTAAATACCTTTTTATCATCGTATTCCTTGAATCGGCATAATTTAGGCTCTGTGCAGTTTTTAACATGTTTTAGAGTTAAGATAGTCAAATTATAATATTTAATTTTGTAAATCACTTTATTTCTTCTATCGGTGTATGTTAAGTATAGTTTTGTATTTGCCATTTGATTCTAAATAGAAATCGGCCCTGGTCGAAATTTGACAAAAATATTTGTTAATCTTCACCCAATTAAATTTAAACATCCGTCCTTCCTGCTTTGCTAATATTTGTCATTCCTAATAGCTGTAATGTATACTTGCCATTGTAGAAAAATAATTAACTTGTTGATATACGTTTACTTTGTGAAAATTCAGATTTTACCGAAAGCAAAACAAATAAATAAATATACGTAAATACGAAATTATTTAATTTTTGAATACAGCCATATTAAATATTATTTGAAACGTTATTTATATAATAAAAAAATTTTGTTGGTTAAGGAATATTGTAATGAGTACTTAAACTAAAATGTCTTGAGTTGCATTAAGTGAATACTTAAATATTTAAAGTAAACTCGTATTTATTATGTTTTATTTCCCCATTCATGTAAATAACTATACGCCCCTTTATGAAACTGACTGACCCACTCACTCACTCCCTGATCATTTATACAAAGTATTTTAGACTTCCGGATGAGCTAGAAGCTTAAAATTTGGCTCAAACATAACTTGCATGGGTAATACAAAGGGAAATTCCCAAAACTTTGAAATTTATTATTTTAACTCACTTAAAAATAATAAAAATTGCTGCTAAACAGTTGGTTCTATCAAAGTTTTGAAAGCATCTTAACCAAGGGTATAATTTACTACAGTTTTTGGGCCCTGACTTTTTCCGCATCTCTGCTCGTTAACAACGTAAACAGTTAAGTATTTAGCACTTGTCTCTAAAAAGAGTAAGTTTCAAAAAAGAAATTTAGACATTTAGTAATAACTACTACATCTTTGGTCTTAATGTTAAAATTGTACTACTTTTTCACTTAAAAAGATAAGCTTTAATAAAATTGTGTATTATAGCATTGTAATTTCAACGAAAGTATGATTTCACGAAAAACTTTATCAATACCTATTTATCTAATTTCCAGATGGGATGGGTCATGAGTTTCAACCCTCCAATGTCATATTTTTTATTCAGAATAGAAACATGGACATCGTCCCCGAGAGGCCAATGTGGGGAAATGTTTCCTGATATCTCGTATTTTATTCGACGGTAATTGGTTTCATCGTTGTTTTCATCCACAATGAAAGAACAATTTTAAATCACTTAAAATAACCATTCCGTTATTATAGGAATCTCACATAATTCAAATTTACTGACCATTACAAACCTCATTTAATACAAAATTTGAAATAGTAGAATTTTGTTCAAATGCCTCTTTGAGGTAAATATTCAAACCCCCAGCACACTAACACAGCACATCCCCCTTAAACTAATTTACTGATTTAAAGTTAAATTAAAATCAATCACATTTTTCTTTAGAGTATACAAAGTTAATTAGGTTTACCCGATACCCGATGCAAAACCGATCTGGAATGATATATGATTATTTTTATTTTTATTTCGTTGTGTCTTTCTACTCCTGAGGCATTTTATAACTTTTTAAAGGGGAACGGTTCAAACCTTGGTCTTACTAAGTCTTTGTAACTAAGTGACAAAAGAGAGACATAATTATAATTAGTAATAATTAGATAACATTATTAATTAATAAATATAAAAATTACAAATAACAACTGAGTCTATTATTGGAGCTTTAAAAAGCTACTAACTGTTCTGAGGATCGAACTGGCAGCATTTGGATTCATAGGCGAGCCCTTTAAGCACTCAGCTACCCAGCCTTTTTGTTAAGAAAATAAAACTGCTAAAAGAAATTTAAATATGTATGATATCCCCATTGACATGGTTTGCAACAATAATAATTATCAGTACCTGGTGAAATTAAAAATTTTTGTAAAAATACTTTTTATTTTTACCTCATTGAGAAAATGTTTACAACACAGAAGAACTTAAGATTCCCTGCTAATTAGACTAGTCCAGAGCTTCAAAGTTACATTTTTGAATCGCTTGATTTAATTATTGAACCTCTAATGTTAGTGTACAGAAAAGTCCCTGTACAATAACATTTAGTATATCACAGGTCTTTGGAAGCAATGATGCGGAGATTTTGAGTGGTGGTAAGGTTAAGAGAAATTATAAGAAGCCTCCACTTATACATTATAAGCTCTCTACTAGTTTCCACGGCTTTATCCTCCCACTTGCCATCAAAGATTTCCGTTTTAGATTTGAACGCATTGCTTTGTGGACAACATGGCCGACACCAGAAGTTTTAATGTGATTTAGAGTTTTGTTGTCATTGAGAGGGCACATGAGCAACCACAAATCGGTAAACTATCAGTACATGCTGATTGTGGTAGGGGGTGCTTCTTATGATTCCCCTTAACCTCACCACTGTTCATCACCCCCGATGCTTACAAAGAAATGTGACGTACCGAAAGTTAGTGTAAAGGAACGTTTTTGCCAATCTTTATATTGAAAACCAGTGTTCTAGCCGTGATTATGTACATGGATATAAAAAATAAGTAAAATATTTAAAAGGCAAAATAATACTCAATATTTTATTAATATTTTATAAATAAATATTATTTATTATTTTAATATGTTATTAAAATATTGTTATGATTACCGATTGCATTACGGTAGAGAGTATAGCCTACTATCGGAACCCCTGAACGGCGTCCCGATTCATTTGACCGCATTAAAAGAAATACTGTATTAAGAAACGCCATATTGCAAATGTGTTCACTTTTTTATCACAATTTTCGATCACATCAACACTTAATTTTTTACAAAAAATATTCGTGGATTAGTTAAATATACTTGTTAACACAAATATCTAAAATATATTTTGTTACAAATAGTATTTTGTACATAACTAATTTGGAAATTATAAGATTTGATAAGAACTTATGTCGCAAAATTACCAAACGAAATCTTTTATTTAAGCAATTAAAAAAACACTCAAGCGATGAACGTTTTAGAAACTATGTGCACTCCTTCAGAAATAAGTTGCAGCAAGAAATACGTGATGCTAAAGAGAGATTTTATTTAAATACATTTGATAATCAAAAGGGCGATACTAAAAAGACTTGGAGAACCATTAACAATCTTACAGGTCAAGTAGGGCCAAAACAAAATTCAATTGAATTAAAATCAGATAATGAAATTGTTACTGACCCACAAAACGTAGCAAATATGTTCAATAGCCATTTTATAAACATAGTTGATGAAATTAGAAACAATGTGGGTCGTGTGAGACAAATAGTAAATTTTGACCCAAGTGAATACTTCGAAAATATAGAAAATCGTTTTTCAATGTTTTTGGATCCAGTTCTGTCTAGTGATGTGGTTGAAGCAATTAAGTCACTTAAAAACGGAAAATCCCCAGGGTTAGATGGCTTGTCCTCTGATTTGTTTAAAAAAAATTCTGTCGAAATTAGTGAGGTTTTTGCTCATATTACAAACCTAAGTTTTCAAAAGGGATTAGTACCAGAAAATATGAAGGAGTCAGTTGTAATACCGATATTTAAAAAGGGGGATAGATTAAATTGTAATAACTATAGGCCCATAACTCTGACACCAGTGCTCTCAAAAATCATGGAAAAAATTATGAAGAAAAAACTACTTTCATTCCTGAATTCGTTCAACTTTTTCAGCAAAAATCAATACGGATTTCTGAAAGGGCGTAACACTGAGGGTGCCATTTCAAAACTCTTGTCTAGTATAGCTGGAGGCATGAATGATGGAAAATATGTTAGCGTTTTATTTTTAGATGTAACTAAAGCATTCGATAGTGTAGACCATAATGTTTTGTTAAATATTTTGTATAATTTAGGTGTGAGAGGGGTTGTTTATGATTGGTTTGTAAGTTACTTATCAGAGAGGAAGCAGTATGTTAGAGTGAATGAAAAAAAGAGTGAATGTGGTGTAGTTAAGTATGGAATCCCTCAGGGATCTGTTCTTGGGGCTGTCTTATTTATAATATATATTAATTCATTGTGTGAAGGTAAATTTAAGGGGTCAGTGTTATCTTTCGCTGATGACACTTGTTTAAGTTATGTTAGTAATTGTTTAGAGGATGTTCAGTTAAAAATGGAAGATGATCTAAAAGCAATAAGGTGGTGGTTTACTAAGCATAAAATGTTAATTAGTCCTGAAAAAACCTGTTATGTAAATTTTTCATACAAAAAATTAATTATTTTTGAACTTCCAATTAAGTACAAATGTTGGGACTGTTTAGAATCTAACATAGAATGTAATAACAGATGTGTAGTTGTTGCTCAAGAAAGTTGTGTAAAATATCTTGGAATGATGATTGATAGAGAATTGAGCTTTAAAGTCCATATTGAAAAAATTGGCAAGAAACTAAATTGTATACTAAGGGTTTTTTACTTTTTAAAAAGACTTTGTCCGGAACAAGTTTTAAAAAATATTTACTTTGCTTTAGTTCACAGTAGGTTGCAATATGGAATCGCTTTTTGGGGTGCCTCTTTTCAGAATTATGTAAATCCAATCTTTATCAAACAAAAATGTTTTGTAAGGATAGTCAAAGGTAAATCTAGATTAGATCATTCTTTTCCCCTGTTCAAAGAGCTTAGAATATTTCCTATCAAGTATCTGTATGTTTTTAAAGTGCTAAGGATGTTCTTTGAAATTAGTGGGGACTTTATAGTAGACACAAACACACAAAAACAGAAGCTTAGGAATGTAAACAATTTGCTGTTTCTCAAACCAAATACAAGTTCTTTTAAAAAAAACATTTGATTTTGTTGCACCTAGGATGTTTAGGAAATTGCCTTTAGATATTAAAATTTGTGAAAACAAAAGACTTTTTTCAAAGAAACTAAAAGATTGGTTATTTAGCCTTGACAGTCTTGACCGTCTCTTTTATATTCCCTGTTGAATAAAACCTATAAAAACAATTTTTAAGTATTTAGCTTACTCATGTATAGCTATACATATATATAGTTATGTGATTTATGCATAATTGTTCATTTCATTGTTAGCCAACGCTTTTTTTATTGATCTAACCTGTAAGACCAAAAAATGTGCACAAAATATGGTTTGAGGTTCCTTTATATTTTTATGTATATTAATTGTGAACCTACCCTCAAAACAGGCAATGCCTAAGAGGGTAGTGTATCGCCAAAAGTTTATTATTTTTATTAATTTATGTTATCTTATTTGACATAATTTGTTGTTCTTGTAATTTTTACTTTCTCCCCCTATACCATAGTATATGGAGAAAGTATTGTTTTCGTCAAAATTTTCGAATTTGAGTTGTTGGTGGATTTATCCATTTTGGTTCCCCCTGAGTCCAAAAAAGTGGTTTTCGGAGTGATGTCTGTGTGTGTGTGTGTGTGTGTGTGTGTGTATGTGTGTCAGGATGTAAACAGAGCTAGAGAATGCCCCAATGGTCCGATTTTGATGAAATTTGGTAGGTAGGTCCAAACCCATGATAATTCCAGGCGTTTTTTTCATTTTTTTGAATTTTTTATTTTTAAGGGTAGTTTACCCCCAAAAACCCTCAAAAATCGTCAAAAATCAAAATTTCTCAAAAACGGCTCTAACGATTTTGATTAAAATTTTGTGGTTTATTAAGCTTAAAATGGTGAATAAAATGACACCACCCGCATCTCCGGGAAAATGCGCGTTCAAAAGTTATGGAGTAAAAAGTGTTTCAAAAATCAATTTTTTGAATTTTCAAAATAGCTGTTGTCTCGAAATAAATTTTACTTATCACCATTAAATCAAGCTTAAAAAACTAAATAATCCAGTATTTTAAATTATTGCTCTACGTCAAGTGGTTGCGGAGAAAATTCAATTTTTCGTTTAGCGGTAAACGCAGTACGTTGTTAAAAGTCACAGACGCGCGTAGGGTCAAACGAGCGCTGCTCAGCTGGTAGCTATCCGACTGAGTCATCAAGACATTAATGTTTGGAGCTTTTAACACCTTTTTATATATTGTTGGGAGAAAGTATGTGTCAGTTAACTGATACCGTTTATTTTCTGTAATATGTGTATAATGTGAAACTATGTAACAACATTGTAAACTTTTGGTTGAATAAATATTATCATTATTATCATTATTATTATTATTATTATTATTAACGAATATGTTTAATATTATTATATTAAAACTACGTAGTATTAAAGCCTTTTTATACATAATTTATTATAATTTATTTACTACCTAGACATGTTTCGTACTTTAAGGCCCATAAACACAGTAAAATTAATAAATACATAATTTTGTAAACAAAAACAGCAGTAATATTTCGTTTGTTTATTAATATTTTACTAAAGGTTAACATGTATTGATTGATTTCTCAGTGGTCATGGAATTAAGCTCCAAAACATATCGGTATGGTAAATAAATGAATTTTAGCATATAAACAGTTTTACTCTGTTTTGTAATTTGTTTATAAAATTTCTAAATCGATTAAATACAGCTAGGGGAAACTGTAAAGGCATTATTTTTTGTAAAAAATTAATGAAACATTATTATTTATTAATTTTACTTACTTGTAACTACAGTGAACAAGGTGAATAAGGTACATTGATCGTCATTGGAGTTATTATGCCTCGCGTAACCAAATTCAAAGTTCACATTAGGATCCAATAATGAATGAATCATTTTGGAATGAATACAATAATTAGGTAGAAGGATGAAACGCCTCAACAGAACAAAATGCACTGTAAATGCAATATAAACTGTTTACTCTCCATAATCCGATAACATTAACGTTGGGGAAATAGCTGTTAGGTCTAAACTAGTACAGTAATCGGTTTGTGTATGGCTCAAAGCTTCCCTTTGTTGAGCGCGCAGTGGAGCCTGATGATAGGTGACTACTGTAATATGGTAGTTTCAGTATCCCAATAGTAACATATTTTTACAACTATGATTATATAAATCCTCTAACCTTGATTGGATCTTTAGTTTGCACCTTAAATAAAGGTTGTATAAACTTAATGTTCTCTGTAAATGTAATGTGGTATAGAATGTTTGTATAAGTTATTCAATAATGTATTGCTCCAAGATAGTATAATGCACCTTAATACAACTGTTAACAACAACTTTTAAAAGTAACAAAAAATATACCAACAAATAACTATAACTCAAAGTAATTTATTTCATTAATGAAATAATACTGATTTCCTAATTTTACAAGTGAGTTTATATATACATTTTTTTATCTGGGTAATTCCTGATACATAATTCTACTCTATATGCCAGTATAATAAAAATTCTTTTTAGGAGACAATTATTCTAAGAGATTTGAAATAACCTCATTAATAAGGCTCATTTGCTGTGAATTGTTTTTATTTTATATTTAAATTTAATATAGGCCTAGTATTAAATTGTCTGTCAATTATTTAAAGATTATATTAAAATACGAAAATTTGTTTAAACATAAAAATATTTGTAAATTGATATTAAAACAAACAAATGCAAGACCACAACCGAATATTGTACAGCTTATTGTGTTTGTTTTGGGTCAGTCTTGAGAAAGAGAGGGAATATTAATGCGATTAAATTAACAAACTGTCTATTGATGATTACGGAATATTTTAATAAGGGAATTATTTGTAATAGTTTTCGAATTTACTGTTTTTTTCTATTTTTTATTCAATAGCAGAAACACTTATTCAGCTTTGAATATATTTTCTTCTCCTGCTCAAATATTTTATACCAGATACTTTGCAAGCTTCGTAATCTAATTTATTTAAATAAATCCTTAAATAGAGGTTGATATTCGTTAAGAGTTGTAGGAATACAACAGTAACTTCATGATAGTAAATCCTGAAAAATTGTACATTTTAAAAGCAAGTGGCATATTTTCCTTTAGTTAGGAAATGTTTCACTTTCAGTCACCCTTTAAGTTGAATACCAGGGAATAATTTCGAATAATATATTCGTCTACTTTATTTATGAAATCACGTAGAAAAAGTAACGAGTGAGAGTATGTACAATTAAAATTCACGAAATGTGCAACTTATTATAAATCAAGCTCAAACGACATTGCTGGTATAATCTAGAATTACATTAATTGTTATCAAACTTTCACGCTGAAGATCTAAATATCACTAATCTCGTTTATATCTTTAGGCCTATACCTTTTTTCAAATTATTATTTGTTTTATATATTAATCTGTCACATTTGAGCAAGATTAAAGATTGTTGTTCTATTAATTTAATGTCGTTTTAAATGTATAAATTAAAAACAAAAAATCTTTAATCAACCATTTACTATAGTCTAAATTAAACTTTTACAATATCATTAAAAAAATTTACTTTTCATTTAAATTAGGTCCGTTAAAATTAACAGATATTACATTAATTTTATTTACATTAGACTTAATGTGATTTAGTTTTACGAACATCAAATACAAAGTTAAATAAGTATTAAATAAATTAGTTAAGAAATATAGATTAAATAACGCGTATATTTTTTTGGAGTTCTTGATTCTTTGCCGAACAAATCCCGAGCACGACAGTATATTGGTTCAGTCTGCTTTTGTCACATGACAACGATTTTACTACTCTTTCATTTGTCCAACCTAATCCAAGGGGACTAAAGTAGTGTGAAATTGCGGCTGCTGGGCCAGTTTAAGGTTACCTGAGGGATTACGTCATCGATGACGCAATCGATGACGTCATCACCAATTACGTCATTTCCATGACGTCACACCCATGACGTCGCAGAAATGACATGGCGATGACGTCATCACCCCTTCCGTCATCATTATGACGTCATCGACGCCATTAAGGTCAAGGTCACGCCGAAACTTAAATTGTTTTGGCACTTTTGCCGTTTCTCGCACTACGCTCCGAGTTTCAGTCAGAGTCCCCGTGACCTTGACGACTTGGAGTGAATTTGCGATGAGAAACAGCAAAAGTGCCAAGTTAAACTAGAGTCTGTGACATGACCTTGCCTAAATGGTCAATCGTTATTCCCCCAGGTGACCTTGAACAGACACAACACCCGCAATTTCATATTACTGTGACCTTGAAAACTTAACAACAGAGTGTCGACGCCGATGCGCATCCTACGACAGTCACCGAGCGACTGACCGTCCGGCTCCGTGGACTCTAGGTATATGGGGAAGTGGTGGGGGGAATTTCAAGGTCATACAAACGGAGTTTTAAAAAAAGTCAAAGAGTAGAAAAACTACTCTTGTGCTTCTTCAGCGATTTAGTCGATGTAAAGAGCTTCGGTATGCCAATTCGACCTGCACCGACATTCTGCTAAATAACGTTTGCAAAAGCCCACGAAACAAGAGTTGCAATGTTTGCAGCTGGTCAGGTGTTTCAGTGGGAACTCGATGCATCGTTCAGGGTAACAAGTGTAAATATGCCCTCTGAGCTGGTAAACATGAAATGTCTTCAATTCTGGTTTCGACTTCTTCCAAGACTTGCACTTACACATGCATTGGGAAAAAGCGTCACATTTACGACAAGCTAGTCCATCCACCACATCACTGTCCTTAGGCCATGAAAAACATTTCTGTTTGCAACAGTAGCTGAGTTCACTCTCCATGTTGCTGCGGTGAAGGCGCACGATGAAGTGATGCCGTAGTCAGTGAGAATGACGCTTAAATAAACTCAGGCAAGTGGAGGGGGAAATTTCAAGGTCATTCAAATCGTGTTTTAAAAAAGATGTCTAGTCGTCCTCGTCGTCTGTAGTACTTGGAGAGCTTTCCGACGAAGAATGAGAGTCGTCAGAATCCCGCGCGGGTGCTCCCCAGATAAAATACATATCTAGTTTAAAGCGAAGGCCAGGATCTTGCACCATCAAGTCCTTTAATCTATTACACAACGATTCCACCTTGTACAATGTGTCAATAATTAATACCCAATGTGTCGGCTGAATGTAATGTGTAGTCGAGTCAGCTTCGCAGATAGTTATATCCGCCGGTGCTATTGAAGTGTACAGATGTGTAAAATCTCCTGGATGAGGCTGGCTGGAAGTAGAAGGTTCTGTACAGACCCCGGTCGCATCAAAATCCAAATAAATCTTACATTCGACGCCTGGGTTCTGGTTAAATACATATATTAATTTTTGATACACCATCTCCACTTCTGCTGCATCTTGCAAATGAACGGTCCACCACATCGGAAATTCTTCGTCCGTAGTGGAGTTAACTTGAGAAAGAGTCCTGTCAGCCATGGTTGCTAAGCAAGGAATGAGGTGAGCAGCAGACTGTTGTAACATCATTTAAAAATAGAGAGGGTAGACCTAATCAATGTGGAGGGGGAAATTTCAAAGTCATCCAAATTGGGTTAAAAAAAGGAAAGAAGGTCACACCCTGTCAGCCTCGTCATCCATGTCGTCTCCCACATCTTCATCCACGTCGTCTCCCACATCTTCATCCTCGTCAGATTCACCATACGGGTAAATTGGCGACATTGGTGAATACTGTGGCAAGTGCTGGCCGTTGTTGTGGTCCTACTGCATTCTAACTTGTGACCAATCATAGTCCAATGTCATTTGTATCATAATCCCAGGGTTTTCTTGGAGTATATCTTTCATCCTTTCACATATGGTTTATAAATAGTGAACACTGTCGATTTTCAGTTTCCAACCTGTACATGAACCAATATCAGTAGTGGAGTCAGCTTGGGTGACGGTTTTGTCTGCCATGGTTGCCTGTTGAACAAGGAATGATGCTTGATTTGAGACTCATGCTGGAACATGGTGAAGTAGTGGGGGGCATGGTGGAGTAGTGGGGGAAGTTTCAAGGTCATCCAAACGGAATTTTTAAAAAAGAAAACCTACAAAGTAACATTGAAACTTTCCAACCGATGGTGGTGGGCATTTTCTTCCGCAACTTTACCGACACATGTAACTATGCCGTCGAACCATAATCAAGCCAAACAACAAAAGATAGCGTCGATGACGTCATAATGATGACGTAAGGGGTGATGACGTCATCGCCATGTCATTTCTGCGACGTCATGGGTGTGACGTCATGGAAATGACGTCATTGGTGATGACGTCATCGATTGCGTCATCGATGACGTCATCGATTGCGTCATCGATGACGTCATCGGTGAGGTCATTGACCTCGATGACGTCATCCCTCAGGTGACCTTGAACTGGCCCAGCAGCCGCAATTCACACTACTGACTAAGTATGATATTTGCTATCTTCTATCGTATCAAAAGGATTATTCGTTCACTTCGGGAATGTCTAGTTTATTTAGATGAAATATTATGACATAAGTGCTGTATTCATTTTTCAAATTAAATTTATAGTTTTTAGTTAGTCCTAAAAAGGGTTTAGATTTCATACAAAATAAGAGCTTGGGGATCGGTTCAAAAACGAATTCTTACAAGGTTTATTATGTACATCGATTGTATCTGTTTAAAACAGTAACTAAATGGAGTATTGCTTTATCTTTAAGTATTTTTGGATAAAAATAGTTCTTACGCGTTATTTGTTTAATTTTGTTTTAATTCGTGTATTGCAATGCATTGTATAAACAATTAACTTTCATATTTAGAACATCAGCTAAATTTTGTAAATAACAAAACCCTCAAAATATTAAGCGGTTTGAATTTATTGTTTTTATTCCAGTCTCATGTAAACCGATATAATCGTATTATGTACCATTGAAAACTGATAAAGCGTTAGGGCTACATACTTTCTTTGTTGTAAACCTTTATGTGTATCAGTTTCAACAACTGTTCTTTTAATTGTATAATTTCTAAATATTATAAGTCTCAACTACTCACATCATGTTTTAAAATAAAAATAGATAAAAAACTAAATCACAAATGGTTTTTTATTACAGTAAATGCAATAGTAAAATTAAATCAATGAATTAGTTTTCTTATTGAACAAATTTGGTAAAATTACTTATTTAAAAAACTTTGTTTTAACATTTGTTTGTGATTTTATACTATAAGAATTGTTTATGACTCCAGTAATTTAAAATATACATAATTTTAATATGAAATTAAATGCATTAAAACTCTCCAACCTTTATATTATATTATTAAACTGTCCTATTAGGTAAATTACTCAACAATGTTTTCTGTTTATATAAAATTATTAAAATGTACAAACAAACTTAATTAGACAAACTAGTCTATGCATTTTATAAGTTCTTTGCACGACTTGATTGATAGATAAGTTTTTAAAAAAAGGAGTTAAAACGCCTTTATTTTTGAAAGATAAAAGTAAATGATTAGGTTTCCCTTTCAACTTTCATCAACATGCTCTCTCTTGTAAACTGAGAAAATAACCGTCTCTATTAAGCCTTTGTGTATTCATTTATTTTTAAATTACCCAAGGCATGATAAAATGCAATTCCCTTTGTTATAATAGTGAATATAGTGTTAACTTTGTAGGATAATACTTTTTTTCATTCTGCACGAAATCAGCCTGTTTTTTGTGTTCTCAAAAGTACCAAAACCGATTCTGTTTTGTCCTAGGACTGAAAAATCAGCTGGAGAATTTCTTCAGGTCCTAGGACTGAGAAGTCAGCTGTTTGCCAAGTATATTAGTCTATTATACATTTATTAATGTTGAGGAGCAGAATTCAAACTTTATAAAGAGCATTGTTTGTAAATAACAGAAATGTAAACACTGCATATTACTTACTTTGTAAATACAACCTCGAAAATACAACTATATAATTAATATTTTTAACGATCAAAAGTCTAATTTCGCATTATGATAAAAAAACGTTGTTCATCACTAGGAGCAAAAGTGTCTTTTTGAGCTTAATCGTGTTTTAAAATCGAGGCGCAGCCGAGTACACCAAAAAGACCCACTTTTGCTCATAATGATGAAAACTACTATTGATTTATTAATATGTTCATAATCAAGTCTTTATTTTTGATATTACAGTTGTATGAAAACATATATTGTTTTGTACTATATTTTAAATAGTGTAGGATGGCCTACATGGATCGTAAAGTCATTGTAGCCTACAAATCATTGTAAACACTGTATGAATGATAGTGACCATGTATAGGTTATGCGGTACCCTATCGTAAAAGTGGCATCACCCAATGTCACTTGATCTAATTGTAGTTCAATCAATCAATAAAGTTTATTTATTCATCAACAACAATACAGTACATACGTTACATTAGGTGACTACATCAACGGTGCTATTCTTGTAACAAAAATTCTTAAGTACATTATGTCACACTCTATTGAGGTTAGGCTAAAACTAAATAATTGAACTAAAACATAAATCGAAATGGAACAATCAGCTGAGTGGATACCTGATACAGATTGTTTTAATAATTGCAGGGTTAACTTCCTTCCTTTCGCAACAATGCTATTCCACTGTCACAGAATATGCTGCACAAAAGTTTTGTTACATTTTAAATTCTATTTTTACTCAATATTGTAAATTTATAATCTTATTAATGGTTAATTTGGATTATCTTTAAGGCCATAATTGCACTGAACGTTTTCGTTATAAATCTGGCGAATTAAAAATTTTAAACTAAAATATTTATGGTAACTTTATTAAACTAATACACAATATTAGAGTGTTTCTATACCGATTGATTTATTTAAATTTTCCAATTTATTTTAAGTTCTAAACAAATGTGTCAGTCCTTGTCATAAAGCATTGAAGTGTGATGTTGGTATATTGATTTATTTAGTTAGGGCTTGCGTGTCTTGATTACCATCATAGCAGTTTTGTTTAGGTAAAATATTGTAATATGTCAAGGTAAATTAAAAAATAAAAACATTAACAAAACACAGCTAAAATTTGTCATTTTAATTATTAAATTACTCATTCTAGTCCTAACATAAGTTCATTGATTTTCTTCGTTCGCTACATCATAAGTGGTTTCTTCTGTATATATTTCTCGTTAACGTTTCCTCTGTCCATCACTCGTTGTTTTATTTACTTCACAGCTTGACTCATGGGTATTTTCCACCAAAGGAAGGTATCGATCGGCCTACCTCAGTTTACAATCCGCTGGTGGCGAGGATCCGTCTTATACGTGATATACGAGTTGAAACTATTTTATGTTTCTCCCTCCTCTCCCCCATCTTTATACTTACTTTTACTTGTACACTCTACTTCTAAACTCTGAACATTCAATATATTTTTTATAGAATAAACAAATGTTTTATAATGATTAAAAGTAAAATTGTAGTAACAATTTTGTAAAATTGTAGAATCAATCCTACGAGGAATTAAGAAAACGACAAATGCATAGGCAAACATTTATACAATTTCTTAGGGGCAAAAATGTTTTTGCAATTCCAATAACAGCTATCCACTCAACCGCACCTGATATATAGGTTAAGGGTTCTGCTGCTGATGACCTGGGTAACAAAATCAAATGAGAACTGTAGTGGAAACCAAACAACCTACCTCAAGTTCTCTAAACAAAATTAAAATTGAAGGGTAAGGATTTAACTGTTGTACGTTTACTTACAATTTGCTTTTGAAAGCTACCCATTGCATAATTAATTCAAGACAACACTTGTAGAAAGAACAATACTATGGAATAACAGCTTATTATTAAAACATAACATAACTGTATAATAATGGAGTAATATTTAATTAAATTGTAAGTTTATTGGTTTTTTGAATGCCCTTCAACTGTTAAAACTTATATTAGGTTTAACAGAGTGGAGTGCAAATTAAATTCATCGATCGTTTAAATGCTTTGCCGTGGTTTGCGTGTCTTAAATTGCTGTTGCTTGTTTCAGCGTTTCAGAAGAGTTCTCGTCAGCTACAATCATAATCAATTTCATAAATCCTTAACCTTATAACAAAATTAATCCTTAAACTGCTTATATCCTTGAAATAAAATGAAATAAGTGTAAGTAAACAGGTATAGGTAAAAACCATACACAAATTGTACGTGTAGATAAGTAAAATACAAACAATTGCCATTAACATTCCATGTTAATATTTTATATTTAACATTGGAGATGAGTTGTTCGTCAGGCTGCTATTAAAGGCTTTTAGAGTTGTACGAGCGCTTTCGGAGTTTTGCCATTGTCAACTGCTACTGATAATGAATTAGCAGTTGAAACAGAGTACTACTTACAAGTAGTAGTTGAGTATTACTACTAACAAGTAGCAGTTGATAATGGTGAAACTCCGAAAGTGCTCCTGCATCTAAAAAAACATCCAAGCGCAAACCGACGGACAACTCACCTTCAATGCTGCTTATCTATTGACGGCGTCGTCACTACCTTCATTGGACTTATTTTATATTTTAACTAGCTTTTTTCCAGTGACTTCGCTTGCGTTACGCACCGTCAGGTTTAGTTCGTTCGTTAACGCTCTCTGGTCGTCAAGCTCACCTGCCGTCAGATTTAGCTAGTTCGCTACTCTTACTCGCTGTCATGCTCACCCTAAATATAAGAAATAGGTTTAACACCTAATATTTCATTTAATTTGTTCCTTAGTAACAAATAAATAAGTAATAAAATAGATTTTTTGATATTTCGACAAAAATTTTTTTTATCTTTCGAAAAAAAGTTGTTGTATCCTATGTTACTTTTGATACCTCAAAGAATATGTCTACAAAGTTTCATAATTATCGGTAGAGTAGTTTTCGTGTGGAAGCGTAACAAACAACTGGATATTCACATATATAATATTAGAAGGGATTATAAAGTTTATGTCCATTGTGATGTGTCGGTTGTCGTGAAACTTTCGATTTAGGGATATTTTTATGCCCGTGATTAGGCTACAAAATATGAAAATGCCATCTGAGAACACTATTTTCCGTATTCCACACCATCAGGTGTGAAAAAGTTTAAATAACTACTATCAAAATTTAAACGACATAACATAAAAATTATAAACAAAGATGATAAATGTCAGTTTTGATAATAGGTACCTATCCTTTTAAATTTAGGTTTAGTCAATCTGGTAATTTCATTATCATTTTGTGAGCTAGTTTCTTATGCATGATGATTTACGAAAATATACTGAAGGACTAAATATTATAAAGTACTCGTAGGGCTTTTTTTAACCACCAACGCTTTTTGCGTGTGAGCAGAGTGGCCATTACTATAGTCTATCCCAAGCCATTGTCCAGCCTAGTGCTATAGTCTACAGAGATTAATAACAAAAATCGTAGTTTGCCGCCTTAACGTGGATAGGTCGCCATTTCAGTAAAGGTATTAAGTTATTAAGATTATATTGGAATGCAAATTATCAGCCTTCCAAGAACGAACAGCAACTGACTCGGACTGACACCCAGCGCAGCCATAGGTGAGATTAAGATTAAGGTGAATAGGGCCTATAGAAGTTTCGGTAAACGAATAAATGTGCATTAAGGTAGGGTGCAAATTTATATAACTTTAACCAAACTGTATACTATATTTTTTAAAGATGATATGATGAAAGGTACAGTTTGTAACTCGTCCGAAAGTGTTATACCGGTGCCTGGTTGAATTCGATCTACCACCTATAACGACCACTGTCTGGACTAGTGACTAAATATACTTTTTAATGCTTATGTATTATAATAGTAGTTTTCAACGCTAGGCCGAAAAAAAAATTTCTGTGCGCAGTCGTGTTTTATTGTTTTTATCGTCGACTAGCTATTAAGCACAAAAAACCATTTTCCGTTCAAGTGATGAAAAACGTTTTTCATCATACTGCAAAAATGTTAAGGTAATAAAACTAATTAAAGATAAATTCATTAACATTTCATTTTTTTAGGTTTAGTAGTTGACTTGCATCTTAATTTAAATATTTCTTAAACAGCTGATGTATAAGTGGAATGAATAAAATCTCAAAATCTTGCATAAAAATATAGTATGTAAGAGGTTTTTTATTTACATTTTCCTTATTTTTTTGGATTAGTATGATTTTTAAGAAAAAATACCATTTTAGGTTAGGGCACGGAAAAATTAACACTTTTTGTGCAACTTACTTAACCTTTTGGTATTGCACTCATATGACTCTTGCCTTTAAAGTGCAACCAGGAATCCTTTGCATTACAAATCGGTATTGTATCTTAATAATTTTATGGTCATTGTAAGCAGCAAATGCAAAATATAATAATCTTATTTTCTAACAATAATGAGCTTTAGATCGAAAACAATCTGAAACAAATTTTACTTTGAATGAGGCAATAGTAGTCAAGTAGCTGTCCTGAGCGTGGGAGAAAAGATACATCAATACCTTAAAAATTGATTAATTTTAAAAATTGAAATCACAAGAGTAAGCTTTTGTTTTATGTTTTATTTGAGTTTAAAATCCGTGTTTAATGAAGCAGATTAATTTTATAATCAAAATTATCAATTTAATAAATCTTTTACACCTGTAGAGTCATCCCTGTGATACCATCAACAACTGTTGATCGCTTAACACTGTATGCATATACATGAAAAACTGTGCTATCATGCTGATTTATAAAAAGATATACCAAAATATTTTACATAAATATGGAAACATTTTCCAACAATATAGTTTATCAATTAATTATGTTGCAAAATTTAATTAAAACTCACAGTGATGGAATAATTTGAAAATGGATTTCCCGTGTAAGTCGTTCATACTATTAATAAAATAACCTAACAAAGCTCTCAAGTTAATTAACACATAACATATTAAGTTTATTGTTTATTGGCCACCAATTTTGTTGTTGTTGTTTATTTATACCGTATTCATTATATATTATCCAAACTTAAAATCATAAATAATCAAATAAAATCGAAATGCCATTTGATTTTGTTTCAAAATACTGGTGTTAATTATGCTTACAATTATATAAAATTCAAATAAAAATTTAAGAAACAAATATAAAAGTGTTTACATGTTTAAATGGAGAATGGTAATCAAGTAAATATTTTAATGTATATTTAAAAAGTTATTTTTCGAATATTTTACAGAAGGAGTACATATAGGGTAATCAAATGATTTTCTCAAATAATATTCTGTAAGATTTTTATTTTGGATTACAATAAACATTTTAGGGATCAACTACTTGGTATGTTACACTTGATGTTTGGAAATAATTATCAGTCGATAACATCTATTCCAACTATAATGACTTCATGAGCGTCCAAGAAAGTATTATAAACATTAATATGAATGGGTTTGTGAAGGAACTGAAGTAACTTGAAAATTAAATCATGTTCTATCTTCGATTAGACACTTAATGGTAACTTTTAAGGCAGCACGCAGATTTTCACCCTTCTCTTTGCAATTTTCATATTTCCCATGTCCAAATTCGTCTGGTAGAAAAATGGAAAAGTTAAATCTGGAACAAAAAATAAGTATTAGTTATTATTAGGCTAGCAATATTGATCAGGAAATAAACCCAGGATTAAGAGGTGATAGCTAATTATTCAGTAGAGCTCATATATGATTGAAATGTATTGGTTCATTAGTTTCTAGGAAAGGTCAAAACGTATTAAATTGTATTTGATTGAAATGTAAATCAAATGTATGTAATTTTTTTATCCATCAAATCCAAAACTATAATATTACGGTCATTATGTTTTGTATTGCTTTAATCAACAAACTATATTAATTCATTCGAAAGGTAAATGTATTTTTTCCCTATAAGAATCGTAACTGATACTCATTATACATAAATACTAATTTGATATCAATAGAAATAAGTTTATAGTAGTTATGTTTTGCTAAAGAATGAAACCAAATTTAAAAAGTCGGGAAAACGAAATTTATGAATTCAGTTTGGGAAATATTTTTAGAGGCGAAGAGAAGTTTAAATTGAGTTCAGGCGCTTTAATAAGCTGACAGACCGTCTTGTAAAATATAATTTAAATAATCGCTCCTTGAAATTATCATAAATTAACAAACTAACTTGTAATAGTAAAATAGTTTGATACACATTCCAGTGGTTTGAATTAAGGTTGTATTTTACTTTGGGGTTCGTAGTTTTACAAAAAAATGACATTTTCATTTTGTAATCAGTAATCCTTATTTGCATAGTCCTAAAATTACGTTACTGTAGTCAAGAAAACTGGATAGTAAGCTCAAACGGTCAAATTATAAGTTCATTATTTATGTACCAATTTGATTGATTCTTTCAATTTCATTATTAGTTGCTGTAATACATATCGGGAGCCAAACAATTTGTGGAAGTGGTTCACTTACCCTAAACAGCTATCTGAGGAAGGCACAGTGGAACATGAGACATGCAGTTAGCAGTGTGGCGCTCTGGACTCCTGAAGAGGATGTCTCCAACCTCTGAATGGCGGCCGTGTTGTCCCCTTCTGTAAATCAATCATTACAACTTTCAGGGGGATTCAAATATATCAGGTACGAGCCTGCGGCTCGTTAAGTTAGGTTATGTTACGCTATATAATGTTATTCAACTAAAACAGAAATATTTCAACCACCATAGCGCTCTAATGGTCAAGGTCACAGTTAGGTATATGTCATTGCTCCGCGCGCTAGTGCCGCTGCACCAGTTATCTGCACGATGGTTCAATTATCTTATCGCCAAGGAACATTCCCAAAATGTCCATTGGCTCAATATCAGCGTGCTGTGTGTTAGTCTACAGTAGGGTGAGGTACTTCCATTACCTTTGGACTCGAAGACGTAGATGATTTCTGTGAAGGTGTTGGGTGCCCTTAACAGTTGCCTGTGTCGGCCGAGGTGGCGTGGCTCACTGTCAGCGTGCTGTGTGTGAGTCTACTGGGGGGGGGGGGGGGGGGGGGTGAGGTGTTGCCATTACCTTTGGACACGAAGACGTAGATGGTGTCTGTGGTGGTGTTAGGGGCCCGGCATGTGTAGTTGCCCGTGACGGCTGAGGTGGCGTGGCTCACTGTCAGTGTGCTGTGTGTGAGTCTACGGGGGGGTGAGGTGTTGCCATTACCTTTGGACACGTAGACGTAGATGGTGTCTGTGGTGGTGTCGTTGGCCCAGCATGTGTAGTTGCCCGTGTCGGCCGAGGTGGCGTGGCTCACTGTCAGTGTGCTGTGTGTGAGTCTACAGGGGGGTGAGGTGTTGCCATTACCTTTGGACACGTAGACGTAGATGGTGTCTGTGGTGGTGTTGGGGGCCCGGCATGTGTAGTTGCCGTGTCGGATGAGGTGGTGTGGCTCACTGTCAGTGTGCTGTGTTTGTGAGTCTACGGGGGTGAGGTGTTGCCATTACCTTTGGACACGTAGACGTAGATGGTGTCTGGTGGTGTTGGGGACCCGGCATGTGTAGTTGCCCGTGTCGGCTGAGGTGGCGTGGCTCTCTGTCAGTGTGCTGTGTGTGAGTCTACGGGGGGGGGGGGGGGTGAGGTGTTGCCATTACCTTTGGACACGTAGACGTAGATGGTGTCTGTGGCGGTGTTGGGGGCCCGGCACGTGTAGTTGCCTGTGTCTGCCGAGGTGGCGTGGCTCACTGTCAGCGTGCTGTGTGTGTTTGTCTACGGGGGTGAGGTGTTGCCATTACCTTTGGACACGTAGACGTAGATGGTGTCTGTGGCGGTGTTGGGGGCCCGGCACGTGTAGTTGCCGTGTCGGATGAGGTGGTGTGGCTCACTGTCAGTGTGCTGTGTTTGTGAGTCTACGGGGGTGAGGTGTTGCCATTACCTTTGGACACGTAGACGTAGATGGTGTCTGTGGTGGTGTTGGGGGCCCGGCATGTGTAGTTGCCGTGTCGGATGAGGTGGTGTGGCTCACTGTCAGTGTGCTGTGTTTGTGAGTCTACGGGGGTGAGGTGTTGCCATTACCTTTGGACACGTAGACGTAGATGGTGCCTGGTGGTGTTGGGGACCCGGCATGTGTAGTTGCCCGTGTCGGCTGAGGTGGCGTGGCTCTCTGTCAGTGTGCTGTGTGTGAGTCTACGGGGGGGGGGGGGGGGTGAGGTGTTGCCATTACCTTTGGACACGTAGACGTAGATGGTGTCTGTGGCGGTGTTGGGGGCCCGGCACGTGTAGTTGCCTGTGTCTGCCGAGGTGGCGTGGCTCACTGTCAGCGTGCTTTGTGTGTTTGTCTACGGGGGTGAGGTGTTGCCATTACCTTTGGACACGTAGACGTAGATGGTGTCTGTGGCGGTGTTGGGGGCCCGGCACGTGTAGTTGCCTGTGTCTGCCGAGGTGGCGTGGCTCACTGTCAGTGTGCTGTGTGTTAGTCTACAGTAGGGTGAGGTACTTCCATTACCTTTGGACTCGAAGACGTAGATGATTTCTGTGAAGGTGTTGGGTGCCCTTAACAGTTGCCTGTGTCGGCCGAGGTGGCGTGGCTCACTGTCAGCGTGCTGTGTGTGAGTCTACGGGGGGGGGGGGGGGTGAGGTGTTGCCATTACCTTTGGACACGTAGACGTAGATGGTGTCTGTGGCGGTGTTGGGGGCCCGGCACGTGTAGTAGCCCGTGTCGGCTGAGGTGGCGTGGCTCACTGTCAGTGTGCTGTGTGTGAGTCTACGGGGGGGTGAGGTGTTGCCATTACCTTTGGACACGTGGACGTAGATGGTGTCTGTGGTGGTGTCGTTGGCCCAGCATGTGTAGTTGCCCGTGTCGGCCGAGGTGGCGTGGCTCACTGTCAGTGTGCTGTGTGTGAGTCTACGGGGGGGGTGAGGTGTTGCCATTACCTTTGGACACGTAGACGTAGATGGTGTCTGTGGCGGTGTTGGGGGCCCGGCACGTGTAGTTGCCCGTGTCGGCTGAGGTGGCGTGGCTCACTGTCAGTGTGCTGTGTGTGACTCTAGGGGGGGGTCAGGTGTTGCCATTACCTTTGGACACGTAGACGTAGATGGTGTCTGTGGCGGTGTTGGGGGCCCGGCACGTGTAGCAGCCCGTGTCGGCTGAGGTGGCGTGGCTCACTGTCAGTGTGCTGTGTGTGAGTCTACGGGGGGGTGAGGTGTTGCCATTACCTTTGGACACGTGGACGTAGATGGTGTCTGTGGTGGTGTCGTTGGCCCAGCATGTGTAGTTGCCCGTGTCGGCCGAGGTGGCGTGGCTCACTGTCAGTGTGCTGTGTGTGAGTCTACGGGGGGGGTGAGGTGTTGCCATTACCTTTGGACACGTAGACGTAGATGGTTTCTGTGGCGGTGTTGGGGGCCCGGCACGTGTAGTTGCCCGTGTCGGCTGAGGTGGCGTGGCTCACTGTCAGTGTGCTGTGTGTGACTCTAGGGGGGGGTCAGGTGTTGCCATTACCTTTGGACACGTAGACGTAGATGGTGTCTGTGGCGGTGTTGGGGGCCCGGCACGTGTAGTTGCCCGTGTCGGCTGAGGTGGCGTGGCTCACTGTCAGTGTGCTGTGTGTGACTCTAGGGGGGGGTCAGGTGTTGCCATTACCTTTGGACACGTAGACGTAGATGGTGTCTGTGGCGGTGTTGGGGGCCCGGCACGTGTAGCAGCCCGTGTCGGCTGAGGTGGCGTGGCTCACTGTCAGTGTGCTGTGTGTGAGTCTACGGGGGGGTGAGGTGTTGCCATTACCTTTGGACACGTGGACGTAGATGGTGTCTGTGGTGGTGTCGTTGGCCCAGCATGTGTAGTTGCCCGTGTCGGCCGAGGTGGCGTGGCTCACTGTCAGTGTGCTGTGTGTGAGTCTACGGGGGGGGTGAGGTGTTGCCATTACCTTTGGACACGTAGACGTAGATGGTTTCTTTGGCGGTGTTGGGGGCCCGGCATGTGTAGTTGCCCGTGTCGGATGAGGTGGCGTGGCTCACTGTCAGCGTGCTGTGTGTGAGTCTACGGGGGGGGGTGAGGTGTTGCCATTACCTTTGGACACGTAGACGTAGATGGTGTCTGTGGCGGTGTTGGGGGCCCGGCACGTGTAGTTGCCCGTGTCGGCTGAGGTGGCGTGGCTCACTGTCAGTGTGCTGTGTGTGACTCTAGGGGGGGGTCAGGTGTTGCCATTACCTTTGGACACGTAGACGTAGATGGTGTCTGTGGCGGTGTTGGGGGCCCGGCACGTGTAGTTGCCCGTGACGGCTGAGGTGGCGTGGCTCACTGTCAGTGTGCTGTGTGTGAGTCTACAGGGGGGTGAGGTGTTGCCATTACCTTTGGACACGTAGACGTAGATGGTGTCTGGTGGTGTTGGGGACCCGGCATGTGTAGTTGCCCGTGTCGGCTGAGGTGGCGTGGCTCTCTGTCAGTGTGCTGTGTGTGAGTCTACGGGTGGGTGGGGGGGTGAGGTGTTGCCATTACCTTTGGACACGTAGACGTAGATGGTGTCTGTGGCGGTGTTGGGGGCCCGGCACGTGTAGTTGCCTGTGTCTGCCGAGGTGGCGTGGCTCACTGTCAGCGTGCTGTGTGTGTTTGTCTACGGGGGTGAGGTGTTGCCATTACCTTTGGACACGTAGACGTAGATGGTGTCTGTGGCGGTGTTGGGGGCCCGGCACGTGTAGTTGCCTGTGTCTGCCGAGGTGGCGTGGCTCACTGTCAGTGTGCTGTGTGTTAGTCTACAGTAGGGTGAGGTACTTCCATTACCTTTGGACTCGAAGACGTAGATGATTTCTGTGAAGGTGTTGGGTGCCCTTAACAGTTGCCTGTGTCGGCCGAGGTGGCGTGGCTCACTGTCAGCGTGCTGTGTGTGAGTCTACGGGGGGGGGGGGTGAGGTGTTGCCATTACCTTTGGACACGTAGACGTAGATGGTGTATGTGGCGGTGTTGGGGGCCCGGCACGTGTAGTAGCCCGTGTCGGCTGAGGTGGCGTGGCTCACTGTCAGTGTGCTGTGTGTGAGTTTACAGGGGGGTGAGGTGTTGCCATTACCTTTGGACACGTAGACGTAGATGGTGTCTGTGGCGGTGTTGGGGGCCCGGCACGTGTAGTAGCCCGTGTCGGCTGAGGTGGCGTGGCTCACTGTCAGTGTGCTGTGTGTGAGTCTACAGGGGGGTGAGGTGTTGCCATTACCTTTTGACACGAAGACGTAGATGGTGTCTGGGGTGGTGTTAGGGGCCCGGCATGTGTAGTTGCCCGTGTTGGCTGAGGTGGCGTGGCTCACTGTCAGTGTGCTGTGTGTGAGTCTACGGGGGGGGTGAGGTGTTGCCATTACCTTTGGACACGTAGACGTAGATGGTGTCTGTTGGTGGTGTCGTTGGCCCAGCATGTGTAGTTTCCCGTGTCGACCGAGGTGGCGTGGCTCACTGTCAGTGTGCTGTGTGTGAGTCTACGGGGGGGGGGGGTGAGGGTGTTGCCATTACCTTTGGACACGTAGACGTAGATGGTTTCTGTGGCGGTGTTGGGGGCCCGGCATGTGTAGTTGCCCGTGTCGGATGAGGTGGCGTGGCTCACTGTCAGCGTGCTGTGTGTGAGTCTACGGGGGGGGGGGGGGGGTGAGGTGTTGCCATTACCTTTGGACACGTAGACGTAGATGGTGTCTGTGGCGGTGTTGGGGGCCCGGCACGTGTAGTTGCCCGTGTCGGCTGAGGTGGCGTGGCTCACTGTCAGTGTGCTGTGTGTGACTCTAGGGGGGGTCAGGTGTTGCCATTACCTTTGGACACGTAGACGTAGATGGTGTCTGTGGCGGTGTTGGGGGCC
The DNA here is from genome assembly GCA_030545055.2 of Neoaliturus tenellus. NCBI lineage: Eukaryota > Metazoa > Arthropoda > Insecta > Hemiptera > Cicadellidae > Neoaliturus > Neoaliturus tenellus. Next base: position 116,122,774 of record CM061533.1, on the reverse strand, counting down.
CGGCACGTGTAGTTGCCCGTGACGGCTGAGGTGGCGTGGCTCACTGTCAGTGTGCTGTGTGTGAGTCTACAGGGGGGTGAGTTGTTGCCATTACCTTTGGACACGTAGACGTAGATGGTGTCTATGGAAGTGTTGGGGGCCCGGCATGTGTAGTTGCCCGTGACGGCTGAGGTGGCGTGGCTCACTGTCAGTGTGCTGTGTGTGAGTCTACAGAGGGGTGAGGTGTTGCCATTACCTTTGGACACGTAGACGTAGATGGTGTCTGTGGCGGTGTTGGGGGCCCGGCATGTGTAGTTGCCCGTGACGGCTGAGGTGGCGTGGCTCACTGTCAGTTTGCTGTGTGTGAGTCTACAGGGGGGGTGAGGTGTTGCCATTACCTTTGGACACGTAGACGTAGATGGTGTCTGTGGCGGTGTTGGGGGCCCGGCACGTGTAGTTGCCCGTGACGGCTGAGGTGGCGTGGCTCACTGTCAGTGTGCTGTGTGTGAGTCTACAGGGGGGTGAGGTGTTGCCATTACCTTTGGACACGTAGACGTAGATGGTGTCTGTGGCGGTGTTGGGGGCCTGGCATGTGTAGTTGTCCGTGACTACTCAGGTGGCGTAGCTCACTGTCAGTGTGCTGTGTATGAGTCTACAGGGGGGTGAGGTGTTGCCATTAGCTTTGGACACGTAGACGCAGATGGTGTCTGTGGTGGTGTTGGGGGCCCGGCATGTGTAGTTGCCCGTGTCGGATGAGGTGGTGTGGCTCACTGTCAGTGCGCTGTGTTTGTGAGTCTACGGGGGGTGAGGTGTTGCCATTACCTTTGGACACGTAGACGTAGATGGTGTCTGGTGGTGTTGGGGGCCCGGCATGTGTAGTTGCCCGTGTCGGCTGGAGTGGCGTGGCTCACTGTCAGTGTGCTGTGTGTGAGTCTATGGGGGGGGGGGTGAGGTGTTGCCATTACCTTTGGACACGAAGACGTACATGGTGTCTGTGGTGGTGTTAGGGGCCCGGCACGGGTAGTAGCCCGTGTCGGCTGAGGTGGCGTGGCTTACTGTCAGTGTGCTGTGTGTGAGTCTACGGGGGGGAGGGGGGGTGAGGTGTTGCCATTACCTTTGGACACGTAGACGTAGATGGTGTCTGTGGCGGTGTTGGGGGCCTGGCATGTGTAGTTGTCCGTGACTACTCAGGTGGCGTAGCTCACTGTCAGTGTGCTGTGTATGAGTCTACAGGGGGGTGAGGTGTTGCCATTAGCTTTGGACACGTAGACGTAGATGGTGTCTGTGGTGGTGTTGGGGGCCCGGCATGTGTAGTTGCCCGTGTCGGATGAGGTGGTGTGGCTCACTGTCAGTGTGCTGTGTTTGTGAGTCTACGGGGGTGAGGTGTTGCCATTACCTTTGGACACGTAGACGTAGATGGTGTCTGGTGGTGTTGGGGGCCCGGCATGTGTAGTTGCCCGTGTCGGCTGAGGTGGCGTGACTCACTGTCAGTGTGCTGTGTGTGAGTCTATGGGGGGGGTGAGGTGTTGCCATTACCTTTGGACACGAAGACGTAGATGGTGTCTGTGGTGGTGTTAGGGGCCCGGCACGGGTAGTAGCCCGTGTCGGCTGAGGTGGCGTGGCTTACTGTCAGTGTGCTGTGTGTGAGTCTACGGGGGGGGGTGAGGTGTTGCCATTACCTTTGGACACGTAGACGTAGATGGTGTCCGTGGCGGTGTTGGGGGCCCGGCACGTGTAGTTGCCTGTGTCAGCCTAGGTGGCGTGGCTCACTGTCAGCGTGCTGTGTGTGTTTGTCTACGGGGGTGAGGTGTTGCCATTACCTTTGGACACGTAGACGTAGATGGTGTCTGTGGCAGTGTTTTGGGCCCGGCACGTGTAGTTTCCCGTGTCGGCCGAGGTGGCGTGGCTCACTGTCAGTGTGCTGTGTGTGAGTCTACAGGGAGGTGAGGTGTTGCCATTACCTTTGGACACGTAGACGTAGATGGTGTCTGTGGCGGTGTTGGGGGCCCGGCACGTGTAGTTGCCCGTGTCGGCTGAGGTGGCGTTGCTCACTGTCAGCGTGCTGTGTGTGAGTCTACATTGTAACGGTTCCCGTTTATTCACTGTGTGCCCCTAATAAAATGAGACTGATCACCTCATTTATGGATTTATCTAATTGAAGAGCGCGCCTTCAATGTTGGGGACAACTCTAGACGGAAGCGTAAGACATTTGCCTACCCTCTCCCTGCAGGGGTAAAATAAATGCCGCAAGGCCTAAATTGGCCAGGATTTGCCGAACGCTTTAAAAAGGAACGCTGCTCATCGGACCGGCCGCTGATTGCCTGTGCATGCGGAATACCCTTTGAACTCTGCCAAACTGATTGCGGGCCACGTGGACTGAGTGACTAGTGGAGTTCAGACCAGGACCAGGACGTCTCCGTGTTCAGAACCCTCAACACCCATCATCGGAGGATCTGGATATTCAGCGTGCTGAAAATTTCTGAGGTAAGCAGGGAGTCTTTCTGAAATTCTGTGAAAGCTGATGTCTTAAAAACGTAACTTAAAATATCTAGTAATTTTTATTCCTTAAAAATATTGCTAAAATAAATATGTTAATCGGCCGTAAATTAAACCTGTTCAGTAGGATGTTTGAAAATAAAATAGGATATTAAAATAATGTATATCCAAAACCAAATGTGTCGACTGTTACGTTTGTAAGTTTTATGAATTTTCTTGTGCTTTAACAAATAAAATAATATAGGGATTTTATGTCACAAATTATGTAGTTACATTTTGCTTTGTTCATGTCGATGCCAACCCATTCATGTAAGCCGTCCATGTGCTGCTTGTACATAAATTCTGGTTCAACGATTTATTTAAAAACAATAATGTTATGTTTTGTGATGTCGAAAAAAAAAACGAATGTTTGTCGAAATAATAATTGTGGAAGTAAAATTCGGTATGTTATAAAAAGTTTATCGTTAGTCTGTAAATCTATTGTGTTTGTTTAAAAGTCAGAAAAAAAAATTAGACGCATTGTAATAGTTGTGTTGGGTATTGAAATATACCGGAGTGAGATAAATATTGCTGATATCGAGTTTAGAATTATCTTTAAAGTATTATCGTCTGAAACAGTTGTTGAAAATGATTTTATCAGGTTTCAAAAAGAAATAGAATTCATTTTTGTGATTAAATGTTAACGTGATAATTATTGCTAAATCATCTATTTTATTGTGTTCTGTGATTAAATTGTGTTATGTTCCTAAATATACATTATTATTGTGTTCTTTGATTTATTTGAGCTATGTTGCCAAAGATCGTCCCATTGTTGATTTAACAAAAAAATGCTCTTTATATTATTTTTATGTCCAAAGTACTGATTTTCAGTGTGGTATTGTTTGAGCTTACATTCATCTTGAAAGCAATTTTATATATTTAAAAAAAAATGCTGATAAATTAATGTTGTGTCAAATACTAAGAATCTGGCTGTTTACTTGGGTATTATATTGTACTTAAAATAGAAAATGATTTGATAAAATATGTAACCAGTACTTATGTTTGAAATGGGAAAGTGTCAGTCCATAAAATATTAAATCTGAGTTGATAAAAAAAATATATAATAGAAAATATAGTAGGGAATTATTTTATTACGATTGTAGTCTATAATTAGATTGTATAAACAGGGTTTTCTCTCTTCCCCGACCATTCTCTGGGAATCTCCTGGACTGTTCTACCTTGGAGGCTGCCTGAGGACCCTGGGTGTCCACACCGCTGACGCTGCCTGTCCCATCCCGCTACCGACCTACCGCTATCGCCTACGGGAAGTACAAATTACGGCGGCACCCCAGACTCTCGGCAGCGGAGGGGAGGAGGCATTCCGCCATCGCGACCGATTCGGGTGCATCCCATGAATTCCTAGAAGCACGAGGAGGGGAGTTGGAGAGGAAAGAACGCGGGGGGAGGAGGGGAAAACACATGTCTGGTTTGGCCATTCGAACGGCACACACATATCTGGTGCGGCAATTTAAACAGCAAACCGCGTGGCGTATTGCGGGAGTAAAATTGCAGGCGTTTGCAGATTTATAATGTTATTTACTTGATTTATTCATCTTTTGCTTAAAAATTAAAGAACTCATGAATGTTATTTTGTGTATGAAAAAGTCAAGTGTAATGTTAACTTGGATTTATCACATTCACATTGGAAATATAAATTGTTCTCAAACAATTGGCTACATATTTCGATGGAAAAATTGTACTGACAGCGTAATATGGACCTATATATGTTCACTTGTCTTATGGATTTATAATATTAGGCAATTGTGTTAAAAAAACATTTTAAATATTATTAATTCTTCCAAAAAAAGGCATTACGATGGTTATTCCATTTAAAACTAAACCAATCTTGTAAAGGCAAAACGAAATCAATCTTGTTAAGACCCTTTCAAAAGTATGCAATTACTTACAATTACCTGAATTTATATTTTAGAAACAATTATTTTTTCCGTAAATAATTGCAAGCTACGGACAGGAAGTGACATCCATATTTATAATACAAGATTGAATAACCTTTTTAGGCCTGAACATCATAGACTTAACATTGGTCAAAGTTTACCATCCGTACATGGTGAAAAAATTAAGATTTCATTTTTTTTATCTTGTACCAAAAAATATGAAACAACAACCAAATTTGCGCCCTTTCAAGAATAAAATCAAATCTTTTCTAATTTCCCAATCATTTGACATTTTAATCATCCCAGCATTAAAAAAAACTGTTGTATTGGCAATAGATTTAATTGAATATGTAGAAAAAACTTTTGACTTTGACTTTTCTTTGTTCACAAAGAGATGAATTTAAAAAAACATTATATGTTTTTTATTTAATTTTTTTGTAGACAGTTATAAAATATTACTCTTAACGTCAAATATAAAGGGATAGCCTACGTAAACTGTCCTACTTTATTTGTACATTTAAAGGGAATCTTGCTAGGTTGAAAATTAAATGTTCACTTTGGGAGAAAATAATCCATCGGAACATTTGTAGCGGGTGTTATTGGACTTAAACTGTGTTTAAACTTGTTGGAAAGATTGACGTTTCTCTACATTTGACAGTTACAGGAGAAACCCCCCCCCCCCCTCCCCCCCAAAAAAAAGTTGCAATGATTAGGTATATTATTAAACTGTAAATTTTATGAGATACTTTGAGCTTATTCGTTGTAGCCCCAGCGAAGACAATCCTTACACGGTAAAAAGTCAGTCCTTACGCCGTGATTTACTTAAACATCTTGCTAGATATTCAAAATTAATTACACTGTTTTATGTATTTTTTTACGAAGAAGGCTATGAGCTATGTTTAAAAAGTGTTCATGTGATCAGTTCTTTAAGTACGCACTATATTTTATCCCTTCAGGTTATATAGGGCCTAACATTGTAATTTCCAAATCACTGAGAAAAATCTTTAATGCCTAGAAATTAAGCGCCTTCAAATTCTCTAAACGTTTGAAGCGTTCATCTCTGCTCATGTAGTCTACCCAAGAATGAAGGAATTAGTCAGTCTGTTTTATCTTTTTCTCCAGACTTTCCAATTGGCGATGTTTTATGTTACTCAGTTTTGTATTAGTAATGGGAATAAATTCGAATCAGTCAGACTGTCAATAATTATGACCGTCCACGTACAGTATTTTCTAACGTCCCCAATAAACTCCAACAATTCCTTTTTCTTTTAGGCCCTAAGCCAAGATAATAAGTGGGACTTAATTAAATCTTGAAGGACGAGACCTTCAATTTCGTATTAATAATTTTCCTGGTCATCAAATAATCAAATATTGCTCTATTTTATTTATTTTTATTTTTGCATAAAACTGGTTAGATGTCGAACCTAATATTGTTTTACATAAAACTTATTGGAAGTAGAATTAACTTCCGATTGATACAAAACCTATGTTATTTGAAAAAAATAACTACTATCCACAATGTTTCTTCAAATACTGGACTAGTGTACCATATTAACTAAAGAGACCTTCAAATTAATAACTCCTGTTACTTAAGTTACGAATCATGGGTATCAGCATGGGTCCATGTATTTCAATCTCTTAATGCAGTTAAATAGCTAAATTCGATCCTATAAACAACTGCAGTGTTCCTCACACATTTTTAACTCCTGTAAAAACGAGACAAACGAATACGTATAGTGTTCTGTTTAACTTTAAAACTTTTAATTAAAACTCTTTTCCTACTTAAAAATAGTATTGTTAAAACTCAAATATGATAAAAACTAATTATATCATACCCAAAAACACAAAGTGTTAAGGAGTTGCTAGGTCCTAAAAATATATGATGATATCAAAATTTCTTCCAAGTCAATGACATTGGTTTTAAAATAGCTACTCGACAAATTTTTATCTTTTAATGCTTGGTAAACATTCTGTAAAACATTATTATTTTATTTCGAGACCGTACTTGGCCAGCAGATGTACATTTTTATCATTGAACCAAATGTTAATTCAATATTTTCCCATTAGTCGTAATACATCCCCATTAGTAAAATGTCTAACTTTGTTAATACATCTGCTGGCCAAGTACGGTCATGAAATAAAATAATAATGTTTTACAGAATGTTTACCAAGCATTAAAAGATCAAATCAATTTGTCGAGTAGCTATTATAAAACCAATGTCATTGACTTGGAAGATATTTTGATATCATATATTTTTAGGACTTGGCAACCCCTTAACACTTTGTGTTTTTGGGTATGATAAGATTAACATGGGGAACAATTTATATTCAATTGCTAAATAAAACAGCTGTTGATAGTTAAACAACCACATATGTTAAAAGCTGAATAGAAGCAAATTGAACTGGTACAGTACTGATATATCAACACAATTCCATACTTTAATACCAACGTGACTGTAGGCCAGGGCCAAATGATGGACTAATATTTTGTTCGGAAATACAAGTATTAAGGATACAAATCTAATAGTTACAGGTAGTTTGAAATTATGGCTTTACCACATCATGACGTAATATATTTTCCAACCAAAATTTCAAAATGTTCAATGTACCTTACAAAACAAACAGCATATTGTATACTTTTACCATTGACGTCAATGCTTTTACTATCAACAGCTGTTTTATTTTGCAATTCAATAGAATTTATTCCCCATGTTAATCTTATGAACAAAAAATATTAGTTTTCATTATTACTAGTCTTAAAAGTGACTTATTGTGGGGAGAGATTGCGTTTACGCACGAGGCGAAGCCGAGCGTGGAAAAGACTATCGAGGCCCCCCCCCCCATTGGCACTTTTGAGAAGAGTATTGAACATTATTTTTCATTACGATATCGAAAAAATGTAAACAATGTGAATATATTTGTTTATTCAACTTAGTATCAAGAAAAACCCGAACTCATAACGCCGAATTTCCGTGCTTATGTCGAGGTACATACGCACGGAAACTCAGCGTTATGCAACAATTGATCGGCCTAATGCAACAGCTGATAGGTCTACACTGAAAAATCCCATAAAGGTTACTTTTCGTGCACTACAAATGCACAGAAAGTTAACGTTATGTAATTATGCCGTGCAGTAGCGGTAATAAGCTATTTCCTTAGCTCTTTTTACGTTTAGAAAGTGTACTTTCGTGTGTATAATAATGAAAAGAACTTTAAGGGCTTTCTGTGCTCTCCAAAATCAAAACATAAAAAATCTAAAACCTTATTGCAAAACTACAGTGTGAGACGAATCTTTTGAGGCCTTAAAAGTTGAAATTAATCCAGAAGTAATGGAGGCGTTGTGTTCACAAAAACCGGCATCGCACGTATTATATGTATATATGTAGGCGAACGAGCTCGTTCGCTTCTCTCACTCGCCGTTCAGACTATGTTTTAATGTAAGCCTATCGCGGGTGCTGCACTCTGGTGCATATTTGTTGAAACGAATGTTGTTGTCATAAATGTGGATTTTTAATACTTAGTTAACGGCTGTTTTCATAATTCTTACAAATGCTTTTGTTTTCAAACTAAAATTAAAGTCTACAAATTGATTACTGTAATTGTTTGTACTTTTTTACAAGACTTTATATTTATCTAAACATTCATAACCAGCAGTATGAAGTACGATTTAAACAATAATAGGAATACATTATTTACGATGTGGCCCGTGTACAAATTGCGCATTTTATGATTCTGTATGAGAGAGACTAACCTAAAGTAATGTATGTTGGTTATGAAGTGACAAAGATCTATTTTTGTTTACAATCTGACTTAAAAATTCGTCTGAAAGTCATCAGCTGTTAAGTTACAATTCACATTTATAAACATCGTACAATGAAAGTTGGTCTAGATTTTAAAGCGCCCTCTAGAAATAAATCAAAGGCGAGAAGGGGGAAGCACGAAATGATATGACCTTTTTAATTACGACCGCGCATGTGCTATTTACCTCCTCTTATCGATATTTTTGACGATTTTGTTACCAAGCAAATTTCTTGTCAACAAATTCAACAAATCTTTCTCAACACAATGAATTCTGTGTGGTCCGACTTTTCTTTAATATATACTGATGGTTCAAAACGGTCCGCCAATGATACAGTGGGTTCTGCTTTCTTAGATCATAAACATAAAATTGTTGGTTTGTTCAAACTACCACATTGCACTTCAATTTTCCAGGCCGAAGCATTTGCTATTCTTCAATCTCTAAATTACATTAAACACAACAATATAACAGAAGCACTTATTTTATCAGATTCCAAAAGCACTCTACAATCACTGGTTTCGTTAAACATTTCAAGTAAAACATCACCTATAATCCTGGACATTAGAAAAATTTGGTTGAAGCTGAAAACGGGTAATTTTGAAATTAGATTTGCATGGATTCCATCCCATAGTGGAATAATTGGGGACGAAATTGTGGATTACATGGCTAAGAAAGCTATTGCTAATGGCATAATTTTAAGTTATAACAAATTGCCCTACCTAGTGATTTACAAACCCAAGATGAAAATACATGAAGATTGGCAAAACTACTGGGATTCACAAGCTATCATAAAAGGTTCAAGACTTCATTTCATTTCACAATCTATCAGAGGAAATCCTTGGTTCCAGTCATTTAAATCAGACAGAAGAAATCATTATTATCAATAGGTTACGAATTGGTCAAGGAAATTTTCCCTCTCATCTGTTCAAAATTAATTTAAAATCAGACCCTTCATGTTCTGCTCAAGAAGGAAGTTTGGATCACATAATTTTTGAATGTCCACTCTTAACCAAATCAAGAACGAATCTATTGGCAACTCTTCAAAATCTCGGTTTTCGAAATCCTCAAAATCTTAGAATTATAAATTTATTAAAAGACGACAATCCTTTAGTTTGGTTTTCATTATCAAAATTTTTAGTTGAAGAAAATTATTTAGTGTGATGTAAACGTGTGAACTTCAAGCCATTTGGACCTCAAATTTATTGTTGAACTTTGTTACTTATGTTGTTAGTTTTATAGTTTTCTGTACAAAAATTTTGTATTTTTGAAGTGGGCTTTCATGGTGCACTGCCAAAGCCGAAAAAAACCATAAGTCCAGTGTTAAATTTTATAGAGACCTGTATACTGTATATCTCTTTCTACCATATGTTTGTCAGATACCACTCACTCACGTATCAGAGAATCTCCAAAACTGTAAGGCCTAGATTGTTAAAACTTGGCATGAACGTTTATCTTTGCTCAAATACGTTCACTAAGAAACGGTTTTGCAAAATTCCTACAGGGCTCCGCCCCAAGCGAGTTCAAAAATTTTATGTAATTACTATTGAAGATTCAAAGCCATCAGCTGTTTGTGAAATAATACATTTAAAGGGCGACGGGCCATATGGCAAAGTTTTTATCTCTTTGTAAACAATTTAACTGATGTAAAAATGGTTAGTAGTTAAATCATAGTACCAGGTTAACCGAGCCTGCTCATTGGTTTTAAGTCATAGTGCCATGGTAAAAACTATTAAATTTCTATAAACAACCAACCATACCTCTCCACAGTTAACCAGCTGTTTCAAAAAGACTGCTTAACATTAATGTTACTTCATTTTTGTAGGCTATACTTTTCGTTATTATTTCGTTACCAAAATAGCAACCCATAAGACCAATGTTAAAAATTACGATTTTAAATCTAAAATTTAGACCAAAATTCGATTTTTCCTGGAATTGAGGCTGTTTCTAAACTTATTTTTGGGCCAAAAAACTCTTAAATGCAAAGTTTAAGCAAAATCTACCTGCTATATTTTGAGATCATGGATAGCGGGCATATTTTTCTTACTCTTTTCAACTAAGAGTGTTTTGGCCCAAAAATAAGTTTAGAAACAGCCTCTCAGGAAAAATCGAATTTGCTCTAAATTTAAGTTTAAAAATCGTAATTTTAAACATTGGTCTTATGGGTCTTATTGGGTTATGGGGGGGGGGGCATTTTGGTAACGAAATAACAACGAAAGGTATACAAAAATAAAAGAACAGTAATGTTAAGCAGACCTTTTGAAACAGCTGTTAATTGGGAAGAGGTAGGGCCTATAGTTGGTTGTTGGTAGAAATTTAATAGCTTTATTACCATGACACTATATCAAAACTAAATTAAAACCAACTAGTTTAATCCAAACATATAAAAGGGAAATCCCTCACTGACTGACTCACTCATTCATCACTAATTTTCCAACATCCTGACTAGCGAGATTGCTGAAATTCAGTATACTCATTCTTTATGCCTAAAATAGGTAAGTCGGACTATTATCATATCAAAATTCTTTCAGGGCTCCTCCCCACAGGAATTCGAAATTTCAATATGTTATACGTATTAGGCCTACTAAATTCAAATACGAATTAAGAAACCTGTGAGGTTAAAATTTGGAGTGATCTCTTTGCTCATAGGTGCTCAATAAAAAAGTGTTTTGTACATCTTCTTTAGAGCTCCGCCCCACAGAAGCTCAAAATTATACTGTATAGCCTATGGTTGAAATTTGACATGGACGATTCTTTTTACTCATAGGTACTCACTAAGAAACGATTTTGCAAATACAGTTTTTGATGCACTTTAGGGCTCCTCCCCACTGGAATTCATAATTACTTTAGGGCCTCCGTGATTAAAATTTGGACGCTCCTCTTTGCTCATGGGGGCTCACTAAAAAGCAGGTTTGCAATTATAGTTTTTGAAGTTCTTTAGGGCTCCGCCCCACTGGAATTCAAAATTGATTTGGGACCTCAGAGGTTGAAATTTGACATAGCGACGTTCGTCTTTGCTCATAGGTTCCCACTAAGAAAATGTTTTGCAAAACTTCTTCAGAACTCCACCACACTACTTCATTGTTTCAATGTCTTATGTAAGAAGATTTCGTTGCTCTTAAAAAAGATTTGACTTCCTATAAAGTGAATTCAATCACGTGCGAAGCCGTGACATTAACTAGCTAGTATCTATATTTATTATATTTAGATATATCAAATATATTAAAAATGTTATTAAAATTGATTTTTCTTCTGTTGTCATTTACGTTTTTCGTGTGATGAAATATCTAGATCCAACATGTGTGAATTTATTCTACATTTTATAGGACTTTTTAGGCAGAGGCTCTATAAGACAAATCGGCATAAAAATCACCACGGAGCTAATTTGGTCCTAAAAGAACAACCGTCAAATCTCAACACTATGACATTGTTAATTATGTCATAGTTGGAGAATTGTTTATGAAGATCGATTAATACGTTCGCTACCAGCCGCCGCATATATGCGGCGGTCCGGCCAATCCCACAGCCCACCAAAATAATCATGGACTTCCCTGTAGACCGGCCCTAGTGGTCGTGACTTATGCCACAGACCACGAATAGAAACCGTCCAAAATTAGTTTTCACACTTCAAAATATCTTAATTTCATTAAATAAAAAAATATATACAATTTTCTCTTAATTTTTGGTAATTTTTTGAGCGCCGCACATTTGCGGCGCATGGTCAGAGACTAAGTAACGCATGTTAGCGTCGGCACTAATATAACCTTATTTTTAGTCATAACCTTTGAAAAGCGAAAAATAAAATACGGCTTATACATAAAAACACTGTATTGAAATATTTAGTTACAAAAAGAGTTGTTTACAATTCATTTACGTAGTATAATTATGATGTTTTACAAGTTTACAAAATGCAAATGTTTATACATTTTTCTTACACAATAAACTTTTTTCAATGTGTCATATAAGAGATTTGATGAATATTTGTGTTAAGGTATATCAAATACGTTAAAAAATGTTACTTTCAAAAATACATTAAATAAAAATGTACGTAAAACATTTTAGTGACGTCAGTGATCGTTTTAGCCACAGACCAAGCGCCGCACATATGCGGCGGACTATCCCGTAGACCGCGCCTAAACTGTCTGACCATTAAAATAGACCGCACTGAAGAAATTTCGTATTTAGTATCATGGAACCATCGCCGCAGATATGCGGCGGCAGTCTATTTTAATGAGCCCAGCCGCCGCAGATATGCGGCGGCGGGCTCTCAGTAGAACTTGCCCGCCGCAAAATTGCGGCGGCGGGCTGTGGTTACGATTTTTTTTAACATTGTGGTAGCGAACGTGTTAATGAAATAGGTAACCATATAGTGTAATCTGATTTTCACTACAATTTAATTTTCATTCAAAGTAACTCAGTGAATTATCATAGACCATCGGTAAATCGCATGGTTTGATCATCAGGCACTCTCGATAAATTCAGCGCATTGCGCTGCACGGGCCCCCTAGTAGGTAATGTTATGTGGGTGTGGAACCATGTAAAACGGTCGAAAATACCTATCGAGTGTTATAATTTTTTGGTCAATGATTTTCGTATCGCTGAAAAGCGGCTGCGACCGAGACGGAATCTTGTAGATTTTTTACCTGTTAAATAACACTGCCAAGTCCGGGTGAATGTTTTCTGAGTTATTGACTATGTGGTCTCCTGTGTTTTTCGGGAAGAACATTTTGCTAGTCCTCAACTTTGATTCGAATTTACGGCGTCATACGACAGTTACAAAAATTTACATTTAACAACCATGACCTAAATTATTTGTAGCGTGTATCGGCGATCTGGTCAAGGGAAAACCGCCGATTAATAGTGATTGGCAAGTCCTAACACCCCGGGTGCGTTGGGTGATGTAGAAAGATTATTTTGAATTAACTTATATTATTTATGATGTTTCACCTTCAGTTATAGTCTAATAAAATATGCACCAAATCGTGTTGGTGTCTCAAGTTAAGTAAAAATATTTATTATAACTACTAAACAAATGATAATCACAACATTAAATAAATGTTGTTAGTTTTAATTAATTGATATTTACTTTACAATCATAATTATTAGTTTCAAAATCTACGTAGTATTTAGCATAACTTATAATTCCCGAGTTCAATTAAAATCATAAGACAAGCACTTTTAACTGTCGTTATTTTAGTCAACAGAAATATTACTCCTGCAAACTCTGCGCGGCAGTTCGCTAGGTCGATCATGGGCGATATGGTATCACCAAGTACCGCAGGCGCCTTTTGGCGGGAGAGGACAGCAGATCACTGCCGGTAAATGTGTCCCCCGCCATGCCACCACTACCTTCCCGCCACCTCCCCGCCACCTCCCGCCACCACACCGCCAACTCCCCGCCTGCCGAGACTCTGGGCACCGTGACGAGTGCCGTCGGTGTGGACTGACCAATCATACAAGATAAAAACTGTATGTAAATGTATTATCGTTGAAATAACGCCTACTTCACTATGATTGGTTATTCCTGAATGTATTTATATCAAAAACATGGAGGATTTTATAAAAATAACAGTGCCGTCTGTTTGAGGAGCCGTCGTAATTGATGGCACGCATCGCCTACCTGTCGCGCGATCGGCTCGCGGTTGGCGTGCCGTCTATTCGCTCGGTTCCGGCCGGATACCTTTTGTTCGAGCGTGTCGCGTTGAAGGCTTCAACTTGGTGAGTGACTTATCATTTACTCTTCTCGAGTGAACTTCCCGGACATTCTTTGGACTGTCGCCTCGTCGCAGCGCATCGGAAAATCTCCAGAGAATTTAATTTAGTTGTAGTTGTTGAAAACCTTATTGTACTTTTATGTGAATATTCTTGTTTGTTTTTATGTTCTGTTTAGGTGTTCCGGTGGCCACCATCGAAATATATATTGGTTGATTTAGTTATATGTATCATGTTCTGAGATTTCTATTGATATATTGCCAAATATTTTGCTGAAAAAGTAATCTTGAGTTGTGAGAAAAATTCTTCACCATTAAAGTAGTATCGAAATATTCTGTGATATTGCTGAGAGTTTATAAGACAAGCTAGGAACTCAGAAACGTTTAACTTGATTTAAAGTCAAATTAATAGTAACACTGGTCTGTTGTATCCCAAATAAGAATAATTTAGAATAATTTGCTGAGCTGACCTATATCATAAGCAAAGGTTGTCTGTTTGATTTAAAATGTAAATATAGTGAATTTTGACCTTGCAATTTAATAAATCTTGTGTATCAGCCCACTTGAGTTATTTATTTACTTTCTTGCCTTTAAGAGGTCAATATATCCAGATACAGTCTAGACTTCAGATAAATGTTGTACTGACTTTCACTTACTAAATTAGACATTGTGAGAGAGCCAAATCAATCTTTAATCAGGTATTCTTTGATAATAATTGATAATAATTTAGCTGATAGTATTCCTAGCCTTAAGGTAGAATTTTACATGGGTTTAATTTTTCTTTCTTTGGTAAATACGGCCAATTGACATAATAGGTTTTTAGCGAATTTCCCTATAGGGAATACGCTATTACCGTAGTAGCCATGGTAAGACCTAAGCCCGGGACCACTTTACTTTTTCATTTTGAGGTCCCCAGAAGCCAAAAACACCATTCGTTCATTTTCATATATATGTATATATATATATATATATATATATATATATATATATATATATATATATATATATAGGTCTATTTTCATGAGTTCGCGAACCAGCATTGTCGGGTTATGGGAACGGGGTTTTATGGGGTTTTTAATGGGTTTTTAGCATTTTTGGACCTAAATTTTCAAAATTCATCAATTTTAACGAAAACCATTTAAAATAGCTTAAAAAAACAAACAATTTAGTATTTTGAATATTTAAAATAGCTTAACTGGTTGCAGAGAAAATTCAAATCAAGTTTCCCATGTTATTCTTATGGGTAAATCTTTCAATAGTTATATATCGCTTATTTATCAACATATCTTAATAAAAAATTTTATGAACCTTCACTAGGTGGTGAGTAATTAAGATTTGATCAAAAACCCTCATGGCAGCAAACCTTCATGCTAAATCTCATGGTATTCCCATGGAAAATAAGTGTATAATGGGAGCAAGAGAGATGGAGATAATAAAAGTGTCTGTTCCTTATCAGCTGATCAGTTGTCTTCTGCATATTTGTCAAATTTGAAATGTTTATATTTTGTTATTTGTAAACAAATCATTCCTTTTGCATGGAAGCTTTGGATGTGCACTTTTATTACTGTTAAAAAAAGTCATTTTATTGCAGTATAAATATTAATATATAAATTATTAAATAAAAATAATTTACTCAGAAATATAATGCCATTAAATATATTTTATTTTCTTGTAAAGATTATTAATTATATAAGATAGCCAAAAAGTTCTTTGATGTTGAAACAATAATTCTTTGGAAATTCGCTGAGTACGCAGGTCTGCTGCGACGGGGGTATTTTTGTCATACTCCCTGTCTACCAAGGAAGTCATATCTGCGGGAAGGATCGGTTCCTTGTTACGTCAGTGCTTCATCCCTCAACAAGGTGGCGCCCTTTAAATACTTCAACGTTAAATATCGTCAGTGTGACTTCTTGGACTTAGGAAACTTACCCCGCCCAACTGAGCTAACAATTAAGAGCCGTTGGCAATATTCAAATCAAGGTAGACTGTCACAAATGGCACTGAACGTGGGGCCCGACTGCAATTAAATAAAGTTCAAGGTCTCAAAAAAAAAAAAAAAAAAAAAATGGGAAAAATAAAGTAGAGTAGAGCTAAGGTTTATAAGGAAAGGCAGTATATATAATTAGGTTTATTTGTTGTATGTCGTTATCGCTTCCTGCATTTAACTTGATATTCACTATGGCGGGCAACGCTTATTTACTAAGGAAAAGTGAGGTTGAGTACGAGCTTAAAATTAGGGGAATTTCTTCTGAAGGCAGTTTAAATGAATTGCGCAAAAGATTTTCACAATGTTTGTCGGCCAATACCCCAGCTGATCCGGAAATTGTTAAGGAGCTTCAGGTTCAGACTGAACTTGAGAAAGGTCTTGAGAAGGTGGCAGATTTAAGGGAGTTGGTTGAAGAATATGATGGGGATAGGAATGAATTCAAGCGTATTTCAGCCCGACTTTGGCACTTATACTATAGGATAGAGAGAATTCCGGCCACTGAAGTAGAAGATGAAGCGAAGAAAGATGATCTTCTTGCAAACACTAAGGGAATTTTGGATTCTTTTCTGGCTCAAGACCCTCAGTCAAAATCTAAAGCTGAGGATAAGGTTGAACAATTAGTTATTCCTGGAACATCTCAACAAAATGCAGAGAATCTGGCTACTTTGAAGGAATCCAGAGAACCACCTCAATTACCTGTGCATTCTCAATCTCCCACTGTTCTCGGTACTACCAGTGGCCCTCTTAACCCATTAAGGATCACAACTGAGTCATCAGTAGAAGAATTTTGTCCACAGCAGAACTATCCTAACAAGAATTTTTACAGAGGGAAGTCCATACCCGTCTACAAATGGGGTCTCAAGTTTGACACGGACTCAGGTCAAAGTGTGGGGTCATTTTTGGAACGAGTTGAAGAGTTAAGGAGAGCAAGAGGATTAACTCCCCAGGAACTTTTTGAATCAGCTGTCGATTTATTTTCAGGCACCGCTCTTATATGGTTTAGGTCTGCAGTAAATCGTGTTTCAACATGGGATCAGCTATGTCGGGAGCTAAAACTTGTATTCCAAAGCCCCGATTATGATGATATGCTAAGGCAAGAGATAAGAAATCGTGTTCAGGGGCCCGAAGAACCTATAGATTTATTTTTGGCTGCTGTAGAGGGACTGTATGGAAGACTTTCGGTTAGAGTACCTGAAGGGGAACGGTTACAACAAATTTTGAAAAATTTAAATCCTTACTTGCAGGAAAAGGTTTGCATGTTTGACGTCAGAAGCATGGAGCATCTTCGAGAACTTGGCAGAAAGGCTGAACTAGGACGTTTAAGGACATCCACTTATGCCCCTCCTCAGCGTCTTCCTCGTGTTTTGGAACCTGATTTGGCATGGGGATCTCCAAACAAGCGGAAGGTTTCTCAAGTGGCGGCTATGAAGCCTGGCATTTCGGGACGGTCGGACTCGCCTGTTAGATGTTGGAATTGTGGCTTGAATGGACACCGGTACTCCCAATGTTCTTAGGATCGAAAACGCTTTTGCTATGGCTGTGGCAATCCTAACGTGATCAAAGCTAAATGTCCAAGGTGCATTCCAAAAAACGGGGAGCGCAGGGAGCCAGCTTCATAACTCAAGTTGACTCCCAGGATGTTAAGGATATTCAGTCACCCCTCTCTGCCAATAATCCAGATGAAAATGCGGTTGTTGTATCTTACCTTCTAGAAAAATGTGAAAATGATCCTAGGCCTTATCTAACTGTCCGGATTTTTGGGAAAGAAGTTAAAGCTTTGTTGGACAGCGGAGCATCGCAAACATTAATCGGAAAGGATGGATTATGGATTTTAGAGAATTTTCCGGCTTACTTACGTCAAGACACGGGGAAATATGTAGAGACGGCAGATGCAAAAAGACATCGAGTAATAGGACATGTAAATGTGCCCGTAACCATTGAAGGAAAGACTGAGGACTTGGCCATACTTGTAGTTCCAACTCTTCCGCAAACCTTGATTCTAGGCATAGATTTTTGGGACACCATGAATATTGTGGCTGATGTTCATAACCAGCAGTGGAACTTTGCGAAGAAGAACAACTTAAAATTTTGTCATCCTATTGGAGGCGTTAAGGCTGAAGAAAACCTTACTCCCGAAGAGAGGAAGAGACTTACTGAGCTAGTTGAAACTTATTTTAAGGATGAACCTCCAACTCTAGGCCGCACTGATAAGGTTAAACATGTGATAGACACTGGCGATGCCCCTGCAGTAAATCAACGCTACTACCCAATCTCGCCAGCCCGACAAAAACTCGTGAACGAAGAACTTGATAGAATGCTGGAACTTGGAGTTGTTGAACCCTCCCACAGTGAATGGTGTGAGGTCTATTTTCGGGGTGTTAAACCTCAATCCGTAAAACGATTTTAATTACCTTGCTCGGTAGCTCAATCGCAGCCGGGATCGTTCCAAGGGTCGTCTCGTTATTAATTTCTAAGTCCGTAAATTTGGTTCGCGTAGCAGGTAATGGCTCAGGGTGCAATTTTTAATCAATCAATCTGATTCAGGCCCCTTTCATCATCGCCATTCCGCTACCTTGTATCCCTGGATAAATTAATTCGATGTCTCCTTTTCTTCGACAAATTTTGACTGACATTGTTTATTCGGTTCGAATTACCCAAGGTTTCTAGGGGCTAAAACTACAGTCCTGTCCTAAGCGTAAAAGCGGCCTTAAATCTAAAGGTGACCCTACGGAGGTAGCGTACACCGAAGAAGGGCTCCGCTACGGGACAAGGGACGGGTTGCGGGCAGGAGTAGTGTCACACCGCAAGGGTTTCACTACGGGGACAAGAGGTTACGGATAATATTTAATAACGTTCGGGAAGGATGGTAGTGTACACCACAAGGGCTCCACTACGGGAACAAGAGTTTATCGTAAAATCGTAAAATAACGTAATCGACAGGGAAGGAAGGTAGTGTACACCACAAGGGCTTCACTACGGAAACAAGAGTTTATCGTAAGAATCGTAAATAACGTAATCGATGGGGAAGGAAGGTAGTGTACACCGCAAGGGTTCCACTACGGAAACAAGAGGTTACAAATAATAACGGTCGGGAAGGATGGTAGTGTACACCACAAGGGCTCCACTACGCGAACAAGAGTTTATCGTAAAAATCGTAAATAACGTAATCGACGGGGAAGGAAGGTAGTGTACACCACAAGGGCTCCACTACGGGAACAAGAGTTTATCGTAAAATAACGTAATCGACAAGGAAGGAAGGTAGTGTACACCGCAAGGGCTCCACTACGGAACAAGAGTTTATTGTAAAATCGTAAAATAATGCAAGTAACGAGGAAAGGAAGGTAGTGTACACCACAAGGGCTCCACTACGGGAACAACAGGCTACGAATAATAATAATGAGTAAACTAAATGTGAGATTCTAGATTGTATAATGTAGTGTACGCCTGAAATAAGGTTTCACTACTAAATACAATAACTCTACAATAATTTCCAAAGATAATTGTGAATTCGAAAATCTAATATGAAATTAAATATTTATTGAAAATACGTAGTGTACGCCCAATGTCAGGTTTCACTACAAAATTCACTACTAAGAAAAACTACGTATATGGTTGCAAACTAAATTAGATTATTGCAAACTACAAATTAAATAAAAGCAAAGCCCAATAAGCAAGGGGTTAAAAGCGTAATAATCAATCAGACTAAATGATAATACTTACGGTAATACGAGGTTATTAGGTTACGTGAGATTTACGAGTTGCTGTGTCTTCGATCGCTGCGGCTCGACTGACTGCGTCGGCCGCGCGGCCTGACTATACCCCCTCGGGCCCGCACATGCGCAGTAGCGCGCTTTTCCCCAGTCGGCGGCGAGACGCCGAGCGGAGCACATCGCTCCGAACATAACCTCACTTGGCGCGCAGCTGCCGCGCCATCTCGCCAACGTAAATAACTTAATGCTCAAATTAATTCAAAACGTAATTTATTTTATTTATAAAATGAAATAAAAACTCTTATTTTTTTAAACCCTTACATCCTCCTCTTACTACACAGAGAAGAAAAGAAAACCAAAAAAAGAAAAGAAAACTCTTTCTTCACATCTAAACATTGTCTCCTTCAATATAATATAACAAAATATAATCGAAAACTTTTTTTTTGTTCGTTTCTAAAACGAAAAGAATCATGAAAAAAACATAAAAAAGGAACAAAACAAAATCTTGGTAACAACTGAAAACAGCCTTTGAGGCAGTAACAAAACTAAAGCTTTTTTTCTTGGTAACTAAAAGGAAAAACAAAAATTTGGTCCAATCTTCAAGAGTTCAACTCTTTGGTTGAATGACCTTAAGGCCTAGCCATTTGACATTGATCCTTTTTCTCGTGCCATCTGGCAATCTAACCCATTTCGTGCGACGTTTAGATCTTTGTCCAGATTGATTCGTGATTCCTGGTTTACTTGGAGCGTCCATGAGTTTTTGTTGTGGCACCAATGTCTGAGAAACGGCAGTTTCTTCTTGTGCATTTGCCAAATTTTCAGTCTGCTCGGTTTCCTCGTCATCTTTTTTGTTACCCTTTTCTTGAGTTAGGTCCTCCCAAGACCCAAGAGGACTCTATGGATTCAATTCGTACAGGAGACAAAGACAAGATCGATTCATCGTCTTCGGTTAGATCAAGTCCTGTTAATTCGGTTAAAGTCGGTTTTTCTGTTTTTGTGCCATCTGAACATATTTCCATGGTTGGTGATTCAATGTTTACCACGTCGATACCGGCCATCTCGGAGAGTGTGGGTCTTGTTTCCCTTTCGGCGTCACCAATTACTTCGTCATTGATTACTTCCTCAAAGGGCCGCCTTAGATCTTTGTCCAGATTGATTCGTGATTCCTGGTTTACTTGGAGCGTCCATGAGTTTTTGTTGTGGCACCAATGTCTGAGAAACGGCAGTTTCTTCTTGTGCATTTGCCAAATTTTCAGTCTGCTCGGTTTCCTCGTCATCTTTTTTGTTACCCTTTTCTTGAGTTAGGTCCTCCCAAGAGGACTCTATGGATTCAATTTGTACAGGAGACAAAGACAAGATCGATTCATCGTCTTCGGTTAGATCAAGTCCTGTTAATTCGGTTAAAGTCGGTTTTTCTGTTTTTGTGCCATCTGAACATATTTCCATGGTTGGTGATTCAATGTTTACCACGTCGATACCGGCCATCTCGGAGAGTGTGGGTCTTGTTTCCCTTTCGGCGTCACCAATTACTTCGTCATTGATTACTTCCTCAAAGGGCCGCCCATCCTTTACGTAGGTTTCTAACATGGCTTCCTGTAACAGTTTTTCTAATTCTTCCACACTTGGTGTTTCGAAGTTCAGATTCTTATCAAGTAAGTCTATTTGCCCTTTTAAGGTGCAGTGGTCAAGCTTTTCTACTACCAAAGTTCGAAGTGCTGCTGCGATGCACATTCGCAAGACTCGAGATGCCGGTTTTTCCTTGACACAGCCACCTAGCTCACATCCTCTCGATAGACAGCCCGCATAACAGCACACCATAAACCCGCAGTCGACTCGATTTTCTTGACGTGGTAAATTAGTTGGATTTCCCTTCAGGGTCCATTCTGACTTTTTGAAGGTTTGTCCCTTCAATTCATTCATATATTCTAGGTAGCTTAGCACCTGACGAAGACGCTCAGGGTGCTCAAATCCAAGGGAGTCATACGACCTGATAATTTTCTTTGCTGGAAATACCACAATTAGGGCCCAGTGCCCGATCGAAATTTCAGGGAGATGAAGCGGCATCAAAACAAGATCCTTTTCCAAAGGGTCTTCTCTTTTTGTCCATTTTTGGACGCCTTGGAAGCCTCCTCTCGCTTTAATTGCTTCAAAGAAGAATGTGTCGAAGACAAACATTTTCAGGGAATCCACGTAATCGTCATTTCTTGATTTTAGTAATCCACAGAATTTATTTATTATTTCGTCTGTGCAGAGAGAGTTTAGGGTTATATCCAGCGGATTGTTGGGAACAGCCCCTTCGTCCAAATCGATTTCCATCGCTCCTGGGTCCAATTCCACCTTCCAAGGGTTGATTCGTCCTTCGTGGTCCTCCGGCATGGGTGTTACTACTCTATAAACAAACGAAACTAGCATGCATAAGCAAACGCAGGCAAAGCAAACCCAAACCATAATTACTATGAAAAGCTAAAGCTAGTCACGACTTAAAGATGTAACCTTGGCAATTCTGTGTTTTTGTCGTAGTCATTTCGTGAATTGAGCTTGTATAATCGATACAAGTGATTTCTAAGTGATGTCCCTGTTCGGGCGCCAAATGTGAGGTCTATTTTCGGGGTGTTAAACCTCAATCCGTAAAACGATTTTAATTACCTTGCTCGGTAGCTCAATCGCAGCCGGGATCGTTCCAAGGGTCGTCTCGTTATTAATTTCTAAGTCCGTAAATTTGGTTCGCGTAGCAGGTAATGGCTCAGGGTGCAATTTTTAATCAATCAATCTGATTCAGGCCCCTTTCATCATCGCAATTCCGCTACCTTGTATCCCTGAATAAATTAATTCGATGTCTCCTTTTCTTCGACAAATTTTGACTGACACTGTTTATTCGGTTCGAATTACCCAAGGTTTCGAGGGGCTAAAACTACAGTCCTGTCCTAAGCGTAAAAGCGGCCTTAAATCTAAAGGTGACCCTACGGAGGTAGCGTACACCGAAGAAGGGCTCCGCTACGGGACAAGGGACGGGTTGCGGGCAGGAGTAGTGTACACCGCAAGGGTTTCACTACGGGGACAAGAGGTTACGGATAATATTTAATAACGTTCGGGAAGGATGGTAGTGTACACCACAAGGGCTCCACTACGGGAACAAGAGTTTATCGTAAAATCGTAAAATAACGTAATCGACAGGGAAGGAAGGTAGTGTACATCACAAGGGCTTCACTACGGGAACAAGAGTTTATCGTAAAATAACGTAATCGACGGGGAAGGAAGGTAGTGTACACCACAAGGGCTCCACTACGGGAAGAAGAGTTTATCGTAAAATAACGTAATCGACAAGGAAGGGAGGTAGTGTACACCGCAAGGGCTCCACTACGGGAACAAGAGGTTACAAATAATAACGGTCGGGAAGGATGGTAGTGTACACCACAAGGGCTCCACTACGGAAACAAGAGTTTATCGTAAGAATCGTAAATAACGTAATCGACGGGGAAGGAAGGTAGTGTACACCGCAAGGGTTCCACTACGGGAACAAGAGGTTACAAATAATAACGGTCGGGAAGGATGGTAGTGTACACCACAAGGGCTCCACTACGGGAACAAGAGTTTATCGTAAAAATCGTAAATAACGTAATTGACGGGGAAGGAAGGTAGTGTACACCACAAGGGCTCCACTACGGGAACAAGAGTTTATCGTAAAATAACGTAATCGACAAGGAAGGAAGGTAGTGTACACCGCAAAGGCTCCACTACGGAACAAGAGTTTATTGTAAAATCGTAAAATAATGCAAGTAACGAGGAAAGGAAGGTAGTGTACACCACAAGGGCTCCACTACGGGAACAACAGGCTACGAATAATAATAATGAGTAAACTAAATGTGAGATTCTAGATTGTATAATGTAGTGTACGCCTAAAATAAGGTTTCACTACTAAATACAATAACTCTACAATAATTACCAAAGAAAATTGTGAATTCGAAAATCTAATATGAAATTAAATATTTATTGAAAATACGTAGTGTACGCCCAATGTCAGGTTTCACTACAAAATTCACTACTAAGAAAAACTACGTATATGGTTGCAAACTAAATTAGATTATTGCAAACTACAAATTAAATAAAAGCAAAGCCCAATAAGCAAGGGGTTAAAAGCGTAATAATCAATCAGACTAAATGATAATACTTACGGTAATACGAGGTTATTAGGTTACGTGAGATTTACGAGTTGCTGTGTCTTCGATCGCTGCGGCTCGACTGACTGCGTCGGCCGCGCGGCCTGACTATACCCCCTCGGGCCCGCACATGCGCAGTAGCGCGCTTTTCCCCAGTCGGCGGCGAGACGCCGAGCGGAGCACATCGCTCCGAACATAACCTCACTTGGCGCGCAGCTGCCGCGCCATCTCGCCAACGTAAATAACTTAATGCTCAAATTAATTCAAAACGTAATTTATTTTATTTATAAATTGAAATAAAAACTCTTATTTTTTTAAACCCTTACAATGGTCCTCCCCAATATTACTGTTGGACAAACCAGACGGGTCTCATAGGTTTTGCGTAGATTTTCGGAAAGTAAATATGTTATCTAAGAAAGATGCTTATCCTCTCCCTCACGTGACGACAATATTGGACCGCCTTCGTGATGCTAGCTATCTCTCGAGCCTGGACATCAAAAGTGCCTATTGGCAAATACCTTTGGACCCTGCAAGCAAAGAAAAGACTGCGTTTACGATCCGGGGCGTGGATTGTTTCATTTTGTTAAAATGCCTTTCGGTTTGAGCAATGCGCCTGCGACCTGGCAGCGGTTTGTGGATAACGTCCTTGGCCCTGACCTTGAACCACACGTCTTTGTTTACCTGGACGACATTATTGTTGTGACACCAACCTTTGATAAACACCTAGAGGTTCTCTCAGAGATCTTCCGTAGAATCAGAGAAGCGAAGCTCACCCTGAATCGAGAAAAGTGTCAATTTTGCAGACCTGAACTTCGCTACCTTTGATATGTTGTCTGTGAAAAAGGACTTAGGTTCGATCCTGAGAAGGTGAAGGCCATTGTAGATGTTCCTGTCCCTAGAAGCCAAAAAGAAGTGAGGCAATTTTGTGGCACAGCGTCTTGGTATAGACGGTTTATACCAAATTTTGCCACTAGAATGTATCCTCTAACCTCTCTTCTGAAGAAAAGAAAAACTTTTGTTTGGACCAAGGAAGCTCAGGAAGCTTTTAACGATATCAAGTCATGCTTGGTTACCGCTCCAATATTGTCATGTCCCGACTTCACAAAACCATTTATCATCTCATGTGATGCGTCAGGCGTTGGATTGGGCTCAGTACTTAGTCAACAGACCCCAAAAAGAGAAGTTGCCATTGCGTACGGTAGTAGGACTCTGACGAGGCAGGAACAAAATTATTCCGCCACCGAGCGCGAGTGTTTAGCGGTTATTTGGGCCATTGAGAGGTTTCGGCCTTATGTCGAAGGGACTAAATTTACAGTCATTACAGATCATTACAGCTTGTTGTGGCTCAACAATCTAAAGGATCCCCAAGGTCGTTTAGCTAGGTGGGCCTTGCGTTTCCAACCATACGATTTTCAATTTTACGATGGTGAGTGACTTATCATTTACTCTTCTCGAGTGAACTTCCCGGACATTCTTTGGACTGTCGCCTCGTCGCAGCGCATCGGAAAATCTCCAGAGAATTTAATTTAGTTGTAGTTGTTGAAAACCTTATTGTACTTTTATGTGAATATTCTTGTTTGTTTTTATGTTCTGTTTAGGTGTTCCGGTGGCCACCGTCGAAATATATATTGGTTGATTTAGTTATATGTATCATGTTCTGAGATTTCTATTGATATATTGCCAAATATTTTGCTGAAAAAGTAATCTTGAGTTGTGAGAAAAATTCTTCACCATTAAAGTAGTATCGAAATATTCTGTGATATTGCTGAGAGTTTATAAGACAAGCTAGGAACTCAGAAACGTTTAACTTGATTTAAAGTCAAATTAATAGTAACACTGGTCTGTTGTATCCCAAATAAGAATAATTTAGAATAATTTGCTGAGCTGACCTATATCATAAGCAAAGGTTGTCTGTTTGATTCAAAATGTAAATATAGTGAATTTTAACCTTGCCAATTTAATAAATCTTGTGTATCAGCCCACTTGAGTTATTTATTTACTTTCTTGCCTTTAAGAGGTCAATATATCCAGATACAGTCTAGACTTCAGATAAATGTTGTACTGACTTTCACTTACTAAATTAGACATTGTGAGAGAGCCAAATCAATCTTTAATCAGGTATTCTTTGATAATAATTGATAATAATTTAGCTGATAGTATTCCTAGCCTTAAGGTAGAATTTTACATGGGTTTAATTTTTCTTTCTTTGGTAAATACGGCCAATTGACATAATAGGTTTTTTTTTTGTCATACTCCCTGTCTACCAAGGAAGTCATATCTGCGGGAAGGGTCGGTTCCTTGTTACGTCCGTGCTTCATCCCTCAACAAGGTGGCGCCCTTTAAATACTTCAACGTTAAATATCGTCAGTGTGACTTCTTGGACTTAGGAAACTTACCCCGCCCAACTGAGCTAACAATTAAGAGCCGGTGGCAATATTCAAGTCAAGGTAGACTGTCACAACAGGGGGGTGAGGTGTTGCCATTACCTTTGGACACGTAGACGTAGATGGTGTCTGTGGCGGTGTTGGGGGCCCGGCACGTGTAGTTGCCCGTGTCGGCTGAGGTGGCGTAGCTCACTGTCAGTGTGCTATGTGTGAGTCTACGGGGGGGGTGAGGTGTTGCCATTACCTTTGGACACGTAGACGTAGATGGTGTCTGTGGTGGTGTTAGGGGCCCGGCACGTGTAGTTGCCCGTGTCGGCCGAGGTGGCGTGGCTCACTGTCAGTGTGCTGTGTGTGAGTCTACCGGGGGGGGGGGGGGGGGGTGTTGCCATTACCTTTGGACACGTAGACGTAGATGGTGTCTGTGGCGGTGTTGGGGGCCCGGCACGTGTAGTTGCCCGTGTCGGCCGAGGTGGCGTGGCTCACTGTCAGTGTGCTGTGTGTGTTGTCTCCTATCACCTCCGTGCTGACTTCCACGCCACCGCGCTCTGTGTCGTAGTTGATCATTCGCTCGTTGTGGTACCAGAACACGTACTGAGGAGGAGACGGGCTCTGGACACACGACAACTTTCAGTCAATGACAAGTATTAATTTTTTACTCATTTTCTTAACTGTGTAAGGGGTTATTATGTGCTATAGCTGTTTTACTTGAAAACTGTGATAATGAAAAGAGTTAAAGGTAACCAACTGGACTTTGGTTTCTGTATTTTATGGTGATGTAAATATTTTCAAATATCCAACATAATGTTATTTGTTATGTTTGACATGTTTTTAAAACATCATTTTAAGATATTT
Organism: Neoaliturus tenellus; assembly: GCA_030545055.2. Classification (NCBI taxonomy): domain Eukaryota; kingdom Metazoa; phylum Arthropoda; class Insecta; order Hemiptera; family Cicadellidae; genus Neoaliturus; species Neoaliturus tenellus. The sequence continues at coordinate 116,095,768 of CM061533.1, read as the reverse complement.
TAATCCTCCAGTATTTATTTTATTTTTTTATTTTAGGGAATGTTTCGGAGATATAATCTATTAATGTTTCCCCATGTTGTCCTTATAAAACCAGAAACGAGTTTTAATTGTCAGCAGTTCTCTAATCTTTAAGTTTACGAAAAATGTCAAAGAATGAAAAAAGTCTTAAATTGCGTGCATAATCCAAAAATGTCATAATAGTTGGGGTTCCGTATTTTAAAATGATTGAGCTTTCTACCATATTGTAAAAATGGAGGACGTTTTGAAAATATATAAATCACCATAAATACCGATCCAAAATTCGACTGGGTTCACTTTTTATCTTTTTTAGTATCACTTACGGTTTTTAAGTAAAATATATATCACACTTATATAAATAGTATACGTTTCTCTCCATAAAATTCCGTTGTCTGCATGTGATTCATAGGTGTTAAATTAAAGTTAGACCTATTAAAAGTTATATGTTATAAGGAGTGTTGGCAACTATTTTTAATAGTTAGTTGTTCAAAAAGTTTAACTACATCAAGTCAGTAACACATACAAATACATTACATCAAATTCAGGTAGAGTTATTTTGTGTTTTTTATTAATTCAAAGGCAATAATAATAAATATAAAGATAATAATATGCAAAATAATTCTATTGGAGATAGTTGTGTATTAAACTAACTATTCCATTTATTATATTTAAAGGAAAAAATAAGAGAATAGCGATCGCAGATTATAAGATGATTATAAGAAAAATCACTATGTAACTGTTTATAATTGCTTCCTCACATACTTAATTGCAAATTATTTCAATTTGTGCCACAAAACAATTCATAGACACAAAACCACTTTCAAGCAGAAACAAGTTTAAAGGTTAAAGAGATTTGCCTAGTTTATCCTCTTAAACTTACTCATCAATGTTTTATTACTGGCGATAAGTGCTCCAAAATTAATGTGGTTTAATATGTAAATTTACGTGGCTATAAAATAGTATAGGAGTTAAAGTTCTTTGAAACAAATAAAGGCATATTTTTGGACAAAGAGGATGAAAATAAGTTTTTTATCATTCTGCACGAAATCAGCCTGTTTTTTTCTCTGAATAGTACCAAAACCGTTTCTTTTTTGTTCAAGGACTGAAAAATCAGCAGGAATATTTTTAGGTCCTAGGACTGGAAAGTAAGCTGTTTGTTAAGTATATTGTTATTCATTTATTAATTTTGAGGTGCACAATTTTGAAATTCAAATATTAGAAAGGGCATTGTTGTAGATAACAGAAATGCAAAAACTGCGTATTATTTACTTTGAAAATATAACCTCGAAAATACAACTTTATAGTTAATATTTTTAACGATAAAAAGTCTAATTCCGCATTATGATAAAAAACGTTCTTCATCGCTCGGAGCAAAAGATCCTCCGATATTGATCCTTTCTTAAAGATATGTTGATCCTTTTAGCGAATTTCCCATAGGGAATAAGCTATTAAAGTAGGTCTCATGGTAAGACCTAAGCCCGGGACCATGTTACTTTTTCGTTTTGGGGTGCCCAGAGACCATAAATAATAGTCATTAAAATTTATATATATTTATATGTATTATATATATATAATAAATATATATATACGTATATATATATATATATATATATATATATGTATATATGTGTCCCTAGACACTATAACTCTCGTAAAAATGGTCCGATCGACACCAAATTTGGTAGAGATGTGTAATCCTACGTTTATTCGGATGAGTTCGAAAACCAGACATATCCACCTACCGGGAGGGGTAGTTTTTGGGGGTTTTGTACCCCAAAAATGGGTTTTTTGCATTTTTCCTATGTAGATTTTAAAAATTTTAAATTTTTATTTTGACCATTGGATTTAGCTCAAAAAAAACACACAATTTAGTATCTTGAAGCTTTGCTCTATCTCCATTGGTTACCGAGATATTACAAAGTCTAAAGACAGTACATTGTCTTTTGGGGCTCCAATGTTAATCTTATGGAGGATTTGGATGTGTTAATATTTTACTTATTAACCAATATTTTTGGATGAAACTTGGTATTTAGCTTCATTTGGTTGAGATTCATCCATTTAAGGTAAAAAAATCTTGGTTTTTGTACTTATCATGGCAGCAAACCTGCATACTCTTTTCCCATGTTAATCATATGGAGAATAGGCAAACTCTTTTATTTATGGACAGATATTGATGAAATTTACTATATGGCTTTATATGGTCTAAATAAATTTTTTCTATGCTAAAAACCTACTTTTAGTGTCCCCCATGGCAGCATACCTGCATACTCTTTCCCTATATTTATCTTAAGGAGAATAGACATTTATTTCCCTATTTATGAGCTCGTGATGTAATTTTGTTTACAATTTAGCTGGTCAAAATTAATATTACTAATTTGGAAATTCGCTGAGTACGCAGGTCTGCTGCGACGGGGGGTATTTTAAAACACGATTAGTCACCTAAAAGACCCACGTTTGCTCCTAGTGATAAAAACTACTATAAAATGTTTATCCTTTGTTTTTAAAATAAAACATTTCTTTTCTCATACAAACGATCATATCTTGATTATAGCTATGTTTACACTGTTCATTATTTGTTACATGTTTATAATATTTAAGGTAAATTACCCATAAGCATAAATGGGCACACTCAATTATCTATTTAATGTACCCATTAGTCATCGTAAGGAATAATATTAATATTTTAATTAGTGGTAATTAATAGGATATATTTTTAAGTAGCACTCTCTTCAATATTAATTATTTCTAATAAACACTTGGCAGAGTAAAATTAAAGGCATAAAAGATTAGTTTTAATACTCGTAATTGATAGCTATTATGTTAATTGCCAACTTTAGTGAACCATAAATTTTTGCTGTGGTTTGGATTATTTTTCCAAGGTTTGTGGTATTTTATAGGTACTAATAATCTAGTCAATATATATATTTTTTTAATGCGTATTTTTAGTCCTGCACATTAATAAGTTATTTGTTTGTAATAACCTGAGACGCCACTTATTAGTTTATTGTTAAGATTAAAAACTCTTACTTCGTTAAGAACCGCTTATAAATTAATCTAATCCTAAAAGAATAATAGTTTTTTTTTACCACGAAATCTTATTTTAGTTAACTCGTTTTATTCTAAGTTGATGAATTTAATTCTAATTATTTACACAATGTATAAGAAAACTTCTACTCAAAGGTTAAGTTTGAACTACGCACTTGAGATAACGAATAAAATTTAAGGAAAAACTTATTGTCGCTTTACAAAGGAAAAGTAAGTTTCTGCCTGTGATAAAAAGTGTTTACTTAACGACTGGCGTATACTGATAAAGATAACTCTTGTTGAAATAAACAAGAAAAAAAACTAATGGTTGTCGTGGTTTCGGGATAACACACCACACCACTCCCCGCCTCAGCGTGATAGATAAATCCTGTTTTCCTTAGCAACACAAATTGTGCTGCAAATTCTTATTTTGTAAATAATATCGGTTTGCCTTTTAAAATAAACAGTGAACACAATCAAGTGAGCAGCAAACCCACGTTTTCGACGATGCAGACGAGGTGTATGGTGCTGCCCTCCCCTATGTGGTGTTCACCGTTGCCCTCTATGTACGCTTTGGGCGTGACCACATGTAGATGGTAGTAGTGGGAGATCGTACCGACCCCCGTCGACACCTGGAATATAGCAATTAGAGGTGAAATCAACAAGAGATCTCAATATAAGTTTAAGCTACATAGATTACAATTGAGCTAATCTATTATTAAGAGTCTAATGGTTAGCATTCGTTATTTGCACGTTTCTGAAATGATTTTAAAACTCCGTTTACGTTTTACTGCAATCCACCAAACAATAATTGTTTATCTAAATGATTATATTTTCCTACATAATTACAAAGTAGTACCCAAAATGTGCGTGCTAAGGGTGTAAGGTGCTATAGGTGCGTGGCGTTGTGGCGTTTATTATTTTTATTGATATGTTAAAAAAATATTGTAAATAGGTTGTATTTAATGTGTTTAATAATGTATTAAGTGTGGGCTATGATAAAACTATGAAAAAGTTTAATTAAATAATATATTGTGATTAATGTTTTAAATTGAAGGTGGTAGAAATTTAATGGGTAATTTATTGATGTTTATAATGTTGGGGTTTAGATAGTATATTATTTTATTATATAAGTATTTGAAGCAAACTTTAGGAGTATTTGTATATGATATTATAATTAATTGTGTAGCTGTGAATACTAGGACAGCTTTAGAATAGTGAGAGAAAGTGTGTCAGCTAGGCCTGTTAGTTTGATGATAGGAATATAACTGTGGAGGCCACTGGACTGTTATGGTGGTAGTTTCACTATTTAAGTTATATACAACCTTTGAAGCAGTTCTTAGCGTATAGAAGAATCAAAGGCCTATTTTGATATACTAAGTTGAATGTGCATTGATTATTTTAGAAACACAGAGCTGGACTATACTTTAGATGAAACAGAAATATCTAAACACTTTATTGACTTTTTAGAGATTTTAGATTTTAAATGAGTGACTTTGTTGAACCAAAAAATGTATATGTTATGTTATGATACTTGCAAACTGTGTATTCTTCTTTTTGTATCAAGATTTAAGTTGTGTAGTATTTCTGCTTGTTTTGGAAATAATTAGTAATATATTTATGTTTATGTACATATTATATTTAATGAATGATTATTTTTATTTTTATTGGGTGTTTACTTTATTTTTTGAATACATGTAAGTTTTTTAATAAATAAATAGAAAATTATTTTAAATATTATTTAGAGTTTTAAGTAGCTAGTTTTATTGATGTGTAAGATAAAATTTTAGAGGATTGTTAGAGATATTGATAGAAATATTTGAACTAAAATGCTTAGATTTTATTAAGATAGGTATATTTGCTTTTGTGTAAACTTTTGTTTTAAATTTTTAGCTTATTATAGACAATTAGAAATAGACTTTTATGTCTTGACTATTTTTATAACCATTAAATTATTCTAAATTTTTGGGGTTTAGATATTTATATTAATACTTTTAGACTATACTGATCCATTGAGATAATTAGACTAATTATTTTAAAATTATGGTTACTAAACTTAGGCTTATAGATATTAGATTTTTAATTTTTATGCTTGAATCAACTTTTAAAGATTGAACTAGACTGTTATTTAAAGTTAATTTTGTATTTGTAATATTAAATAAACAATAATTATAATTGCATATGATTAAACTAATACTGTTGTATTTAAACTTGAAGTGGAAGATTATTTGAATTAAATTGGAATTTTAAGATTATTGTTTAGACTTTTTGACTGAAATTAGACAATTAGATTTAAAATTTTATAGTTTTAGGATTACCCTCTTATAATTTTTTTTAATATTTAGAATTTTATATTTAAATTTTTAGATTTAGAACTGTTAAATGATAAAGTTTTATACCTATTTTAGATATTTTTTAGTTGTAAAATTCTATATTTATAGTTTTGTTTTTAGATTTTAAAAAATATGAAGCAATAAAACTAAAACTAGACTTAACTTTTTATTTTTCAGTCTTAGTTTTTAAAACTTAGATCATTATATTTAGACTTGGACTTAGATTTTTTACTTATTTAGATTTTATATATTTAATTGTTAAATTTTGATTTTTAAATAAACAAATAGAGTGATGATATTTAAATTTAGTTTTAGATTGTTATGATATATTTTTACACCTAAACTGAAACTTTTGCAATCTAAGATTTAGATTTGAAGGCTAAAACTTAGTCTTTGGACTTTATCTTAGATATTTAGGTTAGGCTTATAAATTTTAGATTTTGATTTGTATGTTTGAGTTTAGTATTAGAGTTACATCTATATATTTAGTCTTGATATTTTGTTATTTAAAGTTGGTTGTAATAGTTTTTTTTAATGTAGAATTTTAAATTTAGAATTTTTACTTTTGTAAAAATTGGATATTAGTTTTAGACTATTAGGTTTTTTTTATTTAAATTCTTAGACAGCTTTTTATGTTTTGTTATATTTGTGTTTGAACTGGTATATTAATCCTTAAATTCAGTACTTAACTTAGATTTATGTTTTTAAACAGATTATTTGTGTGCTTGGATTTTTATATATGATATTTTATTTAAAGATTGACTCTATATTTTAACTGAAAGCTTTGGATTTTAAACTTTTAGATCCAGACTTGATTTTAAAACTTAGATTTTATACTTATTTTTGAGATAGTTTGGCCTAAATTTTAAGACCCAAACAATAATGTTCTACTTTTGTAAAAGTTGGATATTAATTTTAGACTTTTAGGTTTTTTTTTGGCTTAGATTCTCAGACAGCTTTTTTATGATTTGTTATATTTGTATTTGAACTGGTAGATTTATCCTTAAATTTAGTACTTTACTTACACTTATATTTTTAAACAGATTATTTGTGGTTTTGGATTTTTATATATGATATTTTATTTAAAGATCGACTCTATATTTTAATCTTTGGAAAGCTTTGAATTTAAAACCTTTAGATCCAGACTTGATTTTAACTTAGATTTTATACTTAAATTTGAGATAGTTGGGCTTAAATTCTATGAACCAAACAATAATATTTTATTTTTGTAAAAATTTGATATTAATTTTATACTTTTAGGTTTTTTAGCTTAGATTTTTAGACAGCTTTTTATGTTTTGTTATATTTGTATTTGAACTGGTAGATTATTCTTAAATTCAGTACTTTACTTAGACTTATCTTTTAAATAGATTATTTGTGGCCCTGGATTCTTATATATGATATTTTATTTAAAGATTGACTTTATATTTTAACTTAAAGCTTTGGATTTTAAACTTTTAGATCCAGACTTGATTATAAAACTTATAAACTGGGCTGATAGATATTCCAAACAAGTCAGGTCCTGTTTTTATAACAATCTGTATTTCTACTGAAAAGTTTTAATCACTTCCATTCAATCCAACTATGATCTCTTTTAAAGGCCCTGATTCCAACGGATAATTTGTATTCGCTATTAGTGTTTGCAGTTTTTTGGTATGGTATATTTGATGAAGGAATTTGTATTAATTCTGTAGATTTCGGTTTCTTCAAATTCTTCCAAATCTACAGCTTTTATTTAGACTTAGATTTTAAAACTTAGATCATTATATTTAGACTTGGACTTAGATTTTTTACTTATTTAGATTTTATATATTTAGTTGCTAAATTTTGATAAAAAAAATAAATAGAGTGATGATATTGAAATTTAGTTTTAGATTGTGATGATATATTTTTACACCTAAACTGAAACTTTTGCAATCTAAAATTTAGATTTGAAGGCTAAAACTTAATCTTTGGACTTTGTTTTGGATATTTAGCTTAGACTTATAAATTTTAGACTTTGATTTTTATGCTTGATTTTAGTATTAGAATTATATCTATATTTTTAGTCTTGATATTAAAACTTGGATTTTATACTATTTTTTAACTTTTATACTTATATTTGAGATAGTTTGGCCTAAATTTTAAGACCCAAAAAATAATGTTCTACTTTTGTAAAAAATGGATATTAATTTTAGACTTTTAGGTTTTTGGCTTAGATTTTCAGACAGCTTTTTCATGTTTTGTTATGTTTGTTTTTGAATTGGTAGATTTATTCTTAAATTTTGTACTTTACTTACACTTATATTTTTAAACAGATTATTTGTGGGCTTGGATTTTTATATATGATGTTTTATTTAAAGATCGACTCTATGTTTTAATGGAAAGCTTTGGATTTTAAACTTTTAGATCCAGACTTGATTTTAAAACTTAGATTTTATACTTAAATTTGAGATAGTTGAGCCTAAATTCTAAGACCCAAACAATAATGTTCTACTTTTGTGAAAATTTGATATTAATTTTAGACTTTTAGGTTTTTTTGCTTAGATTCTTAGATGGCTTTTTATGTTTTGTTATATTTGTATTTGAACTGGTAGATTATCCTTATATTTAGTACTTTACTTAGACTTATATTTTTAAACAGATTATTTGTGGGCTTGGAATCTTATATATGATATTTTATTTAAAGATCGACTCTATATTTTAACTGAAAGCTTTGGATTTTAAACTTTTAGATCCAGACTTGATTTTAAAACTTAGATTTTATATTTAAATTTGAGATAGTTGAGCCTAAATTATAAGACCCAAACAATAATGTTCTACTTTTGTAAAAATTTGATATTAATTTTAGACTTTTAGGTTTTTTTGCTTAGATTCTTAGATGGCTTTTTATGTTTTGATATATATTTGTATTTGAACTGGTAGATTATTCCTTATATTCAGTACTTTACTTAGACTTATATTTTTAAACAGATTATTTGAGGGCTTGGAATCTTATATATGATATTTTTTTAAAGATCGACTCTATATTTTAATTGAAAGCTTTGGATTTTAAACTTTTAGATCCAGACTTGATTTTAAAACTTAGATTTTATACTTAAATTTGAGATAGTTGAGCCTAAATTCTAATACCCATACATTAATGTTTAAAATGTTAGATTTGAAATTTTAAGTGAAGAGTTTGAAATTCTACAGTTTTTTTTTTTTATTTATATTAGACCTGTTCTTATGTTTAAAGTCTAACTTTAACGTTTAGACTTGAATAAAGAATTTTATACTTATATTTATTACTATAAAACTAAACATATACATGGATTTAGACTTTAACACTTAGGTTTTCAGATTTGGACCTAAACTTATAGACCTGATTTTATATTTTTTAAACTTAGACATTTTTAAATGAAGACTTAGATTATTTCTACTTATTTGGATAGTGTATACTTATTTTTTTTTTAACTTGGACTTTTACAACGGACTGATAAATTAAGATATTAAGATTTAGTTCCAGTTTTGTAACGTAAATTCTACATCTAAACTTATATTTTGGCATTTTTGATTTGGACTTTAAGACATATATTTAGAAGATGTAGACATTTGGTATTCTTAAAATATAGGATATTTGATATTAAATTAAACTTAGATTTATATTTTAGACTTAAACTGTGGATTGATAATTAAATATGTTTACTTTTAGGTTTATACTCAAAAACTGATAACAGTGTTTTGTGTTTTGGTTCAAATTTAGACCTTTAGTAATAAATGTTGAAACCTTTGTATGATAAAATTTTGAGTGTTAGGTCTAAACTTAAATTTTATATGTAAGACTTATAGACTTTTTTCTATAGACTTAGATATATAGATTTGTACCTACTGTTTAATTACTTATATGTATGTATGTTAAACTCTTAGTCTCTTTATGTTTAAGAATATTATTTCTAAGATTAGTAGTTTTAAGCATAAACTGGATTTGCAGACTTGGACTTAAATAATTGTTAGACTTATAATATTGGCAAGTTCTTTTAACCTAAATTGATACTTTTAGCTATAGTTTTGGAGATTGAGAATTATATTTTAAAAAAAATTTATTATACCCTTACATTTATATTAAACATATTTGTACTATTAAAAGCAAATTCTGCATTAAGACTTTTGTATTTGGATTGATATAGACATCTTGTATGAATTCTAAGACTAAAAATTTGGACTTATACTTTAAAATCATTGCATGTGGACTTATTTGTAGACTTGTAGCTTTCATTTATTAGAACTGGGAATCCTTAGGCTTATTATAGATTGTGATTTGATTTAGGCTTAAGCTTTTTGACATAGTTGAAGACTTAAGATTCCGAATACTTAAAAAATTATCTGTTTTTAGAAAATATAGTGACTTAAATGTAAAATCAGATCTAAATGATTGTCAGATCTTGTCTTTTGTAGGAGTGATGAACTAATTTACTGTTAAAGCTTTGATGTTTTTTTACAAGCTCTGATAATTTTTAAATTCTGTCTAAGTTATAATTTCCAATATTTTATATTTTTTACAATTTCTTACTTCCTTAACCATTAAATGGAATACTTTTTGCCATTTAACAATTTCTTACACCTTAAAACAACTTTATAAAAATTGTAGTAATTTCTTACAACTTGCAGTTTCATTCAATTTTACAAATTCTTGCAATTGTATGCATTATTTTTAACTTATCACAATTCCTTCCAATTCTGATGTTTTGATCCACAATTCATTTAAAATTTCACAATTCACAATACACAGTGAGTAACCATTTTAAGTCGTATTCAACTGTGTCTTGAGATTTGGAAACTATAAGTTATGCTATTTTTAAGACTATGAGAAAAGAGAATAGTTATGTTAGAACTTTTAAAAATTTATTTGTGCCTAAAATGTATATAATTGGACTTGATGTTTATCCAGTTTCATATACAAACTACAAACTGATAAATGACCACTTTGCAATTTTGTGAAGAACTATATGTTAATTTGTTATATTGTTTGTGAAATGTATATAAGCAATTGTAAATTTTAATTAAATAATTCAACTAAAAAGTTGAAAAAATTCAATTAAAAAAATTATAAATGAAATCTGTAAATTGTGAGTTTTAAAATTATATGTAACACCTAGAAGATAAATTAAATTCTTACAATTGGATATTAAATTTTACACCCAAACAACAACCAGTACACTTAACAGTTTACTTTTAACACAAAATGTTGAATGCTTACTTATTTGTTTCTAAAATATGAAGAGAAATTAGAAAAAGTTACATTTCAGTAGATATTAGTACAAAAAGTAACATAACATAATGAGTAGATTTTCAGTTCTATCAAAGTTAGTCATGTAATATTTACATTTTGTAAAACCATCAATTTATAATTATTAAAATATATTGATCTGAAATATAATGCAGCGGTTCGTTCAGAAGAAAACGAATACAAATTAAACTTAGTATGTCTTTATTTTTTTCAGTTAAAGTTAATGTATTTAGGATGTTGTGAGGATTTATTTCTTGGATTTGATGACTTTGTCCCAATTTGACTCTTGCATTACAATTGTACCTGGTGGATGCTCACCGGATAGTAGTTTACAAATCGCTAATGTGAGATTTTAAAGTATTTGGTGATTTTCAGAATTTAACATCAATGCACACCATTCAACTGGGCTGATAGATATTCGAAAATAAGTCAGATCCTGTTTTTGGAGCAATCATAAAATGAAAGGAATCTTAGGTGGAGATATTTTTGAAAATAAAATATACTAACATAAAATTATAATATAAAGTTTATTTTCAAAAATATCTCCACCTAAGATTCCTTTCATTTTATGATTGCTCCAAAAACAGGATCTGACTTATTTTCGAATATCTATCAGCCCAGTTGAATGGTGTGCATTGATGTTAAATTCTGAAAATCACCAAATACTTTAAAATCTCACATTAGCGATTTGTAAACTACTATCCGGTGAGCATCCACCAGGTACAATTGTAATGCAAGAGTCAAATTGGGACAAAGTCATCAAATCCAAGAAATAAATCCTCACAACATCCTAAATACATTAACTTTAACTGAAAAAAATAAAGACATACTAAGTTTAATTTGTATTCGTTTTCTTCTGAACGAACCGCTGCATTATATTTCAGATCAATATATTTTAATAATTATAAATTGATGGTTTTACAAAATGTAAATATTACATGACTAACTTTGATAGAACTGAAAATCTACTCATTATGTTATGTTACTTTTTGTACTAATATCTACTGAAATGTAACTTTTTCTAATTTCTCTTCATATTTTAGAAACAAATAAGTAAGCATTCAACATTTTGTGTTAAAAGTAAACTGTTAAGTGTACTGGTTGTTGTTTGGGTGTAAAATTTAATATCCAATTGTAAGAATTTAATTTATCTTCTAGGTGTTACATATAATTTTAAAACTCACAATTTACAGATTTCATTTATAATTTTTTTAATTGAATTTTTTCAACTTTTTAGTTGAATTATTTAATTAAAATTTACAATTGCTTATATACATTTCACAAACAATATAACAAATTAACATATAGTTCTTCACAAAATTGCAAAGTGGTCATTTATCAGTTTGTAGTTTGTATATGAAACTGGATAAACATCAAGTCCAATTATATACATTTTAGGCACAAATAAATTTTTAAAAGTTCTAACATAACTATTCTCTTTTCTCATAGTCTTAAAAATAGCATAACTTATAGTTTCCAAATCTCAAGACACAGTTGAATACGACTTAAAATGGTTACTCACTGTGTATTGTGAATTGTGAAATTTTAAATGAATTGTGGATCAAAACATCAGAATTGGAAGGAATTGTGATAAGTTAAAAATAATGCATACAATTGCAAGAATTTGTAAAATTGAATGAAACTGCAAGTTGTAAGAAATTACTACAATTTTTATAAAGTTGTTTTAAGGTGTAAGAAATTGTTAAATGGCAAAAAGTATTCCATTTAATGGTTAAGGAAGTAAGAAATTGTAAAAAATATAAAATATTGGAAATTATAACTTAGACAGAATTTAAAAATTATCAGAGCTTGTAAAAAAACATCAAAGCTTTAACAGTAAATTAGTTCATCACTCCTACAAAAGACAAGATCTGACAATCATTTAGATCTGATTTTACATTTAAGTCACTATATTTTCTAAAAACAGATAATTTTTTAAGTATTCGGAATCTTAAGTCTTCAACTATGTCAAAAAGCTTAAGCCTAAATCAAATCACAATCTATAATAAGCCTAAGGATTCCCAGTTCTAATAAATGAAAGCTACAAGTCTACAAATAAGTCCACATGCAATGATTTTAAAGTATAAGTCCAAATTTTTAGTCTTAGAATTCATACAAGATGTCTATATCAATCCAAATACAAAAGTCTTAATGCAGAATTTGCTTTTAATAGTACAAATATGTTTAATATAAATGTAAGGGTATAATAAATTTTTTTTAAAATATAATTCTCAATCTCCAAAACTATAGCTAAAAGTATCAATTTAGGTTAAAAGAACTTGCCAATATTATAAGTCTAACAATTATTTAAGTCCAAGTCTGCAAATCCAGTTTATGCTTAAAACTACTAATCTTAGAAATAATATTCTTAAACATAAAGAGACTAAGAGTTTAACATACATACATATAAGTAATTAAACAGTAGGTACAAATCTATATATCTAAGTCTATAGAAAAAAGTCTATAAGTCTTACATATAAAATTTAAGTTTAGACCTAACACTCAAAATTTTATCATACAAAGGTTTCAACATTTATTACTAAAGGTCTAAATTTGAACCAAAACACAAAACACTGTTATCAGTTTTTGAGTATAAACCTAAAAGTAAACATATTTAATTATCAATCCACAGTTTAAGTCTAAAATATAAATCTAAGTTTAATTTAATATCAAATATCCTATATTTTAAGAATACCAAATGTCTACATCTTCTAAATATATGTCTTAAAGTCCAAATCAAAAATGCCAAAATATAAGTTTAGATGTAGAATTTACGTTACAAAACTGGAACTAAATCTTAATATCTTAATTTATCAGTCCGTTGTAAAAGTCCAAGTTAAAAAAAAATAAGTATACACTATCCAAATAAGTAGAAATAATCTAAGTCTTCATTTAAAAATGTCTAAGTTTAAAAAATATAAAATCAGGTCTATAAGTTTAGGTCCAAATCTGAAAACCTAAGTGTTAAAGTCTAAATCCATGTATATGTTTAGTTTTATAGTAATAAATATAAGTATAAAATTCTTTATTCAAGTCTAAACGTTAAAGTTAGACTTTAAACATAAGAACAGGTCTAATATAAATAAAAAAAAAAACTGTAGAATTTCAAACTCTTCACTTAAAATTTCAAATCTAACATTTTAAACATTAATGTATGGGTATTAGAATTTAGGCTCAACTATCTCAAATTTAAGTATAAAATCTAAGTTTTAAAATCAAGTCTGGATCTAAAAGTTTAAAATCCAAAGCTTTCAATTAAAATATAGAGTCGATCTTTAAAAAAATATCATATATAAGATTCCAAGCCCTCAAATAATCTGTTTAAAAATATAAGTCTAAGTAAAGTACTGAATATAAGGAATAATCTACCAGTTCAAATACAAATATATATCAAAACATAAAAAGCCATCTAAGAATCTAAGCAAAAAAACCTAAAAGTCTAAAATTAATATCAAATTTTTACAAAAGTAGAACATTATTGTTTGGGTCTTATAATTTAGGCTCAACTATCTCAAATTTAAATATAAAATCTAAGTTTTAAAATCAAGTCTGGATCTAAAAGTTTAAAATCCAAAGCTTTCAGTTAAAATATAGAGTCGATCTTTAAATAAAATATCATATATAAGATTCCAAGCCCACAAATAATCTGTTTAAAAATATAAGTCTAAGTAAAGTACTAAATATAAGGATAATCTACCAGTTCAAATACAAATATAACAAAACATAAAAAGCCATCTAAGAATCTAAGCAAAAAAACCTAAAAGTCTAAAATTAATATCAAATTTTCACAAAAGTAGAACATTATTGTTTGGGTCTTAGAATTTAGGCTCAACTATCTCAAATTTAAGTATAAAATCTAAGTTTTAAAATCAAGTCTGGATCTAAAAGTTTAAAATCCAAAGCTTTCCATTAAAACATAGAGTCGATCTTTAAATAAAACATCATATATAAAAATCCAAGCCCACAAATAATCTGTTTAAAAATATAAGTGTAAGTAAAGTACAAAATTTAAGAATAAATCTACCAATTCAAAAACAAACATAACAAAACATGAAAAGCTGTCTGAAAATCTAAGCCAAAAACCTAAAAGTCTAAAATTAATATCCATTTTTTACAAAAGTAGAACATTATTTTTTGGGTCTTAAAATTTAGGCCAAACTATCTCAAATATAAGTATAAAAGTTAAAAAAATAGTATAAAATCCAAGTTTTTAATATCAAGACTAAAAAATATAGATATAATTCTAATACTAAAATCAAGCATAAAAATCAAAGTCTAAAATTTATAAGTCTAAGCTAAATATCCAAAACAAAGTCCAAAGATTAAGTTTTAGCCTTCAAATCTAAATTTTAGATTGCAAAAGTTTCAGTTTAGGTGTAAAAATATATCATCACAATCTAAAACTAAATTTCAATATCATCACTCTATTTATTTTTTTTTATCAAATTTAGCAACTAAATATATAAAATCTAAATAAGTAAAAAATCTAAGTCCAAGTCTAAATATAATGATCTAAGTTTTAAAATCTAAGTCTAAATAAAAGCTGTAGATTTGGAAGAATTTGAAGAAACCGAAATCTACAGAATTAATACAAATTCCTTCATCAAATATACCATACCAAAAAACTGCAAACACTAATAGCGAATACAAATTATCCGTTGGAATCAGGGCCTTTAAAAGAGATCATAGTTGGATTGAATGGAAGTGATTTAAAACTTTTCAGTAGAAATACAGATTGTTATAAAAACAGGACCTGACTTGTTTGGAATATCTATCAGCCCAGTTTATAAGTTTTATAATCAAGTCTGGATCTAAAAGTTTAAAATCCAAAGCTTTAAGTTAAAATATAAAGTCAATCTTTAAATAAAATATCATATATAAGAATCCAGGGCCACAAATAATCTATTTAAAAATATAAGTCTAAGTAAAGTACTGAATTTAAGAATAATCTACCAGTTCAAATACAAATATAACAAAACATAAAAAGCTGTCTAAAAATCTAAGCTAAAAAACCTAAAAGTATAAAATTAATATCAAATTTTTACAAAAATAAAATATTATTGTTTGGTTCATAGAATTTAAGCCCAACTATCTCAAATTTAAGTATAAAATCTAAGTTAAAATCAAGTCTGGATCTAAAGGTTTTAAATTCAAAGCTTTCCAAAGATTAAAATATAGAGTCGATCTTTAAATAAAATATCATATATAAAAATCCAAACCACAAATAATCTGTTTAAAAATATAAGTGTAAGTAAAGTACTAAATTTAAGGATAAATCTACCAGTTCAAATACAAATATAACAAATCATAAAAAAGCTGTCTGAGAATCTAAGCCAAAAAAAAAACCTAAAAGTCTAAAATTAATATCCAACTTTTACAAAAGTAGAACATTATTGTTTGGGTCTTAAAATTTAGGCCAAACTATCTCAAAAATAAGTATAAAATCTAAGTTTTAAAATCAAGTCTGGATCTAAAAGTTTAAAATCCAAAGCTTTCAGTTAAAATATAGAGTCAATCTTTAAATAAAATATCATATATAAAAATCCAAGCACACAAATAATCTGTTTTAAAAACATAAATCTAAGTTAAGTACTGAATTTAAGGATTAATATACCAGTTCAAACACAAATATAACAAAACATAAAAAGCTGTCTAAGAATTTAAATAAAAAAAACCTAATAGTCTAAAACTAATATCCAATTTTTACAAAAGTAAAAATTCTAAATTTAAATTCTACATTAAAAAAAACTATTACAACCAACTTTAAATAACAAAATATCAAGACTAAATATATAGATGTAACTCTAATACTAAACTCAAACATACAAATCAAAATCTAAAATTTATAAGCCTAACCTAAATATCTAAGATAAAGTCCAAAGACTAAGTTTTAGCCTTCAAATCTAAATCTTAGATTGCAAAAGTTTCAGTTTAGGTGTAAAAATATATCATAACAATCTAAAACTAAATTTAAATATCATCACTCTATTTGTTTATTTAAAAATCAAAATTTAACAATTAAATATATAAAATCTAAATAAGTAAAAAATCTAAGTCCAAGTCTAAATATAATGATCTAAGTTTTAAAAAACTAAGACTGAAAAATAAAAAGTTAAGTCTAGTTTTAGTTTTTATTGCTTCATATTTTTTAAAATCTAAAAACAAAACTATAAATATAGAATTTTACAACTAAAAAATATCTAAAATAGGTATAAAACTTTATCATTTAACAGTTCTAAATCTAAAAATTTAAATATAAAATTCTAAATATTAAAAAAATTATAAGAGGTAATCCTAAAACTATAAAATTTTAAATCTAATTGTCTAATTTCAGTCAAAAAGTCTAAACAATAATCTTAAAATTCCCCAATTTAATTCAAATAATCTTCCACTTCAAGTTTAAATACAACAGTATTAGTTTAATCATATGCAATTATAATTATTGTTTATTTAATATTACAAATACAAAATTAACTTTAAATAACAGTCTAGTTCAATCTTTAAAAGTTGATTCAAGCATAAAAATTAAAAATCTAATATCTATAAGCCTAAGTTTAGTAACCATAATTTTAAAATAATTAGTCTAATTATCTCAATGGATCAGTATAGTCTAAAAGTATTAATATAAATATCTAAACCCCAAAAATTTAGAATAATTTAATGGTTATAAAAATAGTCAAGACATAAAAGTCTATTTCTAATTGTCTATAATAAGCTAAAATTTAAAACAAAAGTTTACACAAAAGCAAATATACCTATCTTAATAAAATCTAAGCATTTTAGTTCAAATATTTCTATCAATATCTCTAACAATCCTCTAAAATTTTATCTTACACATCAATAAAACTAGCTACTTAAAACTCTAAAATAATATTTAAAATAATTTTCTATTTATTTATTAAAAAACTTACATGTATTCAAAAAATAAAGTAAACACCCAATAAAAATAAAAATAATCATTCATTAAATATAATATGTACATAAACATAAATATATTACTAATTATTTCCAAAACAAGCAGAAATACTACACAACTTAAATCTTGATACAAAAAGAAGAATACACAGTTTGCAAGTATCATAACATAACATATACATTTTTTGGTTCAACAAAGTCACTCATTTAAAATCTAAAATCTCTAAAAAGTCAATAAAGTGTTTAGATATTTCTGTTTCATCTAAAGTATAGTCCAGCTCTGTGTTTCTAAAATAATCAATGCACATTCAACTTAGTATATCAAAATAGGCCTTTGATTCTTCTATACGCTAAGAACTGCTTCAAAGGTTGTATATAACTTAAATAGTGAAACTACCACCATAACAGTCCAGTGGCCTCCACAGTT